>OY744522.1:92977639-93050139 GCA_963556195.1 Sepiola atlantica | reverse complement strand
ATATATGTGTATACGTATATATGTGTGTGTATATGTATATATGTGTATACATATATATGTGTGTGTATATGTATATATGTGTGTGTATATGTATATATGTGTATACGTATATATGTGTATATGTAGGGAGATATTTTTTCCGCATCACACTCGGTCATAATTTTTTAAAATGTAATGACTACATTGTGAAATATCGAAGATCTTAACTACCGTTAGAAATTGTTAATATTACATCAATAGTAAATAATAAATTCCCAATGAATAAAGACGACGCCATAACCGGAAATTGAAACAAACTTTGAGATCTTCAGTCTGAGGTTCTACCAACTGACCGATTTTGACTTTCTTATAAATAGAGCTTTAAACATTACCGTAACAAAATAATTATAGCTTTGGCATAACGTCATAAATTTATGTCATATTTCAAAGCATGAATTTAAACATAGGCAATAATAAAAATGAATGAATGGACAAACATCAATGACTCACAATCCACGTTTATCGTCAATGGTTTGTTGGAGGTGGCAAAGGATTTATTTCTCTCGCCTCTTTTTGGAGGAGACATGAGTTTATTGCTTGTTGCCTCATGCGTCTTCATTCATGTGGGAATGCAGATGGGACCGACCATCTATTTTTGCAGACGGGCCAGAATGCCCTTTCTTTGGGGGAGCTAGATTCTCATTATAAACAGACTATGTCAGACGTTGCTGCAAAGTTAATGTTAACTGCAAATCTGTTAGCCTTAAATTAGGTCTCATGTTTTCGAACAAAGCAAATTAAAATCTATTATACGACATTGATAATTATTACAATTTTCAGACTTGTTTCTTCCTTGTTTGTTTTCACAACTTTTCGGTCATTTTGTTCTCCAGCCTCAAAAATACAGGAATTTTGATAGTTCTGTTTACACGTATATAATTAAAGAGATGTTCTATACTTAAAGATAGTCGTGTTTTCGTGATTAGTTCTATCAGGGTAAAAGATTTTTAAGAATTTTTTTTTTTTTTTTTTTTTTTCAGCCCAAAAGGGACATATTGCTACTGTAGTAGCTGACAAATTTATAGGGGGCAACCTGAGTAGGGAGTTGGGCAGCAAGATGTTTGTTCATATTAGATTTAATTTCTGCATGTTGATACTATTGGAGGGAGCAAGAAGAGAATTCCAAAGGCAAGTGGTTTGAGGTAAGAAGCTAGCACAGTAGAAAAAATCTTCTGGTATCTAGGGATGGCTACAGTGAAGGTAGGTGCGATTTTGCTGCCAGTCGGGTGTGTCGGAGGTATTATTGTTGAGGAGATACAAATTAATTAAGTTCATCAAAGCACATTCCATGCAAGTACTTATAAAATAAGCACAGTGATGCAACACTGTGACAATGTGACAGGAGCTGGAGCTTGGCAGACAGTGCAAGACCTATTAGTCAACCACTAAATATTGGGGTTGTATAGCAAGACTTAATTCTGACCTGAAATCAATTTTAGTGTTTTGACCCAACCACAATGAAGAGGAGGTAAACAAAAGAGGAGGAATTAACTGTTTTACAAGAAATATAAAAGGACTTTCCTTTTTATTCCTGAATGTCTGGATCAGGTGTTTACAATAGTGTTTTCAAGAAAGTAGAACCAGTCTGAACACTCATAAAATTGGTCTAAATTTACATCTGAACACTTGCCTCTACTCCCCCCCCCCCACACACACACTTTCACCAAAAACCCCAAAATAAATACAATAAGTCAGCTCATTTCTTATTTACACTCACTACCTCTAGCGTACAAAGGACGGTGAGGAGTGCAGGGAAGAAAGAGCTATTTAACTTTAAAAATAAGAGCTTGCAATCAATGTAGATTTTACCTTGTAATTCATGTGTTACTGGTAGGGTAGCTATAAAAACAAGACTACATTTATTTTTATGCTAGCAGGGAAACTCTGCATTGCTCGGCGTTATCTATAACAAAATAAGAGATAAAAAATGGTGTATCATCTTTTAAAATTTCTACACATTCTCAGTCATATTAGTTTTTGAACACCCCCCTCTCTCCCCTTCTCTCTTAACTGGTTCAATATAATAGAAAGATGACTGACTGATTGACTGACCTAGTTTCAATGTTTTTGAAATAATAACCGGTAAGAATGAAAAAAAGAAAGTATCTCCCGCTCCTTCTCTGCACTAATTTTGTTCCTGGTGACCCCAAGTGTGTCTAATCTGCCCTAGTGGGGGAGGCAAAATGTTTGTAACTTTAAAAAAAATTAAAAATTGATTGTTTTATAAATTTCTAAGGTCGGTTTTTAATGTAGGGAAAATCCAGCTCCCTAAAAAAAGGGACACTCTGGATTGAGACAAAAATGAAATTTGCCTCAGTCTGGAAGGATTTATCCTTCACTGACGGAGGATAGGAAAGATATTGACAAAACGACACAGAATAAGTTTAATTAAAGAAAAGTTAAATGTTATTTCGTTTGTTTATACGTTTTGCTTACACAAACCAGTTTGAAACTTATTTTTGTTAGTCTAACTTCGCCCTCGTTGGAGAGACAAAACTGAAGATTACTCAAGTCCGCCTTTTTCGGGTTATGTAAGCTTTCAGCGTCCTAAATTCTTGTTTTCAAATTACTTCATTTTTAACGATTATTAGATTTTTATTTAAATTATAATTCTAATAAATATATACATTTTTTTCTTATTTTGTTTCTACATCTTCCTCTTTAAAAGAAAAAAATGTGTATATTTATTAGAATTATAATAATTTAAATATAAATTGAATAATTGTAGAGAATGAAGTCATTTGAAAATGAGAATTTAGGATGCTGAAAGCATACTCAACCCGAAAAATAGGCAAACTCAAATAATCTGTTTTTCCAAATAGGGACAAGATCTCTGCAATGTTTCGTTTGTTTATTAAACATTTTTGTAAAAAAACGTACCCTACATTAAGATAAATTTTTAATATGCCCCCCCCCCCCCTCCATTCTAAAAATAAATCTTTCCCTATATAAAAAAAAATCGACCTTGTGACGAAAAACTAGACAATTCGGAATAGTTTTAATTTAAAAAAAGGTTAATTATTCGTTTGTCTACAGGTTCCACGTGCATGCGTGAAGGTCAACTGGAAGTTAAAGAAACTGATGTAGACCCGAATTTGTCCTTTTCATATTTGCTTATTTCTGAGGTGCTTGAAACCTAATTAGTCCCACCTTTTTTACAAAATTTAGGAATGTAGTCCTTTTCTATCTTAACCTTCAGCTTGTGCTTGAAGAAAGCGATCAAATTCTGATCAGCAAAAATTCAACCCTTTAGTCATCTCTCGGACGAGACGTCCACACCATCATTCACGCTACGGCCAGGACTGCGAGAAACACTATTTATCTCTCCCTGTCCCACACTGGCTTAATGTTGTTGATTACGTAAAATATTTTTAGTAGCAGAGAATGCTTAGTATCAAAACGAGCTGTCACCTCGTTGACATACCCACACAACCGCCAGAGTTTGCGGCATTGGAAGAAAGCGTGATCGGGTGTTTCGTCTTTGATTGTGTTGCAGCGGGGACACTCGGGGGAGTCCTCCATTCTGGAACTGTGTTGTATGGCATTGAGAGGTAACGTGTTCCAGGCCAATCGCTAGGTCAGAGAGAACTGAGTTATCGAGATGGCTTGTCCCTAGCGCCCAACTGCATTTGGAGTGGATCTTCTCCTCTGACCACCTGAACCGCTCGATGAATGGACCGTCAGCTGCCCACCTTGCTAATCTCTTGTGGAGTTTTTTTCTAGAAGACTGAGAAAGGTCACTAGACCGAGGTAGCTTTTTGAGCGCGGTTCAGCTCTCTCTGAACAACTGCGATTCACCCCTCTGCCTACGATGGCCCTCAACCAAATGGTAAATAATGAGGTTGGGAAAGGTGCTATTGACCGCAGGGTTTCACACAGATTCCTGTCAAAGTTTGACTCTGGAAAGCCAGCCTCTCTGCGTGGTGATGACACATCAAGTCGAGCATCCCCAAGCCTCCCTCACACGGATGTTAAATAGACCTGTCAGAAGGCGGTTCACAGGCAGGGGAAGTATGGCCATTCAGTAAAGGATGCGAAGAAAGATGTAAGTGCCGCATGCCTCAGCTCTACCCTTTAAGGAGAGTTTCCTTCGAAGCCAAGTGTTAACCGACGCTTTGACTTCTGACTGTACCTACACCCAATTGCTCTCAAGCTGGAGGCCTGATCCAAACCACATGCTGAGAATTGGAACTAGGCCATCTGTCCAGCAAAAAGGAGCCGGAATGGTGGTGTAATAACTCCAGGCACCTAACTGCAGGCCGATTGACTTGC
The DNA here is from genome assembly GCA_963556195.1 of Sepiola atlantica. NCBI lineage: Eukaryota > Metazoa > Mollusca > Cephalopoda > Sepiida > Sepiolidae > Sepiola > Sepiola atlantica. The sequence continues at coordinate 93,045,828 of OY744522.1, read as the reverse complement.
TGTGGTTGATTTTGGCTCCTGTGATTGTTTCGTAATGTGTGAGCGCCTCTGTCACCCTCTCAATGTCTTGGAAGCACGACACAAAGACAGTGATGTCATCGGCAAACACGGAAACCCTGATTAAAACCCTGCCAGGCAAAGCGATTCCGTGTAGGACTGAACTTGCCTCCCCGCTCCTTAGCTTGTGAAGTAGTGGCTCCAACGCAAGAATGTAAAGCAGTGGCGACAGCGGACAGCCCTTACGAACCGACCAGGAGGTAGCAAAAGATTGCGAACACTTTCCGTTTACCTGCACCACTGCTGTTGTCAAGCAATACAGACCGGAGATCCATTTGTGGAAGTTCGCTTTAAAACGGGCAGTCTCTAAAACAGATGTCAAGAAACAATAGTCGACCCTGTTGAAAGCTTTAGACTGATCCAAATTGATCAGCGTGGTCTCCGTGTCGTCTTCTATCCCCTTTAGGATCGTACAAATCAGATGAAAATTGTTCTGGATCGATCTCCCTTCACAGCGTAGTTCTGCTCGAGTTTAATCAATTCTCCGATAACACCCTGCAATCGGTTCGATAAGATCTTGGCCAAAATCTTTAACTCTGTGTTTAGCAGAGTTACAGATACTACACTTTGAAATATTTATTTGCAGAAAATAGAAATTTACATTTTTAACAAATTAGTCACAAGACTATATACTGCACTTAGGCCACTTATATAGCTCTGATTGTCAAGATCTGAGACAATTTTCTGTTCACTGGCTGCCTCGCCCCATCCTGTCAAGTCTCTCATTAACTTCGGTTGTTTGAGGACGTTGGGATGGGGTAATACCAGTCGAGAATTTGTTCTCGACAATCAGTCCGGAAGGAACTGGGTCATTTCGGTGGTCTTTTATCTGTATACTGTCCTGGATTGTCCTAGGAGGTGCACCCTCCAAGGCCTTGGTTCCCCTCTTTGGGGTGGAGTAAGTTTATCACTTAATGCCTGAGGCGCCCTGACTGGGGAATGCCAATGGGGCTGCCCAGGCTATGTTTGGTAGGCCAGAGTGCTCCTTCTTTAGGGGCGCTGGCTTGACTTTTCCCTCACTTTCCGACCTTGTGTCACATATTCCTGCGGTGGGAGGGAATTAAATACCCTGGCTGCTGAATTCATGTCTAACAAGCTGACAACGTTGATGGACCTAAAATGAATTCAGCATCCAGTTTTGTCAAGCTGAAAGGGAAGGTGGAGCAAACCGGCCACGGCAAACTGAGAAAAGTCACTCAAGTCTTATTTGCTTTACCTTACGGAATAATACCATTGGGAAAGGTATGAACATCACCCCCTCCTCAAGTTATGGTGAAAATAGCAATTTGTCTTTTAATAAATTACTTGCACTGAATTGTTTATAAGTATTTTTTTTGCCATTAGATAAAGCCAAAAAGATTTAAATAAATAAATCAAATTCAATTTGTACCAGTGTCATCATTCTTACCTGTCTAGCAATCCCAACTCTAGTACCTCTATTTCCACTTAAGAAATTGACTGTAGTACTTGTGAAACCCCCATGCAACCCACCTTGGAAAAAAGCAAAACTTTTTTAATTGTCCCCTCTGCCTAGGACTAGATTCCCCCCCCCCCATTCCTAAAACTAGGATCTAGGTCTATTTATTCAGCTATGACAGATTGGGAAAGAAGTAAAATAATAATAAAACCTTAAACACTCTATGTAAGGAGTAATTTTTGAAAATATTCTGAAGAATAATATATATATATATATATATATATATATGTATATGTCTATGCTCCCTCCGGTCGCATATTTTTACTAGGCTGGAAAGATGGTATCATGAAGAACGAACTACACTACTTGTTCCTCAAAAAAAAAAGTTAATGCCTGGGAGGATCATATCATTGCACCAGAACAGATATTATATTACTCCTCCCTCCCCCCTAAAAAAGAGAAGGTAATCCTGGGAGGATGGTATCATGAAAAACGAAAATACTATACTCCCCCCCCCCTTTCAAAGAGGAAGTAATGCTTGAGAGGAATGTATCATGACAAATGTAAATATACTACACTACCCTCCAAAAAGAGGGGGTAAAGTCTGGGAGGATTCATCTCCCCTCCAAAAAGAGGAGGTAATAATGCCTGGGGGATGGTATCATGATGAACGAATAAATATATTCTACACTCCCTCCCTCCCTCCCTTCCAATGGAGGAGGTAATGCCTGGTAGGATGGTATCATGACAAAACAGATACATTACCCACTTCAAAAAAGAGGAGGTAATACCTGGGAATATCTCCCATAAAAGGAGAAGGTAATACCTGCGAGTATATTATAACAACAGAACAGATACTACACTATGCCCCCCTCCCCAAAAAGAAGATGGTCTTATTACAACAGAACAGATAATACATTACCCCCTCTCAAAAGAGAATGTAATTAGGGGTGGGACGTAATGGGTGAAAATTTCAGATTCATGCAAGTAGTATTTTTTTGTGTTCATTTATACATAAATAACATTAAACAATCAAACACTTAGAAAATTTTGCAAAATTCAGAAGGTGCAGGCCAAAAATAACCGTTAGGGCTCCACGGGACTCAAAATCCATCATTTTTCGGTGAAAAAGTGGTTTCATGCAACATTGCAGGTTCTAAAACATCCTCAAAAGCTATGAATGGGTATAGATGGTTAAATCTGATATAGTACTGTAATTTAGGACCATTTTCAGGCTGTAAAAGGGTTTTCATGAATGTAGAATAGCCAAAAACTAGTGAAAATTAGCCAAAATTTCCCAAAATCCTCTGTTAAGCTACCTAATTGGTTCCCAAGCCTCTACAATGGTTATGCATGGCTGTAGATAGTTGAAACTGACAATACACTAAGGTTTAACACCAGTTTTGGGGTTTTAGGAGCCCCCCAAGGTAGAGCTGGGGTCAAATTTCAGCCAAAATTGTTAAAAATGCACCACAAACTACGTATCCAAATGACATCGCTGGAATCATATAAACCTAATAGTGGATAATGCAGTCAATTTAATAAAACATCCTATGGCTATGAAATGTCATGAAATAGTCAATTGAAGTTGTGGAAATCCATGGGGAACTGCACAGGAGATCAGCCAATTACTTGTACATCGACTGAAATAAACCTTCAATGATTTCCCAATTCTCGACTTCGAACTTGGTTTGGCGTGTACTCATGTCCCAAGTACCAAGCACATTGCATGGAATGATCTGGATTATATTCGTGTTCTGTTCATCATCTATCTGGGGATATCTCCATGAACGCCTTGCAGAATCACGGTTGGATCATTCCAGATACTCCACCATGTAGTTGTTCTTGTCAACCTTTTTGCTAGTCATTCTGATGTACCAATTTCTTCCAAGTGGAGTGTCCCAAACTGCAACACAAGGTTCATTCAGAGGAATATCATCAGACTCTTCTAGGATTTCAACATCTTCCTCAGTATCAACATTATTATCATTATCTGTCGTGCAAGAAAGCAGAATGGAGTTTTCATCTGGAAATAAAACTTCTTCGTCTGCATCTTCATCATGGTCACCAGAAAGAAGAATTCCCAAATTTATTTTCATCTCTCTGTCACTCATTCCATTTACCCTGTACAACTCTAGGTTCTCCTGGAAATCGTGCTTGCAAATCAGTTTACGAAACAATAGTTACTTCCTCAGCATCGTTTTTTTCGTTTTCTCATTTTGCTTTTCTTTCAGTGCTCTCTCAACCTCTTCTACTGAGGCAAAGGGACCACTATGCTCTTTGCATTTGCTAAGAAGAATTGCTGACCTCTCCTTTGAGTGGATAGCTTTTCGGCATTTTTCTGCAAGCTTTACCTTCGTGATCTCCTGTTGAGCTTCGAACCATTTTTGTTCTTCGACATCAAGCAACTTAGCTATTGCTCTGGTTTCTTTCTCAATTGATATGATGTTGATCTGGTACAGCGTCATATCGTCTTTCATACCACTGGCGGTGAATTTTCGATTGGAGCATGCTGCAGCACGGATGGCAAGTTTGTCCATACGTGACAAATCCCGTTCACATAAAAGATTGTGGTCAGGAAGTTTTTCAGCCACTTCAGAGTTAAACCCTTTCACAGCCTGAAAATGGTCCTAAATTAAAGTACTATATCAGATTTAACCATCTATATCCATTCATAGCTTTTGAGGATGTTTTAGGACCTGCAATGTCGCATGAAACCACTTTTTCACCGAAAAATGATGGATTTTGAGTCCCGTGGAGCTCTAACGGCTATTTTTGGCCTGCACCTTCTGAATTTTGCAAAATTTTCAGAATGTTTGATTGTTTAGTGTTATTTATGAACACAAAAAATACTACTTGCATGAATCTGAAATTTTCACCCATTACGTCCCACCCCTAATGTAATACCTGGGAGGATTTCCCCACCCCCTTTACAAAAGAGGAGGTAATTTCTGTGAGGACGGTCTTATGACAACAGAACAGATACTACACTACCCATCCCCAATAAAAGATAATACAATGGAGGATGTAATACCTGAAAGGATTCACCCACTCTCTTAAAAAGGGAAAAGGTAATTCTTACGAGGATGGTCTTATGACAACAGAACTGATAATATATTACCTACCCCCATTAAGATATTCCGATTAAATCAGTGTTTTTTTCATTCGTTTAAAAATGCCTAGTCACAAAAATATTATTTTTTATGGTTTCTTGGCCTTTTGGCTAAGATCAAAGTGTAGTATCTATTCTCTACCAAACAGCAACATCAGACGTTTTATTAATATGAAAAGTTATTTGATTAGATATTTGATTCTGACCAGGCAGTCATGTTTTACATTTATCATTCTGTGTTATTTGACAGAAAAAATTGAAATTCCAATCGTTTTTATCGTTTACATATAATATCCGGTTCAATATATATACATTACACTAGCAAATATATGCTTACTCGATCACATTTTTGCTAGGCTGAGAAGATGTCATAATGAACGAACTACATACACTGACCCTGAAAGGAGGAGGTAATACCTGGTAAGATAGTACCATTATGATAGAACATGTACTACAATTTCCCCTCCAAAATAGAGAAGGTATAACCTGGAAGGATTTTCCTTATCAAAGGAACAACAGAAAAGATAGTACACTTCACCCCCCCCCCCCCCCAAAAAAAAAGGTAATACCTGGGAAAATGGTGTCATGACAACAGAACAAATACTACATTAACCTTCCTTCAAAGGAGGATGTAATACCTGGGAGGATGACCCCTACCCCCTAAAAAATGGAGGTAATTCCTGGAAGGGCAGTCTTATGATAATAGAACTGATACTACACTGACCATCCCATTAAAAGATAATACAATAATAGATTAAATCATTTTATTTTTTATTTTTTAATTCATTTGAAAAATGCCTAGTCACAAACATTATTTTGGTCTTTTGGCTAAGATCAAAGTGTAACATCTGTTCTCAGCAAAGCAGCGACATAAAACGTTAATTAAAAAAAACAGAGAGAGAGATAGAGATAGAGGTAGGTAGGTAGGTAGGTAGGTAGGTAGGTAGGTAGGTAGGTAGGTTCCCTGAAAAGGTTGTCAATGCAGTAGCACACTATTTCCCCTTTTTTCTTTCTCGCTTCTGTAAAGTTGGTAAAAATTCTCGAGAGCAATGTTAAGAATAGTTTTTCTTAAGTTATACATTTTTTTTGATTAAATCATTTTAATTAATTACTATTACTATTGACGAAACTATTGCACATATGTAGATAAGATAGTACACTAAAATTAGAAATAAATAACATTGGTCATTAATTATGAAATGCTTAAAAAAATAGATATGCAAATTAGACAATCTAATAACTGTCCTTTACTTGGTCATCTCTATTATATATAGAGTATTTCAAATTTCTATGTTGTATCATTGATTGATACACGCCATAAACTGGTATCGTCTTGGCCTTCGGGGCTTGATTTACGCCGGTCTATGGGTCTGTCCTGTGCAGTTCTAGGAGGTCCACCCTCCCAGGCTTCGCCTCCCCTCTTTGGGGAGGAGTAAGTTTATTGCTTACTGCCTGAGGCGCCCCTACCGGGGAATGCCGACGGGGCTGCCCAGGCAATTTTTAATGGCCAGAGTGCTCACCTTCTCGGGCGCTGGCTTTTCAAACCCCACTTTCCCGACCCGAGCTTGGGTCACATCTTACTTGTGGGAGTAAGATAAAACTGGCCTTGTGCCTAACCTCCTGGGGAGGTAAATAAAATGTAGTATTATTGATTTAAATAACAGTAACCCGTTTTTGTAATATAGGAGTGATAAATTAAAAAAAACTTTTGCATTTATTCATTTCGATATCTAATTTATATGATAATACGCTAAGGTATTCCATGTTCATACGTACATTTCACACACACATTTAAAAAATAAATGAGATCGTCCGATCAGCAAAGATGTTGATTGATGATCATTCTGATGTCATTAAGGTGAAAAATACCAACTTTACCCATTTTGAAATGAATTGTTCCACAAATCAAATTGTGTTGTTGACTAAAACAATAAATGAATACATAATAAATTTTAAAAATACATTTCCAAAAATGACATTGGTTTTATTAGTTTGAAGAATATTTAGCTGAAAATTATTTTTACAGTAAGACAGAATATTTATTGTTTTAAAAAGAATTAAATTGCTACAATTTTAAATAAATAAAGAAGTCATATTCATTTTATTTATTTAAAGAATATTTAGCTGACAATTGTTTTAACAGTAAAAAAAAAAGTTCATTTTTTTTTCTTAATAGTATTGACCCTGACATTTTATTTTAAAAGGAATATTATTATTAACAGTAAATTATACAGATTGATGTAGAAACACTGGAATTTCCACAGGGTCCCACTAGTTATAATAAATATTATTATTATTATTATTGTTACTGCATTGACAACCTTTTCAGGGGACTGTCATGCTCAGGTCTTTTTCTTCTTCCTTGATTTGACCTTTCTTCTTTTCTGTTTGGCAAGTGTCTCTTCGAACCAGGAATAATCTTGCTCCAAACAAAATAGACAGAGGTCAAGGCTGATATCAATTTCCAAGGCCTTCAGACCTTTTATGTACATCTCTGAAATGCTGTTGCGATCTGGTTTCTCTTCACAATTTCACCATAAAGGATATTTTTTTAATGGAAATTGCTCCAGACAAGGCATGAAGCCACTTTATGTAAGGAGCTAAAAAGAAAAATACTACTTCAAGTTTAGAAACATCCAACGATAAGTTCTAGATGGATAGATTTCGACCCAGAAAACAGCAACTCTTCTCCCTTTGTCAGAAACATCACACATGGAATGTAAGGACTAAAGAACAATAAGGGAAGCGAGAGTTACGAGGTTGGCGAAAGTAAACCCAAGGTCCACTTTCTACTCTCCTAAAATCCTTTGGGATCTTTCTGTCATGCATTCTCACAACATATCCAAATCAGCGCAGCATCTGTTTCAGCAGTGTATATGCTAAGTATGTCTGTTCTCTCATCAGAACTGAATTGTTTGAAACTTTATCTTACTAAGTTATGTTAAGGACGTGACTGAGACTGCGCAACTTCTTCCCCTAATGTCTGCATGGAGTCTGACTGTCTGCCATACAGAAGTGTGCTCAAGACAGAAACATCCTTTTTTTTCTCAGTCGGAGAAAAGGTGGTAGCTGGTTGATCAGTGCACTTATTTAGTTTGGCATCAAGAGAAATGGTGTCAAAGATCATCGCACCAAGTACAGTCATGTCCAACCTCATACTCAGCAGTAGTAATGCTGAGTGGTGAGTCTACATCTTACCTTATGATCTGTATTTTTCTTCAGACTAATGATCATTCAAGTTTCAACAGGCTTTGCTTAACTGATTCGTGAGCTGCTGAGGTAGGTCTCAGACTAAGTGGGCAGTGATTGCTGCATCGTCAGCCAAGAGGAAGGATACTGACATTTAAATTGGACATTGCTCTTTGTCTGGAGAAGTTGAATAGTTTTCTGTCCGACCTAGTTCATAAGTAGATGCTTCCTGTTGCAAATCCGAAAACCTGTTTTAGCAGAACCACAAAAAAAAAAAAATGTTAAACAAGATTGGAGCAAAGTCACAGCCTTGCTTCATTCCACTTCGGATGTCGAAACATTCTGATGAAGACTCGTCAGAAACCACAATGGCCTTCATATAATCATAAAAAATCTGATGTCAAGAAGCTCAGATAGACATGCAGTTTTAGTGAAGACCCTGAAAAGGTGATTCCTGCTGACCAGGTTAAGAGCCTTTTGTGAGGTCTAATTTATAGAGATATATAAATTATTAATGAAGTTATTGTAAAACACAAAAATGGACACTTAAATATCGGTATAATACCCTTATTTACTTTTGTACGTTATCACCTTTCACACCTATTTTATAAAATGAGATGATTCAGTGGCCAAAGATGAAATATGCAAGTAATTGAAAATTTACTAGTGTCACTAAGGTAAAAACAAATTCGACTTTACCCATTTTAAAATGAATTCTTCTAAAATAGAATTCCGTCACCACATTGACTTAACCAGTTTTACAAACCTGCTCTTCGCATTCATTTAATATAATTAAAAAAGTAAATGTTAAGCGTGACCTTCGTTTTATTTAAAGAAGATTTAGCTGACAATTATTTTTATAGAAGAAAGACAAGTTCTTAATATTATTAACCCTGGCAGGCCTTTATTTCAAGAAAAATATTATCATTGACAGTAAATTATACAGATAGATGAATAAAGCAATCGTGAAATTTCCACAGGGTTACGCTAAGTTTGACAAAGATAGCCTTGAATCTGACAAATCGATATTTGATTTTGCCTAGCCTGTCAATTACGGAATTATCAGTCTGTGTTCTATACAAACAAAAACAACAAAAAAGAAATTCCAATTGATTGCATCAATTACATATTCTATGTGGTCCAATAATTCTTTCAGTAGCAGACCAATTTCGAAGGTGCTCTATTGGCCAGCATAAAAGTTTTTACTTCAAAAAGGTTACAAAATCATTCATACATCTTTATTTTTATTTACTTTTAATAAATATAATTTTTTTTTATACAGATGTCGAAAAATAATTTTAATAGCTTCTCTTACTGAAGTGTATTATTTTCTGCAAGAGGTGATTTTCCTGTCTGTAAACAGGATTATTCTAATATTACTCCATCAATCTTTAACAAATTTTACAGACAGGTGGCTCCTCTATTACAGAAAATGTCGATTAATATGTTTTGTTTGTTTTTTGCTTCCTGCACTATTCTAAAACTGGGTTGCAGTCGGAAAGTATAAAGTTTTCAACTCGGATTCCTTAGTCTAAATATTGAAATACTTTAAAGTGTCTGTTAATTCTTCACAGATTAAAAATATCTGACTCTTTGCATTCTTAAGAGTCTGACTCCAACCTTATGAAGTACAGTATTTTCTATATTGCTATGAAATAATAGGGAATAATGCATTCATTTTGATAACGTGCAGGCATGTGAACCGATCGTTTGGCCAAATGGGGTTAGTGGGGTTAATCTTGGCACCATTGGACCAATGTGGCACTACTGCTTTGACGGGGGACATATCTTGCCGGACTTTTGTGCCGACGACGGGACGATGTGTTACATATGCATGTAATTACTCGCTGTTGTTACCAGTGAGCAATCATTGTCTCTGTCGTTTACTTCTGGGACCATTATGCTGTAAAAAGAACCTTATTTGTAATAAGGAAAGAAAAACATTTATCTGTTTTCTTATAAAAAATATATTTATTTTCTTGAAGAAATTTTTAAAACCAAAATGTTTATATTTCTGAGTCTCATAGCCGATGTTGTCGAATGATAACACTCTGATCCCTGACCCCATTGCACTCAAAACCTGTCATCGAATTGTTTTGACCTTTATATTTCCTTCATCAGGATCAAATATGATTCTCTTCCCATTCTGACTTTGATATATGAAATATAAACAATTCCATTTTTGTTGAACTTTCAAGCTTTCCCGAACCCTCAGTGCAAGCCTGGCACAAGGCTCACGAATATTACGCATTGTGCCACAGGCATATTTTGGATGATGTTGAACTTTGGAAGTATTTATTAACTTGACCTCAAATGCTAAGTTAATTTCTCACCTGTCTGTTTCTCGCACTGACAAAACAAGTTCTACAAGCACAGCAACAATTCAATCTGACTAATCTGATTTTGAAACCTTACAAATAGACAAGGTAATTCATCTTCCTGTTTGAACAACCACTTTGCTCTTTTGCATATCGGTTTTCTATTCTTGCCTCTGCTGTTTTATTTACGAGAATTCATTTCAACACAAATGATGCATGTAATTTTTTTTTATCGTTATATATCTGTTTCTAATCTGACCCCCCCCCCCAAAAAAAAAAAGCCTACAATAATTAAAACTATATTTGAAACAAAAAAGTTACTTTATTTTAGTTATAAATAGGAAAAATAATTCAGCTATTTTAATTATTTTTATGGTGGATCTTAAATCATTAAAAAAAAATCTTTTTTTTTTAAAAGACGTATCTAAAAATAGACTTGTTTAAACTAAGTTTCAGAGTTTGGGAAGGAATCGGAGTCTGACCTGTAAGAATGCTACGAGTAGAAGTCAGATTTGTTTGATTTTTTTTTTTTAATTTTGATTTTTTTTATTATTGTCTTAACTTAATTCTCGGGGCAACACTGAGTAGATACAACTAGTTTTAATATAAAACAGCAAAAGCTTGTTCCTCGTAGATCATTTTATGGTTGTAATTTTTATGCTAACGAGCCTGGAAATTGTGAGAAAGGAAAATAAAGCTGCTGGAAAGACGAAGAAAATCGGATAAAACACATCACCAGTTGTTAGTATTTTTTTAAATCATTCGACTAAAAATGTTCTATCTCTTCAAAGAATCAAGTTTAAATATTGGAAGACTTTAAAATAAGGAGTCGGATATTTTGAAATACTAGGAGTCTGAATCAAACCATATACCTTCTGACTCCGCAACCCTAGTTTAAACCACATTAAACTTGTTAATTCCTATTTACACTACAAACTTAAACATTGTTTTATGATTAGAATATTTGACTTAATAGAAATTGAAAGTTCTTTTAATTTTATTGTCTTGTAGAATTATTCTTAAATTACAAACTATTTTATTTTTCAATTGTATAACTATGCAAGGGAATCATTTCACTGATTAATTGTTGTGAAGACGGAACATTGTAGAATTTTATAATAGAACAAGATGACCCGTGACTTGTTATGCTGTTTCCATATCAAAGAAAATTGCTACCAATACTTCTTTATTAAAAACACATCTCACATATGAACATTTCCAGTCTGATCAAATGGTTTGTAGTCATGGCCATCCCTACTACAGGCCAGGCAATCGTGCAACTGGGGTCTTTTACTGGGGGGCATGTGAATTTTCTTAGATATTCGATATAGAGCTGTTTACATGTAAATAAAACGTTTAAAACATATGTAATATATTTCCTAAGAATATAGAAAAGATTTGAAATTAAGATTTATTGACAAATTCTCAAAGACGTAACTATTTTTAAACTTAAAAAAGGAAAAGTTATGTGTCGTCAATGAACAGAGCTGTTTACATGTAAATAAAACAAAATTAAATTCTGACTTTTAACACTATACTCACGAACTTATAATCCAAATGTAAATAATTATAAAATAACAGAACCTCAGCTGAAATAAATTTGATGAGTTAAAATTTATTTTGGGAATGAAATTTTCTTGGAGCAGTGAAAACGAAGTGCTACCAGCTAAAAGTTTATCTGCTGACTGGCCCCCAGTTAAACAGTCAGATGTGTGTTTAGCCGGCCTGTTATGGGTATGGCCATGTTTGTAGTGCTTTTGTTTCTCAAGCTCTATTGCAATATTTATAGTGATTTGTTCGACTCATGTCTATGATTCAATAGATCATTAGAGTCTCCTAGTTTGGGGATGTGTATTAATGTGGCCTGCTTCCAAAGATTTGGAACTTTTATGCTAAATCATATCTTATTGATTATATATATATATATATATATATATATATATATATAATCATCAGCAAGGTAGTCATAGAATATTTATGGTTGTGTTGTTTGCTTTTCTTTTTTTTTCTCTCTCAAGAATTCATCAGACACATTGTTAAAAGTAACTGACGTATTGTGTGTCTTTGTAAACGATTCCTTGAATTATCTTCAGTTTTGAATTAAAAGTTTAAAGAAATATTTTTTAAACAGAATTCTATGACAAATTTTCTACTAATATCTTAGATTAAACAGAAATGATTTAGCTTTGTTTTTGAGATATTTTATTGAAGTTATTATTACTGCTAGCTATTTTTTTCATGTTCCATATGATTTGGGACTTTGTGTTTGAGTTCATTGTTTATATATTGTTTTTCCCTGTTCTTTTGTGATTCTTTGAGCCTTGGCTTTTCTGTTTTTAAATGTTTAGGTTTCTTTGGTGGGGGTTTAAATTCAGCATGGTGTGTCCAGATAGCCTATAGGCATTCCTTGTCAAACCAGAATGTGTATAATTTAGTAGGAGTGAGTAACTTTTGTATGTTTTCCTCAACTATATGTATAAATGTTTTGGTGAAGTATTTTCTCATTATTACGATTTGATTCTGGTGTTAATTTAGAGCAGCATTGGTTTTGAATCGTTTTTAGGTTTTACTGTCATATTTTCTGAGTTGTATTTTCTAAGATGATTTGAAAATGGTCGCTTGCACATGTTTTGTCATAAACCTTTTAAATGTCTATCAGGCATATGTACACAGTGTGATGTATGGAAATAAAACCTGGCCAGTAAGGGTTGAGGACATGAACTGCACAGAGAAAAATAACTTGAGAATGATACGATGGATGTGTAATGGACAGTTTTCGGAGATGTGTGCAGACTTTGTTGGTATGATTACATTGGAATAATGGATGAGTCTTTAGATTAGTAGATGTAAGACAGTTGAGGTAGCAGGATCAGTTCACAGGAGACGGGCAAGGAAAACATAGAAGGAAGTAATAAAAATAGACCTGAGAGATAAAGACCTGTCAGAGATAGGTTACTTTGGAAATCAAAAAAAGCAGTCCAACACATGTCAGCATGTAATACATAAGTTAAACCGAATATGATGATGTGTACTCTATGTATGTGGTTGGATTACATAGAATCAGATCTATAGCTGAGTATGATCCTGTTGTCAGATAAAAGTATGTATTTTATTATTGTAGATGCAAAGATGTGTTTTGTCTATGATGAGGTTTATTTGATCTGACCTTTTTTGTTTTTCTTTATTCTTCTATATTTTATTTTGACAGCTGAAATCACCAAATAGAATGAAAGGTTTATTAAATGGTCTATTCTGATTGGATGATGTGATTTAGTGATTGATATATATAATGGAACAAATGGTTGTCTTGTGTAATGTTGCCGACATAGCAATTGCCTGCATCTTTGTGTCCAGAGAGATCTGTCTTTGTGGAATTTTGTTATTGACAATTATCGATGTTCTGCGTGATGCTTTCAGTATTTTTGTATGTAGTGTAATGTTTTATGTGTATATCATTGTTTTCCTTAAGGAATTGTCTTATTAATAACAATAACTTAAATCCATCAATTAAGATGATTATTACTTATAGCAAATCTATTAATTGAGGTATAAATCTATTCGCTAAATTATACACCACTCATCATATTTGTTTTACATGCTGGCATGTGTTGGACGGCTTTTAGAAGCCATCATATAATACAATCATAGATCAATGACGGGTATAATATTTTTTATTTATTAGTGTTTGCGTAAGTTTTTATATGTATTAAGAAAAAGAAGGGAAGTTGGTCTACATTTATAAGCTTAACATTATTAGTAATAAAATACGAAATATAATAAAGTTTTCATTATAAAAATAAATGTATTTAAGAGAACTAAGAAATTAAATAGTATGTAAAGAAAAATGGTAATGGTAGCTCTTGATCGGCAGAGGTCAGAAGCACAAGGATTTATTCTTGGCTCAACACTCTTCACTCTTCTTGGTCGTCGTCAGTGATCTGGCAAATTATATCCTGAGGTCTACACTGATGACACAACTATCTATAGCAGCACCCCGAAGAGAACTGGTGATCAACATCTTGCTGATTCTCTTTTTTTGGATCTGAAGCATGAGATGCAATGGTGAGAAAAAGTGTCTTGTTAGTTTTAACATCTCTAAAACCAAGCTTGTCTTGTTTTATCACCAACACTCTGATCATTGCTTTGCCTCGGTCGAAATTGAAGAAACTTCTTGTTTTAATAAGCTCCTACGATTGACTTTCAACACAGATCTGAAATGGAAGACGTATATCCAGTTTGTTGCTAAGGTCGTTGGAAAAGAGGTTGGATCATTGTACTGCTCCAGAAAGAACCTCATTGTAGATGCAATCCTCTATCTATATAAGAGTCAGATATGTCCTAAGATATAATATTGCTGCCACATCTGGGGATGTGCCGCTCAGAGCACTCTTCTTTTTTTTTTTTTTTAAATAAAACAGAAACCACCACTTTATCAAGGCCGAGGCCACCCGTGGACAAGTGTTAATGTGATTTCTATTTATTCCCCCCTCCAGGAGATTAGACACAAGTGTCGTGTAGATTTTGATGGAAGCGTTTTCAGTGGAATGACTTGGATTTGAACCTGGCACACCCAGGTTCTCAGTCCGCATCGATACCAACTAAGCCACTGTGCCATCCCCAGAGCACTCTTTCCTACTTTGGCAGAGTATGAAATCAGCTTTGAAATCTTGTGATAAATGTTCTCCTCACTTCCTTACAATCCCTTTCTCACAGAAGACACATACTAGCCTCTGTACTTTGTCGTTATCTTCATGGAAGATGCTCGACTGAGCTCCATCTTTAGTTCCTCCTTGTAAGACATTAACAGCAAGAACTCGTTTTCCTATCATAACAGAAAAAGATTTTCCCTTCCATGTGCCTAGCATCAGGCAGAATTTGCATAGACAAAGCTTCTTTGCAAATGCTTCCTGTCTGTGGAACACATACTGAGGGGCTGTTTCTCTGCAGATTACAACATAGTTTGTATAATTTGTGTTATTCAAAAATTCAGAAACAAAATGCAACATAGTTGTCTTTAAATATAATATCAACAAATACTTGTCATAAACCGTCCCATAAGTAATCAAACTTAGTTCAGTTCATTGATCAATTTCAGTACTTCCATAGTGTTCATCTTTCGTCTGACAATCATTCGATCTCATTAACTTTTATCCTTGAATGGCTCTTTGCCTTGATAAGTGATGATTCAAAAGTAAAAAGGAAATAAAAAGATAAAGAATGCAGTAATTGACTTCAACAGTTTTTATAATTAATTGTGCTCAAGTTTTAATAACATCTAAGTGAACTAGTCTCACTTGAAAATTGCAAGTCAGCATGAAACGGCCATCGATATATATAATATATTATTATTTAATGTATACAGATATATTATAAGGAGATATAATATATTATGTATAGATTATCAGTATTTACTTAAACAGTGCTATATATATATAATATATATATATATGTGTGTGTGCGCCTTTGAAATAGCTTTTTTGAGTTATTGAGCATAGCCAGCACAAAACCAAGGTTAATTTTGATCCCATTATTTGGGTGTCCATTTTTAGAGTCACTCTACATTCCTTTTATAAATGACTAGCAGGTCTACCTGGCATTGCCCGGGGCAAAAGTGTAACACATTTCTATTAAAACTTCTATCTTTATTTCTCTCAGTTTCGCCCTTCCTCTCTCCACCTCTTTCTTCTCCGCCCAGTCCATTTCTCTCTCTGGACATACATACACACAAAGTTTTATAGATTACTCGAATGAGTCGGCGTAAGGGAAATAACTGTTTGAAAAAAATCAGTTACTTCCCTTTAGTTATTACATCAAATGGCCGGAAAACAGACGCCCCACCCCCTGACGAAATCTGCGCCAGTTTTGAGTCGAAGAATGAATATTTAAAAATTTTAGATATTATTAAACCGGGACTGAGAGTTTTGTTTGGACATACGCACAGACAACTGCCCTTTATATAATAAACTGGCAGGGGTTACCTGCCGTTGCTCGGGGTAAAAGTGTAACAATCTCTCTCATCCCCGGTTGTCTGGGGCAAAAGCTGTCTCTTCTCCGGTCGCCCCCCCCCCCCCCCCTGTTGCCCAGGGCAAAAGTGTAACAATCTCTCTCTTTTCCAGTTGCCGCCTCATCCTCCGCCCCTCACCCCCTTGCCTGGGGCAAAAGTAACATATTTCTATTATTAAAAGTACTATCTTTGTCTTCCCCAGTCGCCCACCCTTCGATGTATATTTAAGTTATCGTTTAAAAAAAACATTCTTGGGAGTCGGTGGTTATTGAACCGTCAACCTCTCGGTCTTCGTTCTCTATCACTAACCGTTACACCGAACAGACAGAGTATAAATCCAACGAAAAATAGATCACTTTAACGCTTTTAGAATTCTAGTTTTTATTTTTTTCAGTTTCCTCTCTGCACAGACAGGCGGAAAGAAACACAATAATTATATTATAGATTTTGATTGGAAGCTCACTTTGAACTTTCATGAACTTGGGTTATATAAAATTGACCTTTCTGCACCCCACATTTTTTGTTGAAATACATCTAGTAGTTTCTGTGTGTCGCAGAAAAACACTTTTTATTTGTATAGATTTAAAAAAATTAGTCTGCTTCTTTGTATGATATTGACGTAAGACAGATGTCATTTGGTTCATAGCTTATAGGAATTTTACAAATACACGTCATCCGAATTTTGATTAGAAGATTGACTTTTTAGGTTTATTGATATGACTTTCTAAAATTGACTGTTCAGAAAATAAATTGGGTTCATCAGAATTTTGGATATCAATAAATCCATGTAATTAGAACGACTCCACGTTGCTCAAATTATTTTGTTTTAAAAGTTTATCTTGTTTATAATACAATTAAACATTTTTCTTTTTTTCTACATATTTTGCCTATGCAAATATAATTGTCTCTTTTACTCATTTACGACTTCATTTTCTGAGGGAGGGTGTAAGTGGTACAATCGTTACCGACTAGGACTATGGAATTTGCATACCTAGATCAGTTGTGCTTGATTGGTGTGTCTAGGATCAAAGTGTAGTATATGTTCTGCCCTCTGTCAGAGGAGGAGAAATCCTCCTAGAGACTGAGGCAATTTTTAATTTTGTTCCAATTCTTTGGGTAGCTTGATCCCCTTCCCTCTCCACATTAAAAAAAAAAGACCATGTGTCTAACTTTGCCTTCATTGAGAGGCTAATAAATAAGCAAGAAAGAATCAGTCATGCCAAGTAAGTCGTATCAGATCTATGATGTTGAACGAGCTGTATTTTTACTTTCATTAATTGTTATAAAACTAATTTTGGTAAGGTAATGTTGTTTTAATCTCTATTTATAAAACAAAATATATTCTGATGGATTTTTATGAAATTAATTTAAAAAAAAAAATAGGATTTGTAAAATTGCATTTTATTTCACACTGTTGTATTTTTTATTTCAATAAATATGCAATTTATAGTAATAAAAAAAATTCAATGTGTAATCATCCAATTTATGTTGAGGTGGAGGAGAGGTATGACACCTTAAATTTGATTCATTTAATGCCGAAGCAATACCTATTGTCAACAAATAAATGCAAATATGAGTCACTATTTTACCCATAACTGGTAGAGATTGTGGGTGGGTCACATCATGCTCAATTGTATTAGTTTAAATGATCGCAAAAGAACCCCAAGGATTTGACCTCTATTTTAGTGAAATTATATTTTAATTCTCTGAAATTTAATAGTAAAACAGCTGTAACATAAATTGATGGAAGTCAACTGTAAATGCAGTGTTGAGATCTTCGGAAAATTCATTTTCTAAGCATCGGAAGCTTTCCAAGTTGTTAAAGATGACAACAGTTTTATGGTTTAAGGAAAGCGTCATTACCATTTCTTCCAACCATCTTTTGTGCGTTCCTTCATTCTGGTATTCATGTTCATAAACTGAGTCAATATTTCGAGTCACTTCAGCTGCAGAGTTACCTTTTCTTTTAAACTCGTAAAGCATTATGTGCCTCAAATCATCCTCGGATACTCTTGTGTTTTAATGGCTGTCTGCAATCAAATTTTAATTGTTTCGTGTAAAATGAAATTTTATAAGTAAAATGTGTCCATATATATCAAAATGAATAAATGTAAAAGTTTTATTTTCCATTTATCCTTACTATATTTACATCAAAACCTATTGTGCTTATGTCATTATCTGATATGACATAAGATTTTGAAATACAATATATAGTAGACTTCAAATACCCACAAACAGTTTTAGATCTTAATTTGCATATTTATTTAATAAACAGCTTCAAATAAATTAATATTCTGTAATATACAGTTGTAATTTTGCATTGTCATATTTGTTTATATATACGCAATATTTTCGTTGATAGTAAAACGTCTGTCGCTGGGATGCTGAGAACAGATACGTCTGATCTTGCTGGGATGCTGAGAACAGATACTACACTTTGACCTTAGTCAAAAGGCCAAGGAACCATAAAAATGCTTTATGGCTAGGCATTTTTAAATGAATGAAAAACAAATTATTTAATCTATTGTTGTATTATCTTTAAATGGCGGTGGGTAGTATAGTATTGGTTCTGTTGCCATAAGACCGTCCTTTTTAAGGATAGTAGGGGGTAATCCTTCCAGGTATTACATCCTCCTTTTGGGGAGGGGGTAATGCAGTGTCTGTTATGCTGTCATGAGACCATCTTCCCAGGGACTACCATCTCTTTTTTTGTTGGGGGGTGGGGAGGTAGTGCAGTATCTATTCTGTTGTCATAATACCATACTCACAGAAATTACCTTCTTTTATGGGGCGATCTTCCCAGGTATCATATCCTCTTTTGGGGAGGGCAGTATAGTATATGTTCGTTCCTTCCATGATTATCTTCTCCGTTTGGGGGTTGTGATGGTAGTGTATTACCTGTTCTGTTGTCATAATATCATCCTCCCATGTATTAACTCCTATTTTTGTGTGTCTGTGTGTAGGGGGGGGGTCGTCATGATACCATCCTCTCTTCTTTGGGGGTCAGTGCAGTATTTGTTCGTTCACATGATATCATCCTCCCAGGCTAGCAAAAATATGCGACCGGAGGGAGCATATATTTGCTGTCATCCAGTGTACATAGTGACAAAGTACAAACATACGAGCAAAAAAAAAAAGAAAGAAAGATAACAATGTCCACAGAGATTTAATATTATACTACACCGCCAGGGGTCTAGACAGTTAGTCTGGTAGGCGATCAGAGTCATGGGTCGTCAACATCCCACCATCTCTCTCTGGTTTGATGGATGATGTCATCCATTGTGCATGGTTATCTCCCATGACGTCATTAAGTGAGTAATTCCATTGGATTTTGAAACCCATATCCTCAGAGTTTTTGGAACTTGAACCACAGATGGACATCATAAAAACTAAAAAAAATCCTGAAAGTTTGAGCATGTAACTCCAAACAGTTTCTGATTTAGAAAATTTTCCATTTTGCAAGATGTCGCCTGGGCGACATTTTAATAATTACATTTTCTTGAATATTTTCAGTTTGGAACATGATGTGATATTGAAAATTCATGCAGGTAAGTTTTTCAACCTGAAAAATCCAAAAATAGCATCAGTTTTGCTCAGAAATGATGCCTTGTATGAGATTTTATCAAATTTTGAAATTTTTCACATGTGCACCAATATGACACAAAAAAATTATGTGGCCCATATGGTAACGGTTTTTTTTCTTCTTTTGGACACTCATTTAGACACTATGAAGTACCTCTGGACCAAAAATGGTGAAAAGTATTTGTTTTGTTCACTCAAAGTGTCTATTCAAATTTAGATCTTTTTTCCAAGGGTTCAGAAATACCCTATTTGGGGAAGTCACTAGTTTGGTATGTGAGAGTTGGGGAGATCATTCATCTAAATTTATATAAAATTCACATTGAAATAAGTTTTAGAAAGTAAAAGTTAAATAGTAAAAGGTAAAACAAGTCTCACAGTGATCAGATATTTACAAAAGCGGACTTCATAACAACCCCCCCCCCCCCCCCAAAAAAAAATGTTTTCAGTAAAATATGTCCCATACACAACTGAGCTGGATTAGTGCACCATAATGTACTGCAACAACCCTAAAATAATTTTAAATGAAAAACACTATCTATACCTAATTAAAATATATCTAGTGCTTGGTGCATTTTTTTAATTCCATTATGCAGGCAAGGAAGTTAGGCAGCACTTAATTCTTATATAAAGAAATGGGCTGTAGGATATACAGAAGAATTTGAGTTAGGCACACATTTGTGAATATTTTAACTGTTGATTTTCCTTTCAATTCACTGGAAAAATGTATATAAATCTGTTCATTAACTGCTTACTCATCCCCCACTACCAAACTTAAGTGATCTGATTATCTCTATATATTCTATTTTATTGTTTTGTATTCAATTCAAATTCTCTTTTTTAGAAAACAAAAAGAAAACAAGAGGACTGATGAGGCTTGCTCCATTGGTGTCCAACTCAATTTGGAATGTCTCAAATTAAACTATGATCATTCCAAGGTAATTGAAAATCTGTCAGACTTGAACCAAGACGTTGTTAAGACGTTCTTGTGGAGAGCTGGGCTCAAGGAACATGAAGGCAAGTTATCAACCATTAGCTTTCATCACAAACAATATTTTGGAAATGTGTTTGAACGCAAAGCAAAGGTCTCAAAGAAGTGTTGCGGTGGATTATTACACCATAAAAGTAAAGTACAAAGGCGAACATCCGATATTGTTGGTGATAGCAAAAGAGCTGGAGGTGAGAGGGTACAATGTAACACCAGGACATGTTCTTTGTCGTCGGTGTGTGAAGAAATATGTGAGACTGATCGATGACAAAGACAGGATGGACACAGACTACACCTGTGAACTTTTGGAAACCCCACAAAAAAAAATTGAATACTGATCTGAAATCCATGGACATTTCTCCTGTCGCTTTACATGGTGTTGCTTTCATAGTTGTGTTCATAGTGCCAAAAGGAAATTAGGACAATTAATTGGAACACTCAAAAGCGACATGTCGACTGTATACAAAGTCAACGCTGAAGAATTCACTGTGTCAGAATCAGTGCATATTGAAAAAGAAATCAAAGAGAAAGCATTAGAATTTGATAGATTGCATAATCTGATGAACGAGAAATTGAAGAAAGCTTTGACTCCAGATCAAATCCAAATCATGACACTTGCTCCTGATTCGTGGTCTTGTGAATACTGTTCCAAATTCTTCAAGGTGTCAGAGTATGTTGTTCGAACTGCTAGGGAACTGAAGAAGGTGAGTGGTATTCTCTCAAAGCCTTCCCCTAAAAAAGGGAAAAACCCTCCCCAAAGACAGCAGAACTGGTAGTACACATGAATGAAAATGATGAATACAACCGTCAAAATGATGAATACAGCTGGGTCTAAAGGTACCCATTTTGTTTCTGTATGTGGCATACATCAGAATGCAAAACTTCTTGGAGATGCCATTGGTTGGGACATCACTTACAAGGATTTGATCTCAAAACTAGTTTGTGATTCTTCCAACAAGGAATGCATGATACACCGTTCAGGCTTGTCCTGGCAGAGAAGCATTGCAGAAATTCTTGGATGAAGAGCTGGTCGATGTGGATCCAGATGATGAATTTCATTTTTATTCAAGGGACACAACTGACCATGCCACATCAAGTACCTGTACAACAATATATGAAGAATACAAAGATTTCTTGATTGACAAAATCGACAATCTCACATGACACCCGTATCTAACAAAATGTCAAACTAGATACTTGACTAAAAAGAAAGAGAATCTTTGTTTGAATGAGGTTCTTGTCCTTGGAGACTTTGCAGAAAACTATCAATTTCTCATACAAGACGAAATCCAAAGTTTTCATTGAAGCAAGGAATATTGCACCCTGCACCCTGTAGTGCTTTACTACCTAGATTCCGATGAAACACTGAAGCATCTTTCATTGTTTTATTTCTGATGACAACACTGCATTCGTGTATCAAACCCAGACAATGACAGTTCACTACAGTCGTGCATTATTGCCCCATGTCAACAAAATGACTTACTTCAGTGATGGCTGCGGGGGTCAATATAAAAACTTTATAAATTTATGTCTGCATAAACAGGACTTTGGAATTGCTGCAAAGTGGGTTTTCTTTGCTACAAGCCATGGAAAATCCCCTTTGGATGGAATAGGTGGTTCAGTAAAATGGCATGTGGTTAAACAGTCACTTCAACGTCCTCTGAATAATCAGATCCTGGATTATAAAGCCATGCTAGAAGTCTGCCTGGAGATGTCTACAATCAAGTTCTTTGATATCAGTATGGAAGCTATGGAGGAGGTAAGAAAGTCTCTTGAGGCAAGATTTGCCAGGGGAAACACAGTACCAGGAAGCAGAAGCAGCCACCATTTTGTCCCGTTGTTAACATCAAACATTGGTCATAAGCTGTCCAGTGAGGATGAATTGTATACCGACAACCATGATTTTAACTTGCCATCAATTCTTGATATCTCTAACATTTTACCAATGCAATATATAATGTTTATAATTCTTTCTGGTGGATTGGCATTGTGAATGAAATTAATGCAGAGGAAGGTGATGTAACCATCAAGTTAATGCACCCTCATGGACCACACAAGACATTCAATTGGCCACAAATTGACGATACATAGTTTGTTCCAATCAAGAAAATTCTTTGTGTTGTCTCCCCAACAACATATACAGGAAGAACATACAAGATAACTGATGAGGAGTACGAAAAACGATTTCTGCATTTCAATGGCAGAAAGAAAAATAACAGTATGTAGATAATGTTGTCGTATGCTGGTTTTTGTTGTGAAGTCCGCTTTTATTGTAAATATCTGATCACTGTGAGACTTGTTTTACCTTTTACTATTTAACTTTTACTTTCTAAAACTTATTTCAATGTGAATTTTATATAAATTTAGATAGATGGTCTCCCCAACTGATAGTTGATACATACCAAACTAGTTGTTTCCCTCAATAGGATATTTCTGAACCCTTGGAAAAAAGATCTAAATTTGAATAGACACTTTGAGTGAACAAAACAAATACTTGTCACCATTTTTGGTCCAGAGGTACTTCATAGTGTCTAAATGAGTGTCCAAAAGAAAAAAAAAACCGTTACCATATGGGCCACATAATTTTTTGCGCCGTATTGGTGCACATGTGAAAAATTTCAAAATTTGAAAAGATCTCATACAAGGCTTCGTTTCTGAGCAAAACTGATGCTATTTTTGGATTTTTCAGGTTGAAAAACTTACCTGTGTGAATTTTCAATATCACATCATGTTCCAAACTGAAGATATTAAAGAAAATGCAATTATTAAAATGTCGTCTGGGCGACATCTCGCAAAACGGAAAATTCTCTAAATCGGAAACTGTTTCACGTTACATGCTCAAATTTTCAGGATTTCTTATTTTTTATGATGTCCATCTGTGATGCAAGTTACAACAAAATCTGAGGATATGGGTTTCAAGCCCTGGATGATTTGACATGGAATTCCCTAAGTATCTCTCCCTCCCCCTTCTTTATTTTAATGGATGTCTTCATTTATGACATTTTAAGGGATCCCTTCCTCTATCTGTTTTACATGGATGCTGTTGTATGTCTTCCATTGTGCACGAGGACAAACAAACAAGATACAGTAAACATCTCTACTTTTAGATTTCAGAGAATTAAAATCCGGACAGAACTTACGGGATAACTTAATAATTTATTTTGTTTATATAAAGAGTAAATAAGAATGACACTGTTAGAGAACTCTGACCGTTTTGGTATTGAGTATATTTTGTTCTCGAACACCTGTCATGATTTGGTAAAGATGACGTTTTTTTAGTCCATGAACTCATTCTGAAATCTAACAACATTTACGCTTGGTTCTCTATTGATTATAATGTTGTTTAGTTGTCATGAAAAGCATAAAAGCTGGTTGCTGTGGCGTATATGTAAGTATATTCTATGTATATTTTTCAGTCCCTACTTAAGGGTAATTAACGGTTGGGTTAATAGATATTGTCTTGTTTCTCTTTTATTAGACTCAAATTACGAACTGATGCAATCATTCCACACTTGATTGTGTGTAAATTTTCAATTATAACTGATAGACATATCATCCACAGAAAGCTGTTTTGTCGTATTATAGCTCCTCAGTGTTGCTAGACATGGTGAGTTTCAAGCCGAGATTTGTAACGTGACTGCAAGTGTAGTAACCAGTGTTTTAACCTTCGCTATCTCTGTACACCACAAAAGTGAGAAATTATAATATTTTTGTTTACGTAGAATTATTATTTACAGGCAAACTCCCACTAGAGAGCTCATTCTGTCCCAAAAGTCCGTTACCATCGGACGATGAAGAAAAAGAAAAACACTCTTTGACAAGGAGAATTGTAATTCTCGAAAGCTAAGATTAAAATAAATTTTATTTATTTTAACACTACACATTGTTATGGTTTAAAAAAAATATATAATACTATTACGAAACAATGGTTTAAAAAATGTCTAAATACCCTTTCTAATATATATATATATATATATAATTAAAATAAACATAGTTTGAGTATCCGACAATTGTTTCAGAACCTCTTCGGCTCCTCCTAGTTCTGAAACAATTGTCGGATACTCAAACTATGTTTATTTTAATATAAAAGCTCTAATATATATTGAGCACTTTTGAAAAGTAATGGTTTTGTTAATTTTATTAATATTTGAACTTAATTATATATATATATATATATATTTCAGATTGATTCGAATAGAAATCGTTTTTCAAATGCATAAATAAAACTCATATTTATATATATATATATATGTATTTATATATATATATATATATATATATATATATATACAAAAATTATTTATTTCAAAACTATACATTATAGATTCCAAATATGTACCATGGTTTCATTGACACGGGTAGGTCTTTACTGTTTAGAAAAGACCCTTACAACCCATTTCAAATCAGCATCTCACGGAATGAAGACAGATACAAAAAATGTAACCGGCGATGGTGATCATTGCTTTTATCATCCTTTGTATCGTCTCAAATTGTCTCTTTTGGGGGGAGTACAGATTTCTTGAGGGGCTATCTATATGGATGTATGGGTCTTAATTGTAACTTAGTATTACTTAAGTACAGCTTAATTACTGATTACGGATGTTGCATGTTTATCTGTTTTCATTGTGTATTCATATTTAAGAGTTATGGTGTAGAGTGTTATTTATATATAAACTGGTGTGTGACTTAAATTCGGTTGTGGCTGGCTGTATTTAGTTACGGAATTGGGATGCATTAATGTTATTAAAAGATTTATGTGTTATATTTATTCTTGGGAGAGAGTGCTTATGTTTTTATATCTATTTTATATAAGGTTTGTATATGTATCTGTTGTCATTTCTGACTTTTAGCCTTGGTAGGCAATCACTTGGAGATGGTGACTCGATAAATGCACTGGTCCCCATCACCACACTGAGTAGCAGCCTATAAAAATCTTGCCTCAACTAAGGAAATGACTTCCAAAGAAAATGAGTTGCATTTCAGGTTATGTAGTTTAAATAAAGACCTGGCCAGAGATAGGTTAATTTGGAAGTCAATTTCTAAAAACTGTCCAACACATGCCAGCATATAAAACAGACGTTAAACTGAATATGATGATGATGAGCCTCTACGATTTTCGTTTATATAATAATCGATACAGTGTAATCAAGTTTTTAGCCGGGGTTCGGAATAGATGACGTTTAATTTTTGATGATTTCCAAAATTTTGATAAAAAAATTTTTTTTTTTAAATTGATAAGTAAATACAGATTATTGTTGATAATCACATTTAGAGGACAGATATCAAAAACAAAATAACTGTCTTATTCTATGTGGTAAAAAACTGGGTGATTATTGTGCGTTATATTTATATAGTAAAGTGAACACCCATTCTAAAATCAAAAATCATCACCCCTTCCCATGTCCTGGATATCATAAAAAAACCTTGACACCTCCAAAGCATGTGTGCCTGATCTTATCCATTCTATAGTAATAAAAACAAATGCTCTTCAGAACTGGCTCCTGTCCTCTCCAAACTTTATAAGAAATTCCTTACCAAATCTTGCTTCCCTGATAACTGGAAAATTACCTCTGTGCTACCAGTGTTCAAGAATTCTAGTGAAAAAACTAATCCGCAAAATTATCGCCCCCATCAGTCCTCTTCCGATCTTCGCTAAAATCTTTGAATCATTAATCAATCTTTCTGACCGACAGTATAGATTTAAGTAAGCCCGCTTTACTGCAGATATCCTAACAGTCATCTCTGAACACATATACCATACACTGAATAAGGCAGGTGAAGCTAGGGTGGTAGCGCTTGAAATATCCAAAGCCTTTGATAAGGTCTGGCCTGAAGGTTTACTCATGAAAATTAATTCATACAGTAGTGAATGAATATTTAATATAATCAGATCCTTTTTAGCTAAAAGATCCAGGTCATCCTCGATGACTACATCATCACATTAATGCAAGTGTGCCCCAATTGTCCGATCACTTTTTAACCCTTCCCCCTATACTCTGTTGATATTGGCGGCTGTTTGAGAAGTTTTACGATCGATTTTGAACTCGTACCAAAAAAGTAAAGGCTTATATGCTTGAAAATTGTATTCTAAAATAAATTATTGGAAAATTTTTAAAGAATACCCATCAATTATTAAATATGTAAAATTCTAAAACACTGTAAAAATAGCAACTTAAATCAACTTTTTTAAAAGTGTTGAAAAATCGGTCAGTTCTTTTCTGCCCTCCCCCCCCCCCCCCCCCCTCTATTTACCTTTTTCTTTTCATTCTAAATGACGCATATTATATACTGGAAAATACTCTGTTCTGCAATCTAATTGGCATTTAATGCCTTATATCCATTCTTAATCTTTCTGAGAGCAGATTTTGGGCATTTTTTTGGGGGGGGGGGGGGGGATTTAGCTGCAACTTTTCTTCTCCATACTGTCCAATCTTGATATTGAATGAATATTTAATGTGCTATATTAGCTTTTAAAGAACTGTCATTCCAATTTTATCATTATTTTTCATTCTCTTACAGTTTGTTATTGCTTTTATTAATTACAAACTGACCTCACCAGCATTGCCCCGGATATCATAAATATTGAATACAAATATTTGTTACTAGCGTACCTGTCCCATAAAAAATGATAGCCAATTTTTTATTTTAAAAAAAATTTTTTTATTGCTTCTCAATTTACCTAAAATGTTTACAATGAATGTCACTTGGGGGGGAAAAATGTTAGCATTTTGTTTACAAACAATATAATACTTCAGCCAGCTGATGCTGATGTTTGCTTTAATATTACCTCTCTTTTGTGTACCACAATGCATACTATATTAGAGATTATTGAAAGTTTTTTTTGTTTTTTTGCTCCATCATTGTTACATCTCTTTATATCCCATAAATACTTTGGATTAAAAAAAAAATTAACAAATGATATTTAAAAAAAATAGTATTTTTAAAGTTAAATTTAATTATTACAATATCGTTTGGTCATTGAATTATTAATTTAACCAAATTGTTATAAAACTATAACTAAAATCGAGAAAAGATATATTTTTTGTCTTTAAGCAGCCTGGCATGTTTACATTATTGCCAAGCTCGTAGAGACAGGAAGTGAAGATTTGCATGACAAATAATGGGAGGGGGAACCTTTTTTCCAATAAATATTCGATTAATTGTAAATAAAAAAAATATATTAAAAGTTAAATTGATGCGAGAAAAACACATGTGAAGTTGTGATAATTTTATTAATGTAAAGATTAAGGTATGAAAACAAGACAGAAAACTTTTTGTGTGTTCGACAATCCAGCCAATGACATTAATTTCTTCTTAGTCATCTTTTTTAAATGGACAATATCCGGTTGTAAAATCATTAAAGGGACATTTAATGATTTACTTTTCAAAAGTGCAAAAACAGCTAATGAAAAGCCTTTTAATTAAATCTCTATCTTTTTATATATGTATTAGGTAAGTTTATATATATATATATATATATATATATAGTATAAATTCTTTCATTTATACAAACATTATTGGCTACATATGTGCATACATGTTTCAGTTGCGATCTCTTTCGAAATCCAGCTTCCTTGGGCCTTATTACGAATTGTGCAGGTTTGTAAAAAGGTCCGAGGAAGCTGGATTTCGAAAGAGATCACAACTGAAACATGTATGCACATATGTAGCCAATAATGTTTGTATAAATAAAGGAATTTATACTATAATATAGCTCTACCTGAGGTTTTATAAGCACTGGAGTTTCATTGGATTAACATCTAGGAAACAATACAATCACTATATATATATATATATATATATATATATAGGATTCACTCCTAATGGAGTGATCATTATGGGATATGTATTCTAGGCAACATTGTGAGTAAAGTAGGCAGATTTTTTTTGTAAACTTTATCATTTTGGGGGGTTACCCCTGAAACTGCACCATCCCCCCCCCCCCCAAGAAAAAATTAAAATTAAAAACTAATGCTATACATATTACTTATACCGGTCATGGGTCAGGTATTCTGCTAGTGAGTATAAGGCTGTGTTGTATCAGTTTCTTTGATACTGACAACCTAGGTATTTAGCACCTAGATCAAGGATGGTCAACCTAGGGCACATGCACCAACAATGGCGCTTGACACAATTACAATTGGCACACTGAATCTTAGATGATAAAAGAAAAAAAATATCCGTCAATACAAAAAAAAATGAAGACTGATTTCTAGAAGTACAACAGGAATTTAACTAATTGTTGGCTAAAAGAGAATTTATTCTAATCTAAAACATAGCAATTTTTTTACATTGGTTTTATTGTACTGTGTGCATCTATTAGTATTTTTGGCCAAAATGTTGCACGTTTTTTAACCATCATAAAAAATAAGTTAAAAATATGTAAAATATAAAAATCACTTATGTAGTTTTGTTTTTACTTTGGTATGAAGTACGTTAACACTGAATGTATCCATATCTATTTATATAAAGTTAGGTATGTGTATGTTTATATATTTCTATGTATCGGATTCACTCCTAAAATGTCGGTTATATTTAGTTTTATATAAAGAGGGCAAAAAAAAGGTTTGGAAGCTCTTTGTGAAAATTCCGATACCTCTGATTTTTCTGAAATTTTTACAGTATATTAATCATTATTCCCCAAATTTCAGTTTCTTTGGAGTATTTTAGGGTTTTTAGGAGCCATAATATGGACACAACCTCCCATTTATCCATAAAGACCTGACCTGAGATAGGTTAATTTAGAAGTCAATTTCTTCAAGCCGGCTAACGTATGCCAATATGTAGAACGGACGTTAAACCAAATATGATGAGGATGCATTAAATTTAATCCATAGTCATTAGACACTAATTACGCAGGATTCCATGAATTTTAGTTTCTTAAGACCTAATTTGGGACATTTTGTAGAATCCAAATTAAGTCATGAATTTTGGTCTTATTTGGAATAAGGATTCTAGACATAAGGTTTAGTATCATTATATCTTGATTTTAATCTTCGTATGCGGACATAACAGTGGTGCAAAACTGTTCTGTTCAGGGAATATATTTTACCCGTCCAGTGACGAGTATTCTAGTTACCATATTAATATCAAATTATTTTTATGTATAACTAAATAATATATCGATGTTTTTTGAATTCTGTAATGCAAATCCAGAATTGTACTTTAAAGTAAAGTTCAACTTGTATCTAACGGAAATCCTTTTCTGTACACTGCTATATACTAGTATAAAAGTATACTTATGACAAGTGAGCTGCATAGAAACGTTTGTTTCATTCTCGAAAGAAATCAAGTTAAATGCATTGATTTACATTCTAAGTTCTTTTTTATAGTAAAGCAGTATCTCCTCCAACAAAATTGTCTTTGGTTTTATTACCCCCATTTTCATAAGCATGTTGGGGTTACACTGTATCCAATGATGTAAAGTTTATCTTGTGTACGTTGACTTTTACACACACCCACACACACACAGAATTACGACTTTCCTTTATATAATATATAAAAATATCATTTGCGTAAAATTTCGTCTGCATCCAGACTTCGATTTATTTCTCTCTAGATCATTGCTGTTACCACTGCTGTATAGCTACAGCCATGCAGCCTGGGCTGCACATCTACTGTTGCCATGGCAACTGAGCATAGTACGATGTGTTGCTTCTACTTGTAATGTTAGATGGTCAGTTTAATCTTCATGATTTTTCTAAATAATCTCAATTGTTGCTAGAAACGATTGAATAAAGACTAACAAAAACAAGATGTAGTGAACATAAGTGTTGGTTAAGAAATATTCTAAAATGAATTCTACCTAGAGTTTGCGAGTTCAATCCGTGGTGAAGAAACTGGAAAAAGAAAAACGTATTAACTGATATTTGAAAAGACGTGTAATGCAGATTAAGAATAGTGGATTAAAATTAAGGATTCCGTTTTAAATCTGCAAAAGGTTACTGACTACGATAAAAAGGCATTTGAATCCACTTTCAGAACAATGCAGATATTTTAATAAAATTAGTTTTTATTTTTTTTTTTTTTACAATTTGCTACATTTGTGAATTATGTTGCACCACAAGGTGCAATGGATAAAGTGTTAAGTCATAATCAGTTCTAAGTGACAGTCTTCTGGAGGTTGAATGTTCAATCCTCAATACCGGCGATACTAAGAATGTAATTTAAAAAAAAAAGAAATTACTGAAGATTTCTACTCGGTCATGGCTAACGGAAGGAGAACAATCTATCCCAGTGGATTAGATAAAGGGTTCAGTTCGAAATTACGTACAGATTCCAGAGTTCAACGAGAAGCACTTGAAGAAGGCCGGAGGTTACATCGGCTGAAACATTGTGAGAATAACATCCAAGATGAAAACAATAGGCTGAATAATCCAAATGATACAAAATAAAAATTGGTGAAGTTTAAATTAAAAACATTTTGTTTTCTTCATATTATCTTTCACTTTTATAATGAGCTCCAGCCCTCCATTCTACAGTGCCTGCAAGACCAGAGAAAGAAATAGTTATCTGGTGGGCTGGATGTGATACAAGGTCCTACTTGTTGTAGGGTGTAGCCACTACTAAATGCCACAAGAGCGTTCATGACAGTTAACTATTACCCATAAAAATTGTCTAGGTCTAGGAGGATTGTTTCCTAGGACTGATGAAAAAAAACTCCTGACTCAACTGTACTAGCTAAAAAAAAAAAAAAAAACTGACCAAAGCAGCAGTTCTCAAGCTTTTTATCCTTGTGTAACCCTTAAAATAAATTGCATAGGATAAGTCTTTCTAGACTGAGGCAATTCTTACTTTTGTCCCAGCCCAGAGTGCCTCTTTTTGGAGAGCTGGAGTTTCTCTACATTAAAAACCAACCTTGTGTCTAACTCTGTCCTCGTGGGGAAGCAAGTAAATAGGGACTAAATGGCCCCTTCTGGAGTGTGATTTCAATTTATATTGAGTTATATTTTCTTTTGTACGTTCTTAATGCTCTTTGACATACCATTTAGATAATGGATATGTCTATTCTAATAATTGTGTACATAAATTAACCTATTTTGATGAAATTAAAAACTTTGATGTAAATTTCTTATTGAATTTCAAAATCCCTTGGTAGTTGTAAAACAAAACAATCTGATTTGTATGATTTGTATTTTGACTACTTTTATCTTGGTTAGTAGTCTGAATAGTCCAAATAATACAAATTATCGCTCATCTGAAAAGTTTGTTTTTTTTTGTGGTGTATTGCATATTGTTACCACCTTGATAAGATGAGCTTATTAGATAGGTATCAATACGTCCATTAATGTATGTTAGGGACAACCATTGTAATCTGTTGTAATATGTCCATGTATGTATGAATGAGTAATATATGTCCTATTTGTATTATTTCCCTATGACGAAAGCAAGCAACACAGATGAAGAAACTACACCTGCCTTATGTCCTCATTCTGGAGAAATCATTGTACATAATTATGGTAGAAGCAGGCTTCCTAAGGAAATAATACAAATAGGGCACATATTATTCATTCATACATGGACATATTACAAAAGATTACAATGGTTGCCCCTAGCATACATCAATGGACGTATTAAATATCAGCTTAAATTCTCTCCTGAAAAAGACATGTTGGAGTTTGTTGAAGCCATCAAACTGTCATATGCTCACAAGGTGAAAAGTCTTGATGGACTGATGTCACAAAAAACAAAACATTTGTAGTTTTAAAGTTACACCGTTTTTTGTTAGTGTGTGTCAAATTCTATGCATTTTTGATGAAGAGCATGTAACAAGTTACTTGTATCAACCGGCTCCTCTCTCTCTCTCTCTCTCTCTCTCGTTATAAAAGCTGATTGCACATACTACTTGCGACAGATAACGCTTAACTGTTGACTGACTGCTAAGTTACTTCTAACCGACTCTCAAACCAGAATGATTCCAAGACATGTCAACATGTGGTGGATAAGTATCATATTATTCTGGAAGATTTTATCAAACAAGAAAACTTGTCATTTGTTTTTTTATCCAAAGATCACTTAAACTTTTTTTAATTGTAAATTAGTGCTATATTTATCATCTGTCTAAAAAGAAAATCACAGAGGGCTAGCTTTATTATATTGCTCATCAAAAGTGAGTTATCACGTTCAAGGAAGTATTTTTCACTTCCAGACAGGACTAGATTTGGTAGTCTAATAACAACTCAAAATCTGATTTTCTGAAATTTTAAATCATTCTGTCCGAAGAAATCTTCCACGATTAATAAGTTAACTATACTATATAGATTATTTATAGCATTATAATTTTTAAAGAGGGCAAGTATGTTTTTCAATATATGGTTGGTAGGGCTTAGAATTCGCCAACTGCAATCCCATGCAGATGGGGAAGACCCCCCCCCCCCCTGAAAATGGGGTCACCTGTTGGCTGTGGGTGGTGACCCCTGATGCCGTAGGACGGCATCCTGCTGGATAGGCATTCGTCCACTTCGGCCCTTACTTTGGCTAGACGGGAGGTCGGAGAGGCCCACTATTCCGATCAATCGGCTGGTCGTATCATGCCCTAGTGTCTATAAATTTACCCCCAAGCGTATTATTCAATCTGATTCTTCAAAAAATCAAAACCTTATTTCTCCTTTTTATTTTTCTCCCCAAATAGATACTAGAAGGCGGTGGCTCAGGGTCAATCAATCACATTAAGAGCAAAAGAAAATTATCAGCGCCAAAGAGTAACGTTTACAAAGAGTAACGTTTTTCTGGGTGTAATGTTTTTCTTGGAATGGTGTTTTCTGAGAGTAATGCTGATCTCTCTCTGTAAAGTTTCCTTCTAAGAGTAATGTTTCCGCTTTAACTGAAATTTCCTTCTGAGAGCTATCTAAGAGCAATGTATTCTAGAAATCTATTAATAATGGAGTTTATGTATCTGTCTGTCTGTCTGTCTGAAGCCGAAACTCCAGTATGACTATTTTACTGAAATTAATCTGTTTGACATTCTTTATATACTGTTACTAAAAGTCGCTTAGACACTAGATGGGTTTTGCCATTTACATAAGTCATTCCTTTAAACCTTCAATTAAATTAATATTTACAAATATACACTTATAACTGCTATTATCAAATTTACATATGTATTTACAATATTTTCCGATAAGGTTATATTAATAAACATTATTCATACAATTAATTAAAGCCATTTTCATCATAACCGGCGTGTTTTCTAAACCATTTCAACTCGAGTATTGTTAAAATTGCAAAGTCATTGGCTGTTTAATCAGTGGTGTCCTCCCTCCCTCCGGTAATTAAATATGGCGATCTGATTAAGCAGCCGATTGGCTGTTTTATCAGTAGTGCCCTCCCTCCCTCTGGTAATTAAATATGGCGATCTGATTTAGCAGCAGATTGGCTGTTTAATCAGAAGTGCCCTCCCTCCCTCCGGTAATTAAATATGGCGATCTGATTAAGCAGCCGATTGGCTGTTTAATCAGTGGTGTCCTCCCTCCCTCCGGTAATTACATATGGCGATCTGATTAAGCAGCCGATTGGCTGTTTAATCAGTAGTGGCCTCCCTCCCTCCGGTAATTAAATATGGCGATCTGATTGAGCAGCCGATTGGCTGTTTAATCAGTGGTGTCTTCCCTCCCTCCGGTAATTAAATATGGCGATCTGATTAAGCAGCCGATTGGCTGTTTAATCAGAAGTGCCCTCCCTCCCTCCGGTAATTAAATATGGCGATCTGATTAAGCAGCCGATTGGCTGTTTAATCAGTAGTGTCCTCCCTCCCTCCGGTAATTAAATATGGCGATCTGATTAAGCAGCCGATTGGCTGTTTAATCAGTAGTGCCCTCCCTCCCTCCCTCCGGTAATTAAATATGGCGATCTGATTAAGCAGCCGATTGGCTGTTTAATCAGTGGTGTCCTCCCTCCCTCCGGTAATTACATATGGCGATCTGATTAAGCAGCCGATTTGCTGTTTAATCAGTGGTGCCCTCCCTCCCTTCGGTAATTAAATATGGCGATCTGATTGAGCAGCCGATTGGCTGTTTAATCAGTGGTGTCTTCCCTCCCTCCGGTAATTAAATATGGCGATCTGATTAAGCAGCCGATTGGCTGTTTAATCAGAAGTGCCCTCCCTCCCTCCGGTAATTAAATATGGCGATCTGATTAAGCAGCCGATTGGCTGTTTAATCAGTGATGTCCTCCCTCCCTCCGGTAATTAAATATGGCGATCTGATTAAGCAGCCGATCGGCTGTTTAATCAGTAGTGTCCTCCCTCCCTCCGGTAATTAAATATGGCGATCTGATTAAGCATCCGATTGGCTGTTTAATCAGTGGTGTCCTCCCTCCCTCCGGTAATTAAATATGGCGATCTGATTAAGCAGCCGATTGGCCGTTTCATCATTAGTGCCCTCCCTCCCTCCGGTAATTAAATATGGCGATCTGATTAAGCAGCCGATTGGTTGTTGAATCAGTATGCCTTCCCTCCCTCCGGTAATTTAATATGGCGATCTGATTAAGCAGCCGACGTAATCTGGCACGTTAAACATGTAAACAACAACGCTGGCAAACACCGTGCTCAGTTTTCCATTTTTAAAACCGTCCTAAGTTTGTTTATTCTTATCCATTATGTTTTAAATCACAAATTTATTAAATCAAATTGTTTAATAATAATTGATTTAAAAATTACTATATAAAAACGCGCGTGCGTGCGCACGCACGCACGCACGCACCCACACACAGTTCAGGTAAACTTTTTTCTTTCCGAGAATTAAAAAACTTTTCGTGTTTACTGTATTTGATTTCTTAATACTTTCATATCCAATATTATCATTTTTTCACGACCTCAACAGAATTAATGATTCCATGTTTTATTTATTAAAAAAAAAGATGTGATATTTTTCTTAAATGTCAACAAAATAAACTAACACATTGTACTGGAAAACTATACAACTGATTGTAGAATCAAATTGTTTAATTAAAAAAAGGTACACGCACACGCACGCGTTCACTGTATTTGATTTTTTGGTGCCTTTTCATTTTAGGACCCACGCTAACTTTGACCCCGTCGTTACAGTTAGGGTTAGGTTTGTTTTGTTTCCTTTTTAATTAAAAATATTTACATGAATAGGGGGGGGGGGAAGATTAAAAAATTGGGGGAAGGAGGTCAAAAAAAAATTTTTTTTTTTCTTAACTAAAAAATATTTCAATGACTGGTAATATAAAAAAATTGAGGGGGGTACAAAAAAAAAATTTCTTTCTTTTTAAACTACAAGTCTTTCTATTTATTTACAACAAAAATCGGGGTAGGGTCGATTTTTTTTTTTCTTAATTTTCAACTAAAAATATTCTTTGTCATAAACACAGAAAATCAATGTCTAATCACGACAGAAATATGACTGGGGCTCCATTGGCTTACGCGTGAGCGTTCATTTCTGATGCGGCAGCCTAGCAAAAATATGCGACCGGAGGGAGCATATATTTGCTAGTATAAATAATTACTCTACTTATGGAATTATATTTGACAACTATATTTCAAACACAAAACTAGTAGTATAGGTCGGTTGCTTGTAGGATTGTTGGAATCTTTTCCAGCTTGGGTGTGGTTATTCTCAAAAAGTAATGTCTTCGAAGAGTAATGCCATCAAAGAGTAATGTATTCTAGGAATATAAATAATTATTCTACCTATAGAATTATATTTGACAACTTTATTTGGTATTAAATAACTTACAGATGATTGATATGCTGTAAAACAAACCGAACCAAGCCCTTCAATATATGACTATAATCATGTTGACACGGTTCCTGAAAAATTACTGAAGTTTAGCAATATTGGGCTTGGTCAGTATTTAATGGATGGCAATTTTTGAATACTAGGTGCTTTATATATCCTTTAGAGCTCTGTTAACAAATGGTGCAACCCATCAGTCACAGTATATCTGTCGCTATCAAAAAAAAAAAATATGGAAAGAAAAATTTTGTATCAGCAGGATTAATGGAGAACTGTGAGAATTCTACTTTTTTTTTTTTAGATTTTATTTAATATCATCTAAATTCAATTTAAAAAAGTGAAACATCATGAAAAAAGTCCAAAATAATATCAATCTTTTTGGGTATTTTTCCTTATGTATCGGTTTTCTTTTTTTTTTTCTCTGACTCCTAAAGCAAGGCATTTATCCCAATTTCACAGAGCAGATAAGATTAGCTAATTGCAGATGTGGTTTTTGCCATAAAAAGCTCAAAGTCACCAAGACAATGCTGATATTAAAAAATAAAACAAACAACAAAAAAAAAAAACACTGGAAAAAAATGCATTCATCTGAGTTAGACCTTTTCTCTTCAATTGTATCACATGTAGGTTTTAATAATCCAGAAATAAAATCTTTTCTGCTGAGAATCCGTTAATTCTTAGCACATAACTATCTGCAATTATTATTGTGCTTTTGCTGCAAGATGCTATGTATAGCATATTGATATTGTCTTATGAGACATACTGTAAGACTTATTATAGATATCAATTATTCACACACACATATGATGATGATGGCTGCAAACTCGTGTGTGAGCATTATCATTGCTCGACTATTTGCCACTGTCATGAAAACAGTAAGATCTTGAAGTTTTCAAGCAATGTCTGTGCATGAAGCTTTTTTTAGCGAAGAAAGGCTTTACATAGAACCAATCTTACTCTCTAAACAACTGCCACCAGGACCCCAAAAGAAGAGCAAGAGGACATCTCTCCTGTTGATTTTATTGCACCCTCCGACACCAATCTATATTGTGCACGTTAGCTGGCTGTTGACCTAAGGAAGGTTCATCCACCCTTTGGAGGTCTTGTTTTTTAATACTCTGCGTGTGTGTATATAGAGAGGAGGGGTCTAGCCATCTTTCTCAACAGATCACCAGACAAGCTTAGTGGGGGACTGGTTTAGTCACTGATGACCCGACCATGTGGCAGATAGTACTGGGTTACATGATACCAGTAGTACAAAGTGACCTGATATATGCATAACTATATATATATTATGAAAATATATTATGGCAAGTAAGCTACACAGAAACGATTGTTTAATTCCCATGAATGTATGGTTTGCAGTTACTTTTATATCTATCACGTGTTTAAGTTAGCTTACTAACCAATCAGATTCGTTGGTTTTATTACCCCCTCCCAATATCAGAGTTGCTGAGTTTATCCTCTCTCAACTGATGAAAACAAAATATTTCCGTTTCTTAACATCCTAATATGCCCCTCCTAAACGAGCTGTAATCATGTCACATTTCACTCATCGTTCTAATTATTGTATTCTCTAGAATCTCGTTATGATTGTACATTGTTTATTATATTGTTTATTGTGTTGTTTATCATGTATTCATGAAGGAAAGCGTTGCTTTGGCAATGTTTTGTTTATTTTGGTAAGGATTAAAAAATCAAATAAAAAAAATAAAAAGTCAATATGTCCTGGTGGCAGTTGACTTTTATCTCTTTCTTGTTCTTTTATTCTTGATTTTACATATTTTCTTTTCTTGCCTGTGCTATACAAGACTATAACATAATCAAGACTTGAAAAAATGCATCGAAACATTGGATATAGAGCTCAAAACTGATTTTGTAAAACCGGTTTTCATATGATGATCACTAAAAACGAAATCGATTTTTCAACACCGATTTTAATGTTTGTAGTTTCCACTTTCTGTGAAAAGTTTCTCTATTGTTTTCCTTTGAAGAAATATTGTAATTGCAGTCAGTCAGCCTTTAGCTAACTGAGTGCTGTCTGTTTCATTGAAACAGATCATAACATATCAATTTCCTATCTTGATTGCACTGTTTTCACAAAAGCTTTTTTCTATTACTGGTAATTGGTATTTTGTATACAAATATTATGTATATAATACCGTGGGTAGCTGTACATGCCATGTTGCGCATGGAAAGGAACCCTACAATTATCCCTGTGGGCCTTCCCGAGGCCACAACCCCCATGGACCAGGTCGTAACTAAT
The DNA here is from genome assembly GCA_963556195.1 of Sepiola atlantica. Taxonomy (NCBI): domain Eukaryota; kingdom Metazoa; phylum Mollusca; class Cephalopoda; order Sepiida; family Sepiolidae; genus Sepiola; species Sepiola atlantica. The sequence continues at coordinate 93,007,200 of OY744522.1, read as the reverse complement.
GGACTGGTTGTGTGAGCTTATTGGCACCGAACAATAACCCACTTTGTCTACCCCACTCTATAAAAAAAAACATTGCAAAATAAAAAAATCAAACCTAAACTAGACATCCAACACAAAACATCTTCGCCTCTGCCCTTGAGGCTCGCATTCACTAATATCCGGGGACTTAGAACCAATATCAACGACGTAGAAATTTTTCTCCTGACAAACACCCCGGATATCCTAGCACTAAGTGAAACGAACCTTCAATCCTCAACCTCCTCTCACCACTTTGACATGACTGACTACCTCCCTCTCTACCGTAAAGACTCTGACAAACATATGCACGGGCTAGGTGTTTGTTTGGGACACCCTTCCCCTGACTAGAGAACATAGGTTAGAATCAGGTAACCAAGCCTACATGTGCTTTAGATTGACTTTACATGACAGTGTTAGTTACTTATATTTCTTATACCATTCACCTTCGACCCAGGACTGTACCCTGCTAAATTCTGCTTCTGAAAGCATAGATAGAGCACTCTCACTCGACTCAAATGCCCAATTACATGTATTTGGGGATTTTAATGCACACCACCATGACTGGGATTCTCCAGCCTTACTGACGTATAATTTCTCCTTAGCTCACTCCCTCTCACAGACTGTCGCTTTCTCGCCCCGCCTCCCTGATTGAGTAGATCAGCAAGCCTCACTTCTCGACCTGCTTCTGACCTCACTGCCCGAGGCTTGTGTGACTGAAGCCCATAGCCCACTCGGGAACGCTCCTCACATTGTGGTTATGATTGGTATCACCCTAAAAACTTGTTCAAAAGCTGATGAGCCGTTGCTCAAAACAACGAGATACTACGAGCAGGCTGATTTTGAGTCCATCAGAGATCACATTAGTGACGCCCCATCGACCGAAACCTTCTCACTGCCTGCTGATCAGTATGCAAATGTGTTAACTGAATGGGTCAAAGCAGGCATTGAAGCCTATGTCCCTATGCGAAAATTCTTCAGCAAACCCCACTCCCCTCAATGGTTCAACTCAAAATGTGCAGCTGCCATTGCTGAGAGGCAGCAAGCATTCCGAAAGTTCGTCCGCGAATAGACAGAAATTTATAGAATCAAGAAATAATTGTAAGGCAGTGATAGGTGAAGCAAAGAGAAGGTATAAAGAGATAACCAAAAAATGCATTCGGTCACAGAAACTAGGCACTCACGATTTCTGGAAAATCTATAATAGTGTGGTGAACAATGGGCAATCAACGATTTCCCTTCTATCAAACCACAATGATGTCGTTTGCACGGCAGCTGATAAGACTGAACTACTTGCCCAGCGTTTCGCCTTAAGCTCCACTTTGGACTCAGCAAACCACCATCTCCCTAAATTCCCATTGCAGACTGAAGCCACACTTGAAAATCTGGTCATCACTCATCTCAGGTCAGGGTCATCATAAAAAACCTCAACACCTCCAAAGCTTGTGGGCCTGATCTTATACCTGTAATAGTAATAAAGAAATGATCTGCAAAACTGGCCCCTGTCCTCTCCAAACTCTACAACAAATGCCTTGCTTAATCTTGCTTCCCTGATAGCTGGAAAATTGCCTCTGTGGTACCAGTCTTCAAGAATTCTGGGAATAGAACCGATCCTCAGAACTATCGCCCAATCAGTCTACTCCCAATCTTTGCTAAAATCTTTAAATCCTTAATCAATCTAGCGATAGTCCGGTACCTAGTTAATGCTTAACTTTTTTCTGACAGCCAGTATGGATTTAGACAAGCACAATCTACTGCGGACATCTTAACGGTCATCTCTGAATGCATATATCATACACTAGACAAGGCAGATGAAGCTAGAGCAGTAGCGCTTGATATATGCAAGGCCTTTGACAAGGTATGGCATAAGGGGCTCCTCCTAAAAATTCACTCATGGTATTACTGGACGAATATTTAATATAATTAGATCCTTCCTAACTAAAAGAAAGATCCAGGTTGTCCTCGATGGCCGTTCATCTAAGCAACAGGGCATAAATGCAGGTGTACCCCAGGGATCCATCTTAGGACCTTTATTGTTCCTGATTTTCATAAACGACCTCCCTGATGTCATTGAGTCTGAGATAAGTATATTTGCTGATGACACCACACTCTATTCTTGTCATGTGAGCAAAACTGGCACGTACATATCCGAGGCAATGGCTGAATCCTTAGAAAGTGACCTCCAGGCTGTAGTGGATTGGAGGCAGAAATGGTTGGTAACTTTTAATGCCGCAAATACAAAGCTCCTTTCCTTCAATAACTACAAGAAACCTCTTCAACCACCGATTACCATGGCAAATAACACCCTACCTGAGAATTCAACATTCAAACTACTCTGCCTAACTTTCATAGGTAACATGAATTGGAACAAATACATCGAAGACATTGCCAAGGCTGTTGCAAAGAAGGTGGGCTCCCTCTACCGTGCTAGTAAACTCCTCACACCTGACATTATCCTGTATCTCTACAAAGCCACCATCTGCCCATGTATGGAGTATTGTTGTCACATCTGGGCTGGTGCATCATCCACTAGTCTCTCCCTTTTAGACAAGGTCCAAAAAATAGTCGCCAACTTAATAGGTCAACCAAGCTCTAACCCCTGTCCCATCGCCGCAATGTTGCATCCTTGTGCTTGTTTTACAAATACTTCAATAGATTATGCTCCGATGAACTAGCTGCTCTAGTGCCCCCTCGATGTAAATTCACTAGAACAAACTGACAATCAGCTAGGTCCCATCCATTCACTGTGGAAGTTCCCAGATGCAGGAAAGCTTTCTACTCCAGCAGCTTCTTTCCTCGTGCAGCCAGCCTCTGAAACTCCCTCCCTGCTCCCTGTTTCCCCGACTGTACCGACATGCAGAGGTTTAAAAATAATGTAAACAGACATCTTGCTGCACAGCTCCCAACTTAGGATGACACCCAAAACCTACTCCCTAATTCTCAGTAGCCCCTTACATCTACAGTGACGCCCTGCCTTGTTTGGGGTGAAATATCTTTAAAAAAACCCAAAAGAAAACAACAATTTATCTACATTTATTCTTCTCCAATAAGTCCGGGATATAAAACTTCTCACACCTGCCAGTATCCTAAATCTCTATAAATACACCATTCGCCCATGCATGGATTATTGTTGCTACATCTGGGCTGGTGCACTAACCACTAGTCTTTCCTTCTTGGACAGGGTGCAAAAAAAAAAGAGTCTCTAACCAAATAGGTCCTACACTGTCTACCAAGCTCCAAACCCTGTCCCATCGCTGCAATGTTTAATCCCTGTGCTTGTTTTACAAATACTTCAACGGAATGTGCTCCAAACTTACTGCACTTGTACCTCAATCTCCCCAACCTAAATATCCCCTAACCAACTAGACAAGCAACAAAATCCCACTTCTTCACTGTAGAGGTCCACAAATGCTGAAAGAATTTCCACTCTAATAGCTTTTTTCCTCAAACCGCTTGCCTTTGGAATTCCCTTCCTGCTTCCTGTTTCCCCAACTGTACCAACATACATCAATTTAAATGTAATGTGAACAAACATCTCACTGCACACCTCCCCACTTATGATGCCCCCTATAAATCTGACCCATAAGTAACAGTAAACCCTTACGTCTCTGTTGCAATATGACTTGTTTGGGGTGAATAAAAAGTCAAATGTTGTAATCTACAGCAATGTAAAAATTTAATATCATAGACTCGATTGCTCTGTGGAAGACGATGCATAAATAAAAAGTAATTTCTCAATTTAATTTTTTTTTAACAATAACAAACAAGCCGTGCGCGCGTGCGTGCGTGCGTGCGTGCGTGCGTGGTCCCCCTCTGTATGTGACTCGATGTGGCGAGTGTAAAATGCAATAAAGTTGGGCAATTTGGGTCATTTTTGACCCCCCATTGTACCCCCTGGGGGCGTGAACCAGAATTTTTCTGAGGTCAAGGATGCTCATTTTATATCCAGAACAATTGCCTCTATATTTTGGCCAAGTTTCAGAAAAATTGAATAGATGGATCAAACGTTATGGGAGAAAAGGGTAATTTTTTGCCATTTTGGGGGCTTTTGACGCCCTGGGGGCGCGAACCAGATTTTTTCCAAGGTCAGCGATACTTATTTTCTATTAGGAACAATTGCCTCCATATTTTGGCCAAGTTTCAGAGAAATTGAATGGATGGATGAAAAGTTATGGGGCAAAAAATGTCATTTTTGCGATTTTGGGGCCTTTTGACCCCCTGGGGGGCTAACCAGATTTTTTTCAAAAATCGGAGAATGTCACTTTCTAACCTGACAAAAGTTACAACTTCATGCAAAATTTCAGAGAAATTCAATAGATGGTTACGGACGGACGGAAATGCCTCAAAACATAGGTCTCCCGATTTTATAAATCGGGGGACCAATTAGCATGTGAATATTTAAAATGCGGATCACATTCTAAAGGTTTTACTATAAGCTTGAATAGTGCAATGGAAACTTTAAAAATAATATTTTTCCGAATTCTTTCGTGAAAGTTTGACATCTAATCGATATCAATTCATTCAAAAAAAAAAATTGAGGGGAAAAAAAACAAATAGCGTTTTTAATTAAAAAAATTTTTTTTATTTACTCATGGGTAACAACTTATCAAGCCACAGAAGCCACTTAAGGATAAGGGTTAATGAGATTTTCAGTTGGACGATGGACAATACCATAAGAGGATTTGTAACGATGGGTGGAACAGAATTTGATTATTTAAGAGGACGGCTCGACAGGTATTTGTTAACATTAGACTTGATAACGCCCATGTTGTAGTCAGATGGGAAGTTATAAGAAAGGAAAGTTCTTTACAGTGGTTGTCGGTAAACGGGTTACTGCTGTGAATGTTTTATTGAGATTGGAACTCAGTCGAGCACCTACAATGAAACTAACGATATAGAGTAGAGAAAGACTAACAGCGTCTCTTCTGTGAGAAAGGGCCTGCAGAGAAGAGATGATCCCCCACTAGATTGCTAAGTCGATTTTGTACTCTGTCAACGCAAGCACCTCTCCGGATATGACAGCAGTGCTACAGCTTAGGACGTATCTGACTCTATACAAGTTGAGGATTACGTCCGGAATTAGGTACTTTCTTGAGTGGTAGGATGATCCAACCATTTTTCCAGCATACCAGTTTTGAGAATGACTATCACTTAAACTCGCTTTTGAGAATTATCATTTTTTATTTGCAATCTATAATTGGATGATTATTTGTACTTTCCTTAGAAAGAAAATGAAGTTGCCACAGGTAACTGATGAAGAATATGTGGTGTAGTTAGGAAGGTAGTTTTCTTCCTTTCCCTTAAGAGGAACTAGAACAGATTCTGCTGACCTTTTAATATTGGGTGACTTCTTGTTTGCACTTGGTGGGTTAAAGGTCATATCCAATATTGCTAATGCAAAAGTATGGAAGCAGTGAGTGACAAAATGATTAGATTTGCTATTAAAATTTAAAGAAAACACTTGTCACAGTGTGCAACACAAAGATGCGTTTAAAGTCCCTGCCATAAAAGAAGGTGACATTGTCTTTGCCTTCTTTGCTATCTTACTAAACAATTTTCTGGAAAAAAAAAATCTGTAAAATTTTACTCTTTGCTCCCATGCAGAAAAATAAAATGGTTGGTTCTATTTTTAATTAATTTTTTTTTTTTTTTTTAAGATTAAAGTTTTATTTTTTTAGATTAAATTTTTATTTTATTTTGTGCAATTACACTGGAAATATATGGAAAAATTATAAGAAAAAAAACTTCTTAGATTTTTAGAGTGGGAGTTCTTTACGATATAAATTTAATGTAAAATGATCATTCAGTTATTAACCACATAGTGAACGAGTTACCATTTTTTTGTTGTATTTCCGAAATGGCTGCTATTTTTAAGTTTATTTTTTTATTATTTTTTTTTTTAGAACTACTATTATATTTTAGATTTGTTTTTGTATTACCAACTTTGGACTTAGGGTAAGTGATGAGGTTAATGAAGGGCTTTTTTTTTTTAAAATACAAGAAGGTGGCTGCTGAAAAAATATGGTAGGGAGGCATTTTGAAAATAGAAAAAATGGATACTTGTACTGTCTTATGCTATGTGGTCAAAAACTTTCTGGTCTGGAAGTTGACCATTTTACGTTAAATTTATATAATAAAGTCTATATCTTTTTTTTTGTTTAAAAAAAATTGTTTCCAGTTATTTCCAGATGGTTTATGTGTAATCTCACTAAAAAATAGAATCTCATTTTTATTTTTCTGTTCAGTTGTAGAGGAAAATGGTAAAATTTTGCCCCAATATTCTTTATTTTGTTTAGAAAATACTAACTTCTTACCAATATTGCATCTGTCTGACCTTTTTACTTTCTATCATTTGCTTGTGTCTCTTGCCAAGAAAACAATTAACCCAGTTCACCCTCAGCACCAAATTCTTATTGTTTTTGTCTGAAGCCATACAAACAATAGTTCTTCTTAAAATAAAGATATGACATCTTTATGCCAATCTATATCATCAAAACTCTGTCCGTTTTCTCATAATTCTCATAAACATAAGTTTTTGTTTGTGTACTTGAACATAATCATACTTTTAAATGTTAGATTGCTTTTTTTTCTTCTTTTTTTTCAACTGAATCTTTTTCTTCCCTTGGATTTGTATATCTTATTATTCTGTAACTAATCAGCTAACCTCCAACTCTGACTCCACAACCCTGCCAAAAAGTCCTCACTTTTGAAACATTTTGGTATAAATGTAAATATCTTTGAAACATAGGAACAAAGTGTAGTATCTGTTCTGATGCTACACTTAGTCTATTCTGTCCTTGATCAGTGAAGAAAAAGTCCTTGTAGACTGAGGCAATCTAAATTTGCCTTGTATCTAAATTTGCCCTAGTGGGAAGGCAAGGAAATAGGAACTATAAAGGTTGAACTGCTGAAAATTGTTGTATTGATTGCTACTCTGTCCTTGAATATGTACATAAAATTTGTATCGGATACCCAGAAATTCTAGTTACTTAAAAAAAATTTTTTTTTTTAAATTGCTATTGTTTTTCCAGTGCTTTTCATTAGATTATCTTTAAAACTAATTGCTCAAAAATTGATGAAAGTTTTTTTTTTTTGTGTTTGTACTCATCATCTCAAACTTTCTCCACATGAACATAGTTGATATAAGAAAATAAAAAATAAAAAATTGAAAAACAACTCTCCCTAATGGTCAGCTTCCTCAAGCAACTACACTTTTAATTTCAATGAAGAAAGCAACCCTAGAATTTCCACAGGTCCTGCTAGTTAATGATAATGAGTTTTTCCTGTCATGGTGATCCGGAAACATTATTAAATAACCCTATCTAATTATGGTTGAGTTTAATCTTGCGATACAATTGGATGATATTCACATTAAAGAAGATTACATTTTTCTGATTAACTAAATCTGGTTAAAGTGAAAATGTGAATTTTCATGGTGTTAAATGTTTAATCTCTTTATATTATTGATCCACTGAAATTGACACACTTTTGTCTATTGTTATTATGAATGAGTATTTTGTGTTGTCTAGATGTTTCTTCACAACTTTCAGTCTGAATGATTTCTCAGATTAGTTGAACTAGTCTGAAAAATCATTCAGATGAATCAATGTCCAAACATGGTGGAAAAAGGAGTCAATTCTTCCTGTTTTTATAGCCTTTTGTTCTTTTTAAAATTCACTTGCTAGTGTTAGAGGATTTATCTGGATGCTCATTCTATATCGAAGTACTTGCCAACTCAATTGTAGCTCTATATAATATCTTGGTAGTTATCAGCTTTTCGTGTTTCGAAGAAAATCCTGCACCACATCAGAAAATGCATTCCAAAGTTCTAACTTCTTTCACATTCGTTCATTGTTGCAACAAAGTGTGGATTCTTGAGAAGTGTTCATATTTGAGGTTCATCAAATATTCCTGCACTTTTCTTTTAGTCACTGCAAGCTGGAAAAGTTAAACACATAGTGAAGCAATCTCCAGTGTGATCAAGAGCTTTGACAAATTGCTTCATTGCACAAAGTTTTATATGCAGTGAGAGAAAAAGAATATTTTTTCTATCAACCAGACGCATACTATGTTTTTATCACCAGGTTTCAAACTGTTTCTTGGTGGCTATTCTTTACCCAGTGATCCACTGTAGCCCTATTATCCCAGTAGCACAAGAAACAAGGATACTTTGTATAGCGACTCTGCTGACCAGGAACAAAATTCAACATTTTCAAATCTACACAAATTATTAATTTATGAACATGGTATTCCAACCACTACAGAAGAATCTTGATGTTAGCATATTCTTTCATTTTACAGAATTCTGTATTGCGATTGAGCCATACTTATTTCCATTAGAGAACTGGCAATAAAGTCTTCCTCACTGTGCTGGCAGTTTCAAAGTGAGAAGTCATTTAACATCATTGCAACAAACAATTTTAACTATGAAACCAATATTTTAGCAGGCTGCTTTGGAAAATATAAATTTCTGACCAGATCATTCAATTCAGGCTGACTAAATAAAAAAGTTGTATCACAATCTGCATTCTTCTTTTTTATTTATGCGTTAATCTCTAGCTACGGCGGGGTCCGCAATGATAGATTTTTGTTTCTAACACGGTCACAGGCTTGATCTGGGTGAAGGCCGGTTTTACAGAAAACTGTCTGCCCACCTCATCATCAGCCTACCCCTCTGTTGCTTTCCGGCGACTTCTAGTGCAAAGGAGAATTTCGCGACAGTGTCATTGTTGGCCCTCAGCATGTGTCCAAACTATCTGAGCCGCCATTCTCTCATCTTGCCCCAATCTGCATAATATAGCTTTAAAATATCAGTCTGATCATCTTTGTATGTAGAAGTAGGCAGCTCAATAAATAGAGGCACAGGTATTTTCTCAGTGGTCGTATGGCAGATGGAATAGTGTTGTTTAATTTTCTTATTGAGACCTTTTACATTGATAATGCAGAAGTAGCAGTTATCCAAATGATTTGTTGGTTCTCTCCAAACCATTGGCACACCAAACTTACATTCTTAGCATTCTTCCCTTGAGACAATGATTGCAAAGTTTCTACACAGGTTTTACACACTTTGTGAAAGGCTCAGCATTTGTCCTGATCTCCAAATATTACTTTTAGAGTAAGCAAGATAAACATCGACAATTAATGTTACATCTTTCATCTTGCAAAATAAAGTTCCCACAGATATAGTATAAGATATTTTCCTTCTTTGAGATGTTTTAGCCATAGTTGCTAGACCTCAGAGGTTGTACACTGCAATGTTTAAATAAGCAATCACAAATAAGTACTAGGATCAGGACTGGTTTTTATAGAGAATTTGTGCACAATATTGATTGTCTGTTAATTAGGAAATAATCTTAAATTTTTTCCTGGTTAGAAGTAATGCCTGAATCACTTCCTGGTTAGGATGAAGTAATAATACCTAATTCACTTCCTGGTTAGAACCAGGAAGTGATGTCTATACAAAAAAAAACAAAAAAACATATCAATGAATGCTCTTGATTATTTTATAATCCACAAAATGAATGCACAGATGAATTCTAACACATTTCAAAATTCTGTATATCCTATACAATTTGTACACTGTTTTACTTGATCAGCTGACTTTTATCTTTGAATCAATTGCTTGTTAGTATTTGTTCACTGGAGCTTGTGATTATAATCTTACCTATCCAACCAATCAGAAAGAAACGAGAAAAATAAGACGTCGTACAACATACAATTTAATTTATTTCAAGAAATGGATTCAGTTTCCCCCAAATCAGTCTAATTCAGTTCTAATTCTTCATGCTAGAAAAAAGATTTTCGTTGTTGACCAGTGACTAGAAAATAGATCTTTTAATTTCTGTAGTACTGATTTTTCTTTTTTTCTTCTTTCTTCTTTCTTTCTTTTCTTTTCTTTTTTTCTTTTCTTTTTTTTTTCTCTTTTGTTTTTCTTTTTTTTTTTCATTCTTTTGCATTTATTTTCTACAAAACTAACTAACCATCTCACATAACTTGGAATAAATTTGTGCTAGATCAATGCTGTGTTCTAACTATGCACATTAACGGGGTTACATCGTGAAGAGTGCGACTCTTTGCCATGCATGCATGAATGGTCATACACTATCGAGAGGCTAACTACAGACTATAGACACATCACATAGTACTGGATGTATGAGGACCTGTTGAGGATGCCATGAAACGTCATCTTGGAAATGTACTACTCCTCTGCATGAACCCACTTAATCCTAAGAGTAAAGTAGTTAATCCCAAGTTTTGACTGAATAGAAACATTGAAATAAAGTTCATATTTGTTTTCGTTTTTTTTTTTTTAATCTTTGGTTCCAGCTCATAACATTTAAAATGTATAGTCTTTTAAATTTTGCCAAATGTGTTGCTATTTTCATGTACTTTTAGGTGTGCAGTATGGGGGGGGGGGGCAGGGGGGCTGTGATATATTTTGGCCATTAGTCATACTAAAAATAGGAGACAGAGAGAGAGAGGGGGGGGGGACGGACTGAGCAGATGAAACAATAGGAACTATTCGGCACATGCTAAAAATGTATGGCTCATGGAACTTGGGGTAATTAGGTGAAAGTATTTTATGTCCTCATTTAAAATTCTAAGTAAATATTCTCACATCTGATACTTATCTATGTTCTCAACAATAGATCTATTGTTAAAAGTTCAGTTAAATTCATTCTCTCTTTGCCCTTGTAAAACAATCTTGCAAGGCAATGCACTTGAAAGGCTCTTTATTTAATATTATTCTGAAACAAAACCTTATGTGATACATGACCAGTTGAGTTAGCCTACATAGCGAGAGAGTTCATGAAAAGAAATTGTCATTATTTAATGCCCTTGTATAACATCTGGAGATGCTCAGATGATGTTAAGCTTAGCTTAGTGTGTTTTTTGTTTCTCCACACGAGGGCAAAGTTTGACACAAGGTCGTTTTTTTTTTATCTGGAGAATATCAAGCTTCCCCAAAAGAGGCACCCTGAATGGGATAAAAAATAAAAATTGCTTTAGTCAAGAATTTATCTTCTTGATCGAGGACAGAAAACATACTACACTTTGATCTTAGCCTTAAGGCGATGTTGAAAGTATTCAGCGGTGATACCTTAAATCGAGAGCTTTAAAGTGTGTGGGGGCACTCTTTAGTTGGTAGTACTCTCAGGTCCATTCCGACTCTGAGTATTAGTACCTGTCAGGGTTTCATCTATGGATTAAGTTTAACCCTTTCCTCTGCAACTCTTTATTTATTTTATTCATTTATTTTATTTTTTTGAGAAGTTTCATTTTCTGACGAATTAGAAAACAAACAAATGATTGTGTGTATCCAATATTGGTGCATCAATGCTTGCAATGCCTGGTGTGGAAAAGACACAGCTACCAAACTAATGAGTCACTGAGTATACTTGATTTCTTGTTAAGAAGGGCCCAGAGAATTGATGTATAAACTTGTCTGTAGCTGTTTTTGAAATTGGTTGGGGGATGATCATACTCCTTCAACTCTGAAAAGGACAAATTGGGTGTAATTATTTTGAAAGTTTCAATTAAATCACTTTTCATTATTCTTTCTAGTAAAAGAGTTAATCCTAATTTTTTTGACTGCAGTATTCCATTTTGAGTGCGCTCTGTAGAAGCAGTAAATGTTGAACATCCCAGGCACTTTTCATCCTGACCATGTAGTAGAGCATGTCTTTCGAGGATTGATCTACTCACCCATATGAGATTCCATGTCAGCAGCCAACTACGTAAATGAGGAAATAGTATAGATATGTACAAATAGAAGCCAATTTTCTATGTTATATATGCAGCAAGACTTGTAAAAGTAAATTTCGTCTGCTAAGCCATTTGCATGACCACAACGAGCACTGCAACCTTTCAGGGATGGTTTCTTTAAAGAAATTTTACAATATGAATGAATATCTGTTCATTCTATAGAATTCGCTAGATCTAAAGAAGACTTTTAAAAATGTATTACTACTGCAGCATTTAAGATGATAAGGATGATGATCTAAACTGATGTTTGAATACATTTTGTTCATCTAAAGACAAAACATGTTAATCATTAAAGATTTTTAAAATGTATGCACACAAATGCCATCAATTATTTTTTACACATGAATTTTCTGTGTACATACCCTATCTTACAGACCAGCATGTTTTAAAATTTTTACTGGCTCTCCCATAATGCTTAATTCCATCATATCGCAACTGAAGTCCTGTATATGACCCGAAAGTGAATTCAGTGATGAAACCCCAATTTGAGAGTATGGGGTCACCTGTTAGTTGCTATTTATTCCGAGGTTTGCTTTGTAAAGGTCTCATCTACTAGTGAGACATCTTTTTCTTTTTTCCCCCCTTCAACATGCATTTCTAAGTTAACATGAAATTTCAGAGCTGAAAATGATAGAGAAAATTCGTTTTCAAGCAAAGCTGAAGTTGGTTTACAATTTGTATCACTTGAATTATTCAGACTACTATTCTCATCTTGGATGTTGCAACATTTCTGGCGATGTAACCTCCAATCTTCTTGTTAAACTCTGGAATCTGTACAGATTTTCTAATGTAACCTTTTATTTAATTCATGGGGGTAGCTTGCGCTCGTTCCGTCTGACATAACCTGGTAGAAATATTAAGTAATTTTTACTTGTATTCTTAGTATCGTCCGAACTGAGGATTGAACCTTCAACCTCCAGATGACTGTCACTTAGAACTGATTATTACTTGGCACTTTATCCGTTGCAGATGAATTTTAGGAGCCTAAAACCTATTCTTGTTTTAGATGTGTAGTCTTACTATTTACAACTACACACACACACACATATATATCTCATATTTTTTCGTATTAATGATAACTTAATCTATTATTTATAATTAATTATTGTATTAAATTCTATACTAAGTTTTCTTCGGAGGTCATTGTCGCCCAGCATATGTGCTGCTGCTTTGAGTTGTCTTACTCTCCATCGTTCTTCTCTGTCTATAATTTGTACTTCGTACCGTAAGGGCAGATGGTTTCCCTTTTCTCTCCATATGTGGTTTACCATGCTCAATAAGTAGAAATTAAAAAAGGAAAGAAAATACATTACATATTAATAGAATCCCGGCACTGAACCCTAACATCTTTGGTTAAGCTTAACTTCACAAAATTAAAACTTTTTTATGCCAATAACTTCAACTAGTTTTGGTTGTTGCTCAGTTTGAAAACATGCAAATTGAATGCATCTTAAGAATACCCATATTGCCCCCCCCTTCTTTTTTAAATATATGAAGTCCGTCGTCTTTTGCACATTTTCTGAGAAACTAATTGTTGGCGTCCCACCAACATAAAAGCCTGGTGCATCATTTGTTTTGAAAGCGTTTTTTATTCTTTTCGATTTTCCCCTCAAACATTTGTCAATAAAATGACTACTCCCTTAGTTATATTCATTCTTGAAATTCCATTGTATCTATTATATGCTCTTAAACACTGATGTTAAATAGTAGGCTAAGAGATACCAAAAGCTCTGATTTGTTGAACAATATCACATGTTATGTGAAAGAGAATCTTATTTGAAATAGTCAGGTGTTAAGTAGTTAGTTGCTGTTTAGCAGTTGTGGTATACAGAAGGCCGTCTGAGGCTTCCATCTCCAAGGCTGTCGAGAGAAAAGGAACTAATAGAAAGTTCCTATGGATTTATATGCAACAAACCACCCAGGCCGGAGAGATGGGTTTTCGAATCACAAAGGAATAACATTTTCATTTTGCTCTATTTTTGCTAGTTTTTACACATTTTCTTCCAATGAATTTAACTTGGGTAAAAATCAGTTGTCATCTGCTTCTTATTTACATATACCAGAAAGCTGTATTAATACTACTACTATTGTGTCGAGTTTAGATGAATTACTTCCCCTTGATTTAGGACAAGTATGTTGGCAGTGTTATGTTCATGGTTAGGGAGAGACAAGCAGAATTATTAGTTAGATAACTAGCTGTACCTACTAGTGCTTTATGGGGTTTTGGTTAAGAGCAAAGTGTAGTATCTGTTCTGATACTACACTTCATCTTTTCTGTCAATAGAAAAATACTTCTAGACTGAAGCAATTTGAATTTTTGTCCTAATCTAGAGTGCCCTTTACTGAGGAGTTGAATTTCCCCTACATTAAAAACCGACTTTGTGTCTAACTCTGCCTTTGTGGTGAGGCAAGTAAATAGGGGCTAGCTGTACCTTCCTAGTGTTGCCTGCGATTCTTTTTACTTTGATTTTTGAAAGTTAAATTTAATTATTACGGTATCGTTTGGTCATTAAATTATTAATTAAACCAAATTGTTATAAAACTATAACTAATTTTGTTAAGCTAATGTTTTAATCTCTACTTATAAAATTATTGGATGTAAATAGCTTCCGAAACATTCAATACATGAGGATTTGCAAAGAATTTAAGTCAGAAATGACTTTCTATTTGACAGTTTAAATGATCTCAAATTTCTTTCACATTCCCAAGGGTCACAATATAATTCCTTTTTTTTTATAAATTTATTCCAACTAAAATTCCAAAAGATTAAAATGGCTTACTTGCTTGCAACATCGTGACACTTTGAGATAATACTTTTGAAGCCTTTTGATGAAAAGAAAGTAATTTCAGGTTTGAATTAACATATTTAAAGTAAAAAAATTTTTTTTAAATCAAGTATATAATTCATTTTCCTCTCAACGAAGGAAGCATTCATTTTACAATAATCCTTCCCATGATGCATCTCGTCTTCAAGAATTTGATATTAAATTAAATTCATTTATATTTAATTTTTTTTTGAGATGTTTTAATATCACTAATTTAGAAGATACTAAAATGAAGGAGTATATGTATTTAAAAATGTTACCAAATGTTGAAATAGGTTTTTTTTTTTTTACATAGGATTTAGAAAGTTAAATTTATTCATTGTATTTTTCTTTGTAATTATTTCGAATAGATTAATTGATTTTTATTTTTAAAATTTTACAAATCATGCTGATTCGTATTCACACACACACACGATATCTAATTAGATAGAGATTATTATTTACTCATTAGTTTTCACACAAGTCATTATCAGTGATTGCTCACTTGTCATAACAAGTGGTATTCCTTAGAGTCTTGAGTGACAAGACTCTCCAGATTTCCAGCACTCTCCACTTCTTTTGATAACCATTGCAACCTTTAGTCCTCACATTCCATGTGCAATGTTTCTGACAAAGCGGGAAGAATTGCTGTTTTCTGGGTCGGAATCTATCCATCTAACACTTATTGTTGGCTTGTTTTTGACCTTGAAGTAGTTTTTTTTTTATTTTGTTTTTAGCTCCTTACATCAAGTGGCTTTATGCCATGTCTGGAGCGTCTTCCATAAAAAAAAAAATAACTTTGCGTTATTGTTGATTTAACACTGATAATGACTGTTGTCTCTCTCTAGAATTTTAGTGGCAATAAGCCTCCTCAGAATTCTAGTATTCTCCGCGCCCTTCCATTATAGGTCTGGATGGTGCTCTCCCTTCTCAGACTTTCCATCCTCCTTAACTCTTCACAGCCATTTTGTGTTGTACCAACCTAAGCTGGAACTGGTAGTTTCAGTTTCCTTGGGTTTGTGTAATGTTCTTTCTATGTTTTTTTTTCTATTTCAATTTACCTGTCGTTAATTTGTGTTACCTAATTTCAGAGGAAGCCGGTTCAACCCGCCTAGGGTGAATGCCACTTTGTTCGTTCATTACCTACTTATGTGGGTTTGTTTCTGCATCAGAGGATTTCCTTAATATTTCAGCTGTTTTTATCAGTGTTGTATGGTGTCAATCCTCCTTTGATTCCAATTTTTCCTGTTTTTTTTTCCAGGTTTTTCGAAACTGTTCCTAGTACTCCTACAATTATTGGTACTACTGTAGTTTTCTTCATGTTCCATATTCTCTATTCTACTATTTGACAGGTATTTTTCTTGTTGATTATTACATCCGGTCTCCTTGTTTGGATGAGCTTGTCTGTTTGTATTTCCATGTCTCATGGAATTTTATAATTTTTCATTTTTAACTACTGGTTCCGGTTTCTGCCTGTACGTTTTTGTAGCCATGTCATTTCGTGCGCCATTTCTCTGGCAAGTCTCTCATAAATGGTCCTGCTTCTCTTCCCATTCTTATTTTCTCATCTTTTTTCTTCTTATTTTACAATCAATTGTCCACTTTTGCATCACGGATCCGAACGTGGAATGTTTACAAAATCTCTCGTGCCTGTGATTGCGTCTTTGTTAAAATCAACTTGAATGAAACATAGTTTTTTTTTTCCTCCCTTTCATGGTTTCATTAAAAGCAAATTCAAAGGAAGGAAACCGTAAAAATGACAAACAGATGACAAAAAAGAAGTATATGTTGTTCTTCATGGCAACAAAGTGTGCGTCTTATTTGTACAAGTTACTGGCAAAAGAACAATCAACATTTTACTGGAAGAAGCTTGAGACAATATAAATCTCTATTAATAAAATTATGAGACAACTTAATGCATGTGTTTTTCTCGTGCCAACGTAACTTTCATTATTTTCTTTTTTTTTTATTTACTATTAATCGAATCTATTGAAATAATTTTAAAAAATGCAATAGCATAAAATAAAATAAAAAATTTAAAATCCTATTTAATTAAATCCACTAGAATGCATTTAGGTTGCTTCGTAAACAAATTAGCCATTTTAATCTTTTGTTAATATTTGAAAGAAAACAGAAATTACTTTGTAACCTTTGGAAACTTGAAAGAGATTTGAAAGCATTTAAACTGTCGAACAGAAAGTAATTTCTGGCTTTAACATTCTTAGCAAAGGCTCATGTATTAAAAGATTGAAGTTTGGAAACTATTTAACATCCAATAATTTTATAAATAGAGATTAAATTAACAGTAGCTTAACAAAATTAGTTATAGTTTTATAACAGCTTGGTGAAATTCATTTAATGACCAAATGATACCGTAATAATTAAATTTAAGTTTTAAAATTCTATTAAAAGAAAATTGGTTAAAGAAAAACAATAAATAAATAAAAATAATAAAAACAAAAATGAAAGTAAAAAAAGACGCTTGAGCAGCTTGTTATTGATAACTCTCTGACATTATTTTTTTAAAATTTTATTTCCAACGAAAAATTTTTTTTACTCCTTCTTTAGCACAAAGATAGTAAAATCTGCCCTAGTGACATCATGTCTTCTCTTTGAATGACTAGTTACAAACAAAACATCAGCAATAGCAACTTCCTTTCTGGCTTGCATAACACTATTCACAATTGATACAGTATTTTTACTATGATGATAATAATAATAATAATAATAATAATAATAATAATAATAAAACTAATATCAATATGTGTTAATGTATATTTCGTATTGAAATATAAGAAAATATTTATTTAAGGACAGAGGATAAACAACTCTTTGAAAACCTCTTTTTGAATCTTCGGATTCTCCTTGAAATACAAGATTGAAGGTCATTAAATAATGGACCTATTGCGAAAGCTCATATGGAACTTATGAATATCAGTGTTATCTTAATATTACCCCCCACCCCACCCATCCTCATCTGTCTGTTTCATTTATGAATTGTTTTTAATAGTTTTCAAAATAAAAACTTTGCTGTAGTACTAGCAAAACAGAATTTTCTTTCCTTGACTATTCTTCTTTTTCTTCTTTTTCTTTCGTTTGCTTCACAGCATCTCGTTAGATCACCAGCTCGGTTGAGAAAAGCCATGCTAATGTTTTGTTGTCTTGTGGTCGATGTTTAAGTAGCAATACACATGAAAAAATTTAAATTGCTTAAAATATCTCAATAATGGCATATATAGAAAGAGCTTGATGATCTAAGAAAGAATCTTTTAAAAATTTTTAAATCTGACTAAAAATAAGGAAGTTATGACTATTTTTGTGCCTCACACGATTGGATATTTTCCCCTCTTTAAGACGTTTCGTCACATTTTTTACACTAATTTTTCAGTAAAAATGTTATATCTTTGTTAAAATACAAGATTAAGCAATGAAATTTACCATATAAATGTATTTTTGTACAAGGAATCAGAATGTGCCACTGAAAATCTCCAGAAATGAATGGTTTCCAAGTAATCTGCACTAAGTGCACATAAATATGCTGCAATACCTTAAAAATACCATGTATCCATTAAAAGAAAGAAGTTAGAAAACTCAAAGTTGAATTGTAATACATTTTATGTACAAGAAACTAAAATCTAATACTAGGACTGTTTAAAAAAGAATATATTGCAAGATTTCTTTGGCATTATTGTAGATTAACACCTTCCACTAACTCACCCCCTTACCTCCCCAAAATATGAGATTCTACTTTTTTTATTTAGGCAATTACATGTTAACACCCTGAAAAACTTGGCAGAAAGAAAGAAAGAAACAAAAACAATTATTTTAGAATTTAGAGTGGGGATCAGTTTCACATAAAATAAGCCCTCATTTCAAGGCCATTCTAACGTTTTAGGACAGTTAATTATTTTTTCTATGGGAGATAAATCCTGTGCGTTTTTCTTGTTTTTTTCCTTTTTTTAAGACGATTATGAGGCTCTTTGTGGGAGGAGGGGGGGGCTTACCACTTGAACTTCAGGTTAGTGGTAGGGCTAGGGGCAATTAAGTGTGAACACCCTGAAAACTTAGCAGAAAGAAAAAAACCCAATTCATTTAAAATTTCGAGTGTGGGATTAGTTTCACATATATTTAATGTAGAATAATTCACCATTTCCGGGCCATTCTAGCGTTTTAGAGCATTAATCAATTTTTTTCTATGGCAAATAAATCCTGTGCGGTTTTTTTTATGGGCGTCTGCTTTTTTTTTTTTTTTTTTTTTTTTTTTTTAGACGATTGTGTTTGGTTTTAATGGGCTTTTTTGTAGGATTAGGGCTTCCTACTCGGACTTAGGGTTAGTGATAAGGTTAAGGAAGGGGTTTGTTTTGGATGGATGTTGCCATTCGAACTTAGTGTTAGGGTTAAGGGAGTTTTTTAGGGGGTGGCTTGCCACTCATATTTAAGGTTAATGGTACGATACGTTCAAGAAGGCATTTTTAGGAGGTGGGCTTGTTAGTCATACCTAGAGTTAATGGTAGAGTAATTATTTATTTTATAAATTTCACTAAAAGGCAAGAATGGCCGGGAAATCGGAGATCATTTTACATTAAATTTATATGCGAAACTGATCCCTCACTCTAAATTCTAAATTATTTTTTGTTTTGTTTTTTCTTTTTTTCGCCAAGACTTTAATCGCCTAAAAAAGTAGAATCGTAATTTTTTTTTAAAATTGACGACTAGAAATTCATTACTACTAGAAGTTCGAAAGTTGAATGAAAACCAGTATTTTTTAAAGTATTTTTTATAAAAGAACCAAATAGGATTAACTTTTTTAAGCACAAAAATATTTTTGTCTTATTTTTACAAAGCTTTACAAGACTAGTTAGCTGCTGCTGCTGATTGATTGTTATATCAGCAATACTAGCAGCCATTGTTGACTTTCGCTCAAAAAAGGACTATTTTTTCGGATAAGGTAATTTAAAATTACTACTACGGAAAGACAAAACAACATACAATTATGATTTTAATGCATAAAAAAAGATAAAAGATTAATTTATTTACTAGTTGGGTACGAAAAATGTAACAACATTTTTTATATTCATATTTTAAAATTTTTTTAATTCGTTCTAGAATGAAAATAAACAAAAATCGCCTCGTGTTTATAGCTGCTATTACTGCAGCTACTACAATGTTTTTCAAACTATAAATAGAAAACGCTTTTTTTTCCGGAGAGGGTAATTAAATATCATGACTACCAAAAGAGAACACATATATACAATTATAATTTTAATGCATAAAAAAGTAAAATGATTGATTTACTTACTAATTGGGCGACGGAAATGTATTTTTCAAAAAGGTTCAACCGACGACGAGTTGAAGTCTTATTTTTAAAATTTAAAAAAAATGAATGAGCCGAATTACTTCGTACACTGACAAAAATTAAAAGTGATACTTTCCCTGATTAATCTCAAAATTTCAGGACGAAATTCCACATACAGCAATGGTACGAGACTTTTAAACGAAGGGGGGTAAACGAAGGGGGGTTAAAAAAAATGTGACGTAAATTGCTGAAAATAGCGTTAACATTTTTTTGCCTTTATTTGCTCAAAACTCTTAAAAATATATAATGTATATTATTATTCATGAATGCACCTGAAAGCATATTCATTTCCTAACAAAATGATGGTATTTTAAGCACTTAAAGTGCTTTAGTTTTTAAGATATGACTATTTTAATAGAACTACCCTCAAATCTGCGATTATCCAAACAGTTTTCTGGTCGATGTGTATTGCTAGTTTATGGCATGACTCGATGATGTGGCCTACTGTCTGTTCAGAGTGACCAGTCACAGACAGCTGAGTCCTCATCCCTTCATGGTCACAGCGAAACGGCCGACACCTGTCCTGAGGCGGTTTAGCATTGTCCACTGCCGGCGAGGGAGGTCCATGCCTGGTAGGTTATCCGGGTCCTCCACAAATCTGTGCAACCTTGATTTATCTGCTGCCTGCCATTCCTCCGTCCAGCAACGTTTCAGCCAGATTCGTTTTGTGATGTCACCGGGTGTTGAAAGCTCCATCCTTGATCATTGAACACCAATATATCACTGAGATGAGCAAAGTTCAATTTGTTGTTTGGAGTATAAAATAATTTAAGTTTCCTTTAACAGTGTTACAGACCTCTAAATATTTAAATACTAAAAGGGCTACTCAGCGGTTGAGTTGTTTGTCCTCTGTTCTTGAATAAATATTTTTTTAAATATCAACATGAGATCTACATTAAGAGTTTCAAACTCACAGCCTCTGTCTATAAGTATGGCATACTAACCGATTGAGCCATGGGGGCAATTAGAAAATGACGATGCTATTAACTACATACACCAGATTTTAGATTGCATGTGACACTGGCCGGCAATGTCAGAGCAATGTCAGATTTATTTCTTAGAAATTAGTCAATTTATATATTGTTTTTGACTACAATTATTGTAATTTTCTTTTTTAAAGCTATTTGTTGTTTATAATATTCCATAAATAGCTAAAATAGGTAATTATTGAAAAATATTATCAGTGAATATAAAAAAATTGCCTGTTATTAAATTTGTTCCCAGTGTTATGAGTTTACAGTGGGAGGACTTTTGAGTCTTATGATTAATCAAAAATAAAATATCGATCAAGATGAAATATTAAAATGGATCAAAACGCAGACCAATATTTGTCTTATATGATTGACAAAACAGATTTAATTATGTATCTTGTATTAAAAAGGCTATTAATTACACAGATATAGGTGATAAACTAGCTTTATTTTATATATGAGATATACACAACACTTATTACAATACTAGTATGTCCTTGTCATCTATAATGACATAGTAATTTGTGATTCTCCACTCCCTAAAAATATGTCTTAAGTGGGGCCGTGGTAATAATTGATCGTCTGCAAAAAAGATAATAAAGGAGGTTAGAACATAAAGGATGTAAGAAAAATGAAACGATTTGAATTTAATTTGTATATTTTCCCTTTTACTAATTAGTAAGATTTATCATTTTCTTTTAATATTCATTTCTGTGTGTAAGTTCAATGTGTGTGGATGTACATTCAGCTATGTCGTTTCCAGCATTCAGAAGTAATTATGTTGGTATATCGTTTGAAATCTCAGCATTGTATTTAGCATTCTGTTGTGTTGATGCTCTGATGTCAGCTAGAAAAGTTCTTTGTCGGTTAACAAGCTCTTTGATTTTTATCTCAATTGCTCGGCTCTCAGACCTGTTGTGCTGAACCACTTTGTAAGTTTTCTGATTGATTAATCAACATTTGAGTATTGTTTTATTGCAATTTTGTTATGTGCAAAATATAATTGTAAACGATTGTTTTTAATTTGCATTTCCAACTCTTGTGAGTGTTATTAGCATGGAAAAAAAAGGTAAAGCAAAGAATGAAGCAAACAGGAGAGAAGGAAAGGCAGTGGCTTAGCAGGCCAGTAACTCATTTTGTTTGCTTGAGCTTGCAAAATTCTCGTAACTGTTTGTATGACGTACTTTCAAAATTACTGAGTCGTTTTCCATAGGATTTCACATGATATATATATCTTGTCACGACGGGATCTCCGGTGGGAAACAACGGAAACGCGCACGTGACAAAGATAGTTAAAAGAAAAAGAAAAGTCCGGAAATTTGGCTTGTATGATGATCCCAGGTTCTATAATCAATGACAGAACGTGGGTGGGTGGGTATTCTCCTGGTTAAGACCGGCGCATAGATTAGAAAGAAAGCGAAGCATGCACAAAAACAACAACAACAACACGAACGCCAAGACAAAATGTAAACAATATTTATTTATAGGATATTAGAAAAGGGGACAAATATATTTATAAAAACAAAAAAAAACATTAACATGAAAACAAAAGTCTATTATTAAAGGGGGGGGGTTGTCTATCGTAATCTTATGACAGCAGGATTCATTTCTACACAAATGTACACATATATATATATAGCCCTGGGGGCAAATGTCCGAGGAGAAAATAATCAACAAGTTGTCAACTTACGAGTGAGTATCTCGAGCGAGATTACACAAGTCAAACGTTCATTTGGGGGTCGGTGTTCTTGGCAATTCACAGTAGGCACACGTCTCTGCGTCATGTCGTTTTCATTTCGTGAACATGTATTTTGGGGATTTCTCAACGAGGGGGTTTTGTCTCTCACTGAGATTCATACACATTTTTATCAGGAAAACAATTCTGGATCGTTCATTCTGCATTCGTATGTCCTATTCGTTCGTGTGGATATTTGAGAGTATCTCGGAAGAAGCGTATCTCCCGGCTTTCGGGTGCCTCACGCGAGGTTATAATATAATTTCAAAAAGTCACTGTCTTTTCGCGCATCTGTAGTTGGGCGCACTACTCTCTTGACTGTCCTGTCATGACTCATCTCTCTCGCGGCTGTCCTCAATGTCCGTTATTCTTCCCTTCCTCGCGGGCGGCTAATTTCTTTTTCTTCTCCCTCTTCTTCTACTTGGTTGTGTCGGCTAAAAATAGATATGATCACACTGGGCCCTGTTGCTAGTCCCAGAATAAAAATGATGACATCGCCCCTCGACAAAGGAAATGTATACACAAGTAATGAAAAACGAATCCTGTTTGAACATATATATATATCCTATCGATGCTTTCCGCGGTTTCTTACTTTTAATTTTGATCAATCTCCCTTCGTTTGTAACAGTGTGCACTTAACTTGCCTCTCCAGTTTTAATCTGAACGGAGCAAATTTTAAATCCCCATTAACCTACCCCACATTCTAGAGTTAAAATAAGATCATTCGAATTCGCTTATTTTATTGACTCATTCACTATGAGAATGACTATTCAACTTATTTCCCTGACAATATGACCCTACTGCTCATAAAAATGGAACCTTTTATGATACTTTTGGGTTAACATTAATTTTAGGGGAATCCTAAAAAATTGCTGGTCGGCACTATTTCAAAACAACTTATTGCATAAAATAATTTAAATGATTTTTTTTTTAAAAACAAACAAACAAAAATAAACAGCAAGTAATACTAATTTGAATTGTACACACAAAATGGTGAAAAAAAAGAAAAGAACATCTCATCACGCAAGATTTTTTAATGACCGACCGATAAATCATGCAGGACAAAAGGAAAATAATTCTGTAACAATTCAGCCCTTGTAGTTTCAAAGGTATTTAAATTTATACAAAGATGTTTCAAAAACAAGGATTTTCCAATGTCTGTTATCAGACAATCTTTAAAACTAATTGTTTAAAAATTGATGAACATTAGAAAACTAATTTTATCTTAATATAAAAGAGATGTTCATGTGTCAAGACTGTGGAATCGGTAGTCTAAACGCTCAACTCTGACTCCTTAAATTTTAAAAGCCCTGACTCCTGGCTGATGTAGTAAGATAGTAAATTTCTACTTCAAAATCAAATTATGTAAAGAGGAGATTTCTGCTTAGAAGTTATTATTTTCATTTTTTTTTTAATTAAGGTTAGAAATTTAGCAAACATGTTTAATAAAGTGACGTAGAAAAACAGGTAGTGACGTAAGAAAGGAAGGACAAATTTACATATTATTTCTAGCATTTTGATTTTAAACTGAATTTGTTGTTCTTTGTTTTCTTATTATTAATCAATGATTCTCAACAGGAGTCTACATGGACTCTCAGAGTCAATGTAACATTACTAGGGGTCCGTCGTGTTCCTTTAACATAAAGTATTGATATAATTCCATTTTTTTTTTTTTTTTTTTTATTAATGAAAAATACAATAAGCTATGGGGGATCCACCAAAAAATAATACGAGAAAAAAGGGCGATGGGTAAAAAAAAAGGTTGAAAATCACTGTTATAAATGAACAAAATCTGAAGAATTTAATTAAACAATCATAAATAAATAAAAATGGCTTAAACAAAACAAAAAAAATAGCGAAATCATGTATCACTTTATTTTTATTTTTAATCAGTTCACCAATTTTCCATGACTTAAACTTCCATAGTAATGAATTTGGTCTGAGTTTGACACTCCACAATCCTAATATTAACCAACAATTGAAAAAGAAAGAAAAAAAAGTCATATGAACTATTTGGCTCTAGAACATTCCATTTGTTTGAAAAAGGAGAACATTATCCTTTGTGTCATGTTCCTAGATTCCATTGTTCACTTGATAATGAACCAATCCCTAAGTTTTGAGGACATCATGTTATCTTATAGATTCTATCCCTTGTGATAATATCATGAGGGGGGAGGGAGAGGAGAGAGAGAGAAAAACGGATAAAAGGTTTTAATTTTTTTAATTTACACTCAAGTTGTATAAAAATCTGTTGTGAGCAACATGTGGTTCGCTTTACAATTTTACTAGACTTAGTATATTTGACTAGCTTTTAAATCTGATTATGTATCCATGAGAATTGGGCATCTATATAAATAAATCCTAGACTAGAAGAGAGACTGACTTTTTTTCTTTCAACTTAACCTTTCTATTTTGTTATGTATATTCCAGGTGTAGTTTTGAGTAAACAATCCTATAGATCTTATTGTGTTTATATAATAGTGCTCGATAACAAGTAGAGCCGTATATTTATTTAGTATTTATTTATATATATATATATATAACATGCCAAACTACACAAGCATACATACATTTTCACTAAAGCCTAGGATGGCTGATGCCTCATCAGCTTTCCGGTTGAATATTTGATCCAACGAAGCTTTAGCCAAAACAGGTAGGCATATATATAGCCTGAAATGTTAGGATAAATTTTTTTTATATATATATATCATTATTTATGTGTGCTGATGAGAGCCATAAGCTAGAAACAACGTCATACATACGTAAAATATTTAAAATAATTATATATATATATATATATATATATAATCATATTTATAAATAAATATTAAATTATTTATACCTACAGACACTAGCGTTTCAAGCTTATAGCTCTCATCAGTGCAGGTAAGTAACAATTTTAGGCAGTGCGAAATCGGTTCACAGGGTCAGCCTAGAATCTGCAAGCAGTCGCTCTATCCTCGTGGCCACCAGAAATCGTCATATGATTACGGGAAATTAAGATCTCAGAAGCGTGCAGCAGACAGAAGACTAATCGAGAGTATTCGACGAACGTATTCAGAACTTTGCATTAGAGCTGTTTGATAGTTTATTTTTAACATCCCCGAGAGTGCTCGACTTTAATTTCTTAAAGGGACTTATTATGATAGTGTGTGTGTGTGTGTAGATAGAACATAACGGACATATTACAAACTAGTTTTAAGTAACTGTACCAAGGTTGTCTCTCATCTCCTGCCCCTTTTAATGTATTTTGGGAATTTGTGAGGAAAGAACTGGAAAGTCTGAAATCGACACTGGTTCTTAGCAGTGAGCTCACTACTAATATTCGTTACACTGATGACACGACACTTTACGCTGCTGTCTTTTATAAGTTAAAGCACTCTACCTCTGAGATTGAAACTACTTGCAAGGAATCGGGATAAAAATGAACCCAGGAAAACACAAAATTAAAACGATTGACCCCCCCCCCCCCCAAAGATTTTGTATTTCTTGGCTCGGTGGTTCCAGGATCCTCATCTGACATGAGTAGAAAAATAGCAACTTCTGCATTTGGTTGTCTAAAAGAAAATATAAGAAACAGGAAGGACATATCAATACTTTTGAAGTTAAGACTTTACAATACATTGATAATTCTTATCGCTGTATATGTAGGTGAAACATGGACTATACTGGCAAAGCATGAAGGGAAGTCTTTGAAATTAAATGTTTAAGAACTATCTTTGCAGTACGTTTGCAAGATAGATGAAGAAATGCAGATATGAGAAAGAAGTTTAATATTAACATCTATCAATAATGTTATTCGCTAAAGAGATCAACATGGTTTGGATATGATTCTCAGCTACCAGACTTCAGCTGTGTAAAAAGAATCATAAAGGTTGAGACTGGTATACCACACTTGACAGCTAAAAGACTGATCTAAGATCATGATAAGTGGCAGGATTTTTGTTCTCCACCATATGGCGAAGCTCTCTGGAGTATGCACATATAACAATTAAATAGAAAAGTCTCAACATTAGTTTAGCTTCAGAATTCTTTTTTCAGAAACATTGACATTCGAGACAACCATCATCTTTATTTCTCTCACCACCCATCCATAAATAAGAACAACAAAACATAAACAAGAATGAATCCATTCTAAAGATGTGGCCATTTAAACTGTGCTTTTAGTGACGAAAATGCCATTTCAAACTGAAGTGTGACAGATCGTCACACTAAACCTTTTTATAGAGATGTGAAAGGAAGACACATTTAACAATATCAAGAAAAAAACAAATAGAAAAGTTTTGATAAATTGTGACCGTTTCTGAAGTCTTCAACAAGTGTTGACCTTTGACAAAACTAATTTCTCCGGGAATGGTTGTTTGTAACCAAACAATAAATGTCAACAAGGTGAAATCAATGTTTGTGTTTTCTAGAAATCCAAATTGTTTTATTTTATAACAAACAATTCGAAAACATTTCTTTGAAATTTAAAACAAATAAAATGAATATTATAATAATGCGTTGTGTATGTCTGTATAGAAGTGGCAGTGGTGCAGTGGGTTCTTGCACTGACTGGTGACTTGACAAACCATGTTCAATTTATGTCAGAGCTATTGCATCACTTTCACTAATATCTTTTCCATAAGTCTATTTTTTTAATTTTTCGAATTTGCAGAAATTCATTTTTAATTACAATGGATTCATATGTGGATTAATCATATCTTATATAACAATAATAAATAATTAAAAGAGACTTATTTTAACAGTTTACTGCAATTTCATTGGTAGATGCGATCGTTAGAATTGTATTCTTACCCCATGTCATCTGTATATATTTGAATGCAACTTTCAACTGATCTGGAAAGTTGTTCAAATTTATTTGGCAAAGTTTCAGCACAAAATTACTGTGTAACTGCAGTAAAGTGTTAAGTCCTTTCAATTAGTTATTATAAAGCTCTATTAAGTGCTTTCGTTGCACCGGCACGGCAAGACCAATAGATGGCAGACCACTAACGGAGATGGATACTGGTGACAACAAGCTGGAAGTAGTGACAGACTTTTGTTATTTTGGAGATGTGTTGTCATCAGGTGGAGGCTGTGAACTCGCGGCAGCTACACGTTGCAAGTGTGCCTGGAAAAAGTTTAGAGAGCTGCTACCAATCCTGACAAACAAACACCTGCCAACAACTATGAGAGGGCGTGTATACTCCTCATGTGTCAGAAGTGTGCTGTTGTATGGCTCAGAAACTTGGGATGTCTCTGCTGGCATACTAAAGAAGCTGCGCCGTAATGACAGGGCAATGGTCAGATGGATCTGTTTGGTGAGGCCTGAACAGTACGTTTCTTTTGAATCCCTGCTCTCACAGGTCGACTTGAATAGCCTTGCGGACATCATGTGGAAGAACAGACTGCGTTGGTTGGGTCACATTGAGCGTAGCAATGGCTGGATTGCTAAAGTCCAACAGGTGAATGTGCCAGCAGAGAACATCACCACTGGTAGACCCAAGTTGACTTGGGAGGACATAGTCAAACGTGATAGGAAGGCCATGGGTATGGATTCCATCAAGCCTTGCTAAAGACAGGAGTGGAGAGGAAGACTTAGATTTCGAGATTAGACAATCAGGCCCCACCCTCATCAGAGGATTAACTGTGGCCTGATTCAACAAATAAACCGGTTGATGATGATGATGATGATGATATCTGAAAAAGCTATCAAGCCTTTTGTGTGCTCAAGATATGCTATCTTGATTCGGCTCTGTTCCGATTCCGAGAAGTTTATTTTTCATGTTATTTATATATATGTAGAAAAAAGGGGAAAGTATCTCACTAGAACTCCAGTTTTGTGTGAAATATTAGCATAGACTATACTCTAAAGCCTTGGTAAAGGGCAATTAGTTTAGAAGATGGAAAACTCTGAAATAACACCAGTAGTGGTAGTTGTGGTGGCTTACCGTTCCTAGCAACTACCTTGAAAAACTGTCCTGAAAAGAAACAGAACTGCTAGGAAAGATGAGGTTGCTAACATTTTAACTGTGAAGAGGTCACTAAAAAGTAAAATAAATATCTACTAGCAGGAAGACCTTGAATTGAATGATTAACCCTATACCCTTTTACACTCGGCCCATAACATCATATTACCCTTTTTATTATATTTTTTTCATTTTATAACATTCAATTCTTGGTGGTGAGGTCCAGGATGTACTCAGCATTGATTGGGTGTGAGGAGGTTTAAGTAAAGTGGCATTAATTGAAATAAATTTCGGTTTATTTATAGTCCCTCAAGACACACTCGATGTTTCCCCGTGAATGAATGAGGACCCTGTGCATTTCTGCTCCAAGCCCTGAACCTCTTAACATTTCTATTTTTTAGGTTTTATAATTTTAAAGCTATAAATAAAATAAAGTAAAACATATTTCCTTTTTATGAATGTCAAGCACGAATGCAGATCTCAGTGATATTGTGGTCCCTTCGGTCAAAATGAAATATATTTATTGAATTACCCTGGATAAAGTAGTTTCAGAATATATATGCCTCTAAAAGTCTATCTCCGAAACCCTAGTAGTTTGTAAACAAATAAACACATGAACTACAACTTATATATATATATATATATATATATATATATATATATATATATATATATATATATATATTATTAATGACAATATATGTATTAGCATATACTATCAGTTCCTTTTACTTTGTAGTCTCCTTAAAAGATTCAGCTCAATGCTTGTCAATTATTGATAACAGAGCAAAATATAAGTTAGTTCATATTATATTCCAATAACCATGGTTTTATTTTATTATTTTTATTTTTTCACATTTCCAAAATATATAAAATTTCTGTGAGATATATTTTTTACGATCCGTTTCATTTGTCTTGTGCCAAACAACATTTTTATGTCAATATCGTCTCTGCAACACTACA
>OY744522.1:92822130-92977439 GCA_963556195.1 Sepiola atlantica | reverse complement strand
TCTGCAACACTACAAAATCATCAGAAAAAATCCACAAAGAGTAAAAAGTTCTTGGATTAAAGTGTCTTGAAAAAAACCTACACTATACAGTAGTTCATTTTAGGGTGAAAACAAACAAAAAACAAACAAAAAGAGTAGGTATAGTGTAGGTTTTTTCAAGATACTTTAATCCAAGAACTTTTTACTCTTTGTGAATTTTTTTCTGATGATTTTGTAGTGTTGCAGAGACGATATTGACATTAAAATGTTGTTTGGCACAAGACAAATGAAACGGACCGTAAAAAATATATCTCACAGAAATTTTATATGTTTTGGAAATGTGAAAATATAAAAATAATAAAATAAAACCATGGTTATTGGAATATAATATGAACTGACTTATATATATATATATATATATATATATATATATATATATATATATATATATATACACACACACACACACACATATGACAAATATTCCTGTCCTATTTATAACGACATGTTTTCTAAATTCTTAAACGGTTTGAAATGTTTGAAAACCACAAATCATTTTGAATTCAAAAGAAAATTTTCTTGTTCCACCTTTATCCTCACCCACTTTTTTTCAGTTAAAAATTTAAACAAGATAATTTCTTACTGAAATAAAGCAAAATTAATGTCTCTACATCTTTCAAAACTTTATAAGGATAGCATGTTAGATAAAAGAGGGGGTGGTGAAGCTATGCAGAACCGTGATTGGTTGAGCAAGGTCACATGAAGTTAGAGGGTATTTTTTTAAATAGTTCAGTTAAAACTTTCTCAAGTGGATTTTAGCATTGATAAATAGTGAATTATTAGTAAAAAACAAAAAAGTCAGAAAAATGAAGTATACAGGTGTCCATGGAGGACTCTTCCCATGGCCATCTTGATAAGGAAATGATGATGAAAGTTCATGTGAGCCTCAGGAGACAATAGATACCTACCATTAGGGTGCTTGCACAGGGAGTTTATAATGAAGCAAAGGTTGTGCAATCTCTAACTGCACTTTCCCTGCATAAGTTCAGTGGCAGGCAAACATGCAGGATGGCTAGAAATAATGTTGGAGTAAGCAGAGAAAGACTGGTTTTATATCAGTTTTCCTTTTTGACTAATTGCACAATAAAGGCTACTAGTTTAACCTACTATTTAATCCATAGCTAGAAAGAGGATATATGGATTCATACTTTTCCCAAGGTTATGAAATGAAAGTGATACAGTAGCCCTGACAAAACCCTAACCCAGTATGGCGAGCTCACAGTTAGCAACACCTGTAACCATTACACCATGCCACATCCACTCATAGCAATAGGTGACAAAAACCAATCGGCTGGTGATTGAAGTTGAATAAATTTAAGTAGTAGAGGTGGGGAGTCTGTCTGAGAATCATCAATTTTGTAGGAGTCGGGAGACACTCTATTACAAAAAACAAACACAACATGTAAGATGTTTGTTTTTTTTCAGTGGATTCCCTACCACTGAAGTTGACTTACCAGTTGGGAGTTTAATTTGCTTAAACAGACTTCCCATCTCTGATTTGTAGTTATCAGTGGCAGAAGCATGAATGTCCTAAATCGCAGGAAGGTTGACTGGCCAAGGAAAACTTGAAAGCAAGTGATTGGACAAGGCTACACAGAGTGGAATTTGAAGACTGCTGAACCGTGAGAAGTGGAAAGTGAGCTTGCATAATATCAGAAAACGTCTGACCCCTGAACAAGGGAAAAGTGATGTTACTTAAATGAATAGAAGTTTTTCCAGAGTTCAGCTATGAGTAAGATAATCCAGCGACACGGTCCACACATGAGAATCCAGATAAAGCCACTTGATGCATAAATAAATATCTTCTTTTAAGCAAGATTAAAATGAATTTTGTCTTATGTCTGTTTTGTCAGGAATTGTTATATTTAAAGGATGAACGTAGTTGATAATTTTATGTGTTGTTAACTGTTATTTTTTTCATGTTTGTCATTTTACCCGTTTTATTTTATTTAAATTTTCCTTTTTATTTCTTTTTATTTACAGACTTCCCATCTTCCCATCATGCGGTCTTCAGAAGAATTACAGGATGACACAATCCGCATGAAGGTCGGATACAATGGGTAAGTCCTGTCTATTTTCAATTCTATAGTTGCAAACACTTCAGTTTCATAAAAACAAACTAAAAACAAAAAAAAAGGAATTTTACTGGTTAGTAGTAGGCCTCAGTTCAGTCTCAAAACTATGGATAACCCCTGAAAGGGTACCTGTGCAGGGGAGTTTATTGTGAAGCAAGGGTTGAACAATCACCAGACACACATCCCCTGAACTGGCATTGCTGGAGTCTAGTGGCAAGGAGAACTCCAAGATAACTAGAAACAATACCGGAATAAGCAGAGAGTCCTCCCATCTACAGCACCTGATATTCCCAAGTAGTCACCTATTTCGTACTGATTAGACTCAATATCGCTTAACTTTGGTTGTCTAACAGGAACTAGTGTTTCGCATTGGTTACTAGTTTTTTGGAATAATAAAATCTCAAACTGACTCTTCAGGCAGACTTTTAATTGAGCTCCCTTCAGCACAAACTAAAATTAAGATCTTACTTTAAATTGAAGAACCTATGTAAAAAAAGGCCTTATATTATTGTTCATTTGCATAAATATAATTATCATGCAATCAACATGATTATCATAAATACAATTTAATATTTAATATTTTAAGCAGATTATCACTACAATACACTTGAGAAAGAAATATTTATATACTACCAATCTCGATCTTGTTTGCTCTGTACTTATTTGGTGCAGTCCCAGGAGCCCTTTTTTTAAGACTGTACTACCGAGAAAGGGAGAGAGGCAGATTTATTGCTTGTCACCTGGGGGTCTTCAATGAGGCGCTTTCACATGTAAGCGAATGTTGGCTTTCCTGGCGATAAGATCTAAAAGTGTTATAACATAGTCTAAATTTGCAATGCAGGTTAGTGGGCTAAAGTATTTTAGGAACACTCCTGGGGAGACTGATTTCAAATATGTGTCATATATGTGAAGTAGACACCCTGGAAACCGAGTTTTTAACACATACATTCACCTGCATTAACTCTTCACGCCCCCCCCCCCCCATACTGCTCAAAAATGCATTGGCTGAAAGTGATGTTTGTATTTCTATGCTACACAAAATGATAAACTCACCATCCATGTTTTTTCATGATTGTTAATAAGTATACCTATTTTCAATTTTTTTTTATTACATATAATTAATCAGCAGAACATTATTTGGTGCTTCTTGACATAAAACTCGTCGGTAAATACAGTAAATAAAATTATAATTTTAGGAAGTACTTACTTGTTATGGTGATAAAAAGCCGGTAACAAATTTGATAAAAAACAATCCAGTAGTTGATTTTGTTGTTTTCTTTTAAAAAATTTTTTTTTTAACATACTTCACCCCAAACAAGACAGGCCGCCACTGTAGACGTAAGGGACTACTGAGAAAAAAGAGAGAAGGTTTGGGGGGGGGGATGGGTCAACCTAAATTGTCTGTTTACATTAGTTTTAAATTTCTGCATGTCAGTACCGTCGGGGGAAACAGGGGGCAGGGAGGGTGTTCCAGAGGCCAGCAGCACGAGGAAAGAAGCTATTGGAGTAGAAAGCTCTCCGGCATCTGGGGACCTCCATAGTGAACGGATGGGATTTAGCTGATTGTCGAGTTGGTCTAGTGAATTTACATCGAGGGGGCACCAGAGTAGCCAGTTCATCGGAGCATAATCCATTGAAGTATTTGTAAAACAAGCACAAGGATGATACATTGCGGCGATGGGACAGGGGCTGGAGATGGATGGATAGTGAGGGATCTATTAAGTTGGCAACTCTATTTTGGACCTTGTCAAGGAGGGAGAGACTAGTAAATGATGCACCAGCCCAGATGTGGCAACAATACACATGCATGGGAGGATGGTGGCTTTGTAGAGATACAGGATAATGTCAGGTGTGAGAAGTTTACTAGCATGGTAGAGGGAGCCAACCTTCTTTGCGGCAGCCTTGGCAATGTCTTCAATGTATTTGTTCCAATTCATGTTACCTGTGAAGGTTAGGCCGAGGAGTTTGAATGATGAACTCTCAGATAGGGTGTTATTTGCCATGACAATCGGTGGTTGGAGAGGTTTCTTGTAGTTATTGAAGGAAAGTAGCTTTGTCTTTGCGGCATTAAAAGTTACCAACCATTTATGACCCCAATCCACTACAGCCTGGAGGTCATTTTCTAAAGATTCAGCCATTGCCTCGGATATGGTCACGTCGGTTTTGCCAACAACGAGAGTAAAGCGTGATGTCGTCAGCAAATAAACCAATCTCAGACTGTCATCAAGGAGATCGTCTATATAGATCAGGAACAACAAGGGTCCAAGGATAGATCCCTGGCGTACACCAGCATTTATGTCATGTTGCTTAGATGAACGGCCGTCGAGAACAATCTGGATTTTTCTTTTGTTTAAGAAGGATCTAATTATATTAAATAGTTGCCCAGTCATACCGTATGAGCGTATTTTCAGGAGAAGCCCTTTATACCATACCTTGTCAAAGGCCTTGGATATATCAAGCGCTACGGCCCTAGCTTCTCCTGCCTTGTCGAGTGTATGATACATGCGTTCAGAGATGACCGTTAGGATATCAGCAGTAGATCGTGCTTGTCTAAATCCATACTGGTGGTCAGAAAGAAGTTTAGCATTAACTAAGTGCCGTACTATCGCTAGATTGATTAAGGATTCAAAGATTTTAGCAAAGATTGGCAGTAGACTGATTGGGCGGTAGTTCTGAGGACCGGTTCTATTCCCAGAACTCTTGTAGCCTGGTACCACAGAGGCAATTTTCCAGCTATCGGGGAAGCAAGATTCAGCTAGGCATTTATTGTAGAGTTTGGAGAGGACAGGGGCCAGTTCAGCAGACCATTTCTTTATTACTATAACAGGTATAAGATCAGGCCCACAAGCTTTGGAGGTTTTTTATGATGTCTCTGACATGGGATGGGGTGATGATCAGGTTATCAAGTGTGGCTTTGGTTCGCAAAGGGAATTTGGGGAGGGGGTGGTTGTCTGAGTCTAAAGTAGAGTTAAAAGCGAAACACTGGGCAAGTAGTTAAGCCTTATCAGTGGCCGTGCAAACGACATCATTGTGGTTTGATAGTGGGGGAATCGTTGATTGACCATTGTTGACCACATTATTGTAGATTTTCTAGAAATCGTGAGTACCTAGTTTCTGTGACTGAATGCGTTTTTTTGTTAACTCATTATACCTTCTCTTCGCTTCGCCAATCACGGCCTTGCAATTATTTCTTGACTCTAAAAATTTATTTCTATTAGTAGCTGACTTATGGCGGCCGAATTTGCGGAATGCTTGTTGCCTCTCAGAAATGGCAGCTGCACATTCCGAGGTGAACCATTGAGGAGAGTGAGGCTTGCTAAAGAATTTTTCGCATGGGGACATAGGCTTCAATGCCTGCTTTGACCCATTCAGTTAATTCGTTTGCACACTGGTTGGCAGGGAGTGAGAAGGTTTCCCTCCATGGGGCGTCACTGATGTGATCTCTGATTGACTCAAAATCAGCCTGCTCGTAGTATCTTGTTGTTTTGAGCAACGGTTCATCAGATTTTGGACGACTTTTTAGGGTGATATGTATCATTAGCACAATGTGATCAGCATTCCCGAGTGGGCTATGAGCTTTCGTCACACAAGCATCAGGCATTGAGGTCAAGAAAAGGTCTAGAAGTGAGGCTTGTTGGTCTACTCGATTGGGGATGCGGGTCGGAAAATCAACAGTCTGAGAGAGGGAGTGAGCTAAGGAGAAATTATATGTAGAGTTGCTGGCTGCATCAATAAGGCTGGAGAATCCCAACCAGTC
The DNA here is from genome assembly GCA_963556195.1 of Sepiola atlantica. Classification (NCBI taxonomy): domain Eukaryota; kingdom Metazoa; phylum Mollusca; class Cephalopoda; order Sepiida; family Sepiolidae; genus Sepiola; species Sepiola atlantica. The sequence continues at coordinate 92,971,568 of OY744522.1, read as the reverse complement.
GCGGTGGTGGGCATTAAAATCCCCAAAATACATGTATCTGGGCATTCAAGTCAATTAAGAGTGTTCTATCTATGCTTTCAGAGACAGAGTTTAGTAGAGTACAGTCCTGGGTCGACGGGGAGCGGTATAAGAAATATAAGTAACTGACGTTGTGATGTAAAGTCAATCTAAAGCACATGTAGTCGTGGTCATCTGATTCTAACCTATGTTCTCTAGTCAGGGGGAGGGTCTTCCGAACATAAATTCCTAGCCCGTGCATATGTTTGTCAGAGTCTTTACGGTAGAGTGGGAGGTAGTCAGTCATGTCAAAGTGGTGAGAGGAGATTGAGGATTGAAGGTTAGTTTCACTCAGAGCTAGAATATCCGGGGAGTTTGTCAGGAGAAAGGTTTCTACATCGTTGATGTTGGTTCTAAGTCCCCGAATATTTGTGAATGCGAGCCTCAAGGGCGGAGGCGAAAGTGTTTTTTGTTGGGTGTCTGGTTTAGGTTTGCTTTTATTTTTATGTAATGACATGTTTGTTTTGATTATAGAGTGGGTTGGCCAAGGTGGGTACTTGTTTGGTGCCAATAAGCTCACACAACCAATCCATTAGTCACGACCTGGTCCATGGGGGTTGTGGCCTCGGAAAAGTCCACCTGATAATTGCAGGGTCCCTTTCCATGCGCGACATGGCACATACAACTACCCACAGTATTATGCAACTGATGCAGCCGTTCTTGGTGCTACCCAAGAGTTTGGGCTCCTGTCCTGTCAGTCGGAAACAGCAGCCAGACAAGCTGTCTAACTTGTACCCTCAGCCTGTCGGAACAAGAGAGACCCTGACTGGTCAAGTAAGACTTAGTGATGAAAAAACTTTCCCCAAGTTGCCCAAATAGAGAGAAAGAGAATGGCATTCATTGTTCTAGTAAGGAAACAAGGCTAGGCACTGAGTGTTTAGAGGCGTCCCAGCGCTGTTACCTCTGCGCCTGACTAATAAACAAAGAAGGAGTGCAAGGGCCGGCGATAGGCAGGACCTATCTACTCCTTAAGCAATTGTAGGTTTGCAAACCGGATATTTTGTTCGAGATTCCAACTCTAGGAAGGTTGTCGATCAGGACTAAGGAGGCCTCCCTCCCCAACGGTTTACTGCCACGGCGTAAGTAGTTGGTAGCAAGGTTTTTTGTCAAAAATTTCCTTCTCTTAGATGGATGGCCTTACGAGGTCTTACAGGTCCAACACTCCGAGAGGGGTAAAAATAGCCTGCCCCGTTTACTAGTCGGGTATTTCCTAGCCCCCGCAGGTTAAAAAAAAAAACAAAAAAAACTTCCATATATATATATATATATATATATATATATATATATATATATATGTAGATAAAGTTCATTATATAATAAAAAGCGAACAGAAAGTTGGAGATAGGTTTCCCTCTCCCCATTCTCCTCTTGCATCCCGAACCCAATACTACTACTACTCACTAAGAGTTTTCACACGATTGCTCACTGGTAATAAAAGTGGTGTTCTCTGGAGTCTGAGTTACAAGTCTTGCCAGATTTCCAGCACTCTCGGCCTCTTTCAATAACCGTTGCAGATCATTGTGTTATTGCGACAGCTGTTTACCATTGATTTCTTGCTGATAACGGCTGTTTGCTTCCTCTAAAATTTGCCTCCCCACGACTCTAATACTCTTTGCACCCTTTCAGTTGACGTTTAGATGGTGTTCTCACTCTTCTGTCTTTCCATCCTCCTTAACCCTTCACAAAAATATTGTGTAGTAGCAGCCTAGGTTGGTGCCACCACATGTATGTGTATTTTGGGGATGAATGTAATATTATGGGATTTTTGGCAGTTTCAATTCCCTTGGATTTGTGTAATGTTCTTCTATACTTATGGTTTTTAAACTATTGGTTAGAATTCCACCAAATTTTGCATGAAAATTTCTTGGACTGCTGAATCTATACAAAGATGTAGTTCTGTATCTTTTTACAAACTCCTCCTAGGGTTTTAGAGATAGACCCCCATAAGCATATATTCTGGAACTACATTACTCAGAGTACTTGGATAAGTATATTTCATTGTGATCAAAGCGGGGTACAATTAATATCAGTCTGCATTATGCATTTCCGGGAAAGTCTGAGTGTGCCTTGAGAGGGGTAAAGATAATAAATTTATAAAAAATTATTTCAATATATATATTGTAACTTTACTTACCAGGGTTGCCGAGTCAGTCTGACTTTTAAGAATGCGTTGGAGTCAGTCGGATTTTTTAATCTCTGAAAAATCAACAAAAAATCTGAATATTGGAAGACTTTAAAATAAGAAGTAAAATATTTTGGAATTCTAGGAGTCTGATCTTATACCTTCCAACTCTGCAACTCTTGTACTTACACACCCCCCTACCCAATCAATGCTGAGTACATCCTTTGGGTCCACTCTAAAAATTGAATGCTATAAAATGTAATAAATAAGAATAAAAAAGTGATGTCATATTATGGACTAGGAGTAGGTGGACATAATTTTTCTCATTTAATACCGAGCAACGTCAAGTCTTCTTGCTAATCTCTCTCTATATAAAGTTAGGTAGGTGTGTGTATGTATGTATGTATATATATATATATATATATATATATGGGGTAAGGTACATGATAAGTCATGAAAATGAAATGCCGTGGTAGACAAAATGTGTGAAAAATGACAAATGGAAAACAGGTTAAAGTGCAGGAGAAAAACAAAAACAAGAGATTTGACCGGTTTCGTTCGTGTTAGCGAACGTCTTTACCGGTCAAATCTCTTGTTTTTGTTTTTTTCCTGCACTTTAACCTGTTTTCCGTTTGTCATTTTTCACACATATATATATATATATATATATATATCTTATATATAAAGTAAAGACGTTTTTCCCCCTGTACCTTCGCGTCGAATAGGAAAGTAAACTCGAACTTAATAGGTTACTACAATCACTACAACATCACGCGTATTTGCTCGAGCGTGTTCTTAGCAAACTCTACGCTCTTACATCCACCTCGGGCAAATTACTACTTTCGTTCCTCCATCAGTCACTCTCCCCAAAACAGACACCATACAGGTAGTAGCAAGAACATTTCTCTCTAACATTTTACTACTCCCACGCTACCAGTCTACACCGGGTACAACTACACAACGGATACTTTACACCTTATTATTTATGTTACGTCCGTCTTCACATTACAACACAGTAGCATACGTTGCACAGAAAATATAACAGACGCTCCCTTCAATACATGTGCCTATGTCACTTCCATTAAATACGATTACGCAATCTCATACTTATACGTTAGGAAAAAAAAAACACTTACAGATTAGTCGAATAACATTCCGTAATTCTTTCTTCACAAGGATTTTCCCCATTCTTTTAATGGCTATTCATTTAAATTATACCTTAACATTTAAACAATAACTGTTGACTATTTTGAGAAATTTTTAATTCGTACAATAAAAAAACAATTATTACTTTTATAAATTATTACTAAATAAAATACAATAACAATTACTTTTATGGGAAAACTTCCCTCACTGTTAAATACTTAGATAAAATAAACAAAACATAAACAAACCGATTAGATACATTTATTCTTTACGTTTTTCACATTATTTTACATAAACGCCACCGATTACATAATAACAAATAAATTACATTTCATATCTAAAAAATAATATACACAAATTACGTGTTCCTTACTAAAAAAAAACAAATAAATTTACTTATACAGATTTTTGACCCACCGTAATACGTTACGACAAAAAAAAAACCCAACGGATTACGTTAAGAAAAAAAAAAACGTTACAGATTAGTCAAATGACATTCCGTAATTCTTGCTTCGCACGGATTCTTCCCATTCTTTTACTGTCTATTCATTTAAATGATAACTTTTCATTTCCAAAAATAACTGTTGACTATTTTGAGAAATTTTTAATTCGTACAATAAAAAAACAATTATTACTTTTATAAATTATTACTAAATAAAATACAATAACAATTGCTTTTTTGGGAAAACTTCCCTAACCGTTAAATACTTTGAGAAACTAAACAAAACATAAACAAACCGAATAGATACATTCTTCCTTTACGTTTTCCTCATTATTACACTTAAAGGACACCGATTACATAATAACAAAAATGAAAAATTTCAACTATAAAAAATAAGATAAAAAAATAAGATAAAAATATTACGATTTTTACTTACTAAAATAAAAACAACAAATTTTACTTCTACAGAATTTGACCCAACATAATACATTCGAAAACAATAACAACGGTTATAGATTAGCCAAATGACATTCCCTACTTCTTCCCTCGCATGTATTTTTCCCATTCTTTTAATGGCTATTCATTTAAATGATAACTTTTTATTTTCAAAATAATTGTTCACTATTTTGATACACTTTATATCATACAATAAAAATAAATATTATTATTTTTATAAATTATTCATAAATACATTACTCTAACAATTGCTTCCTTGTGAAAAGTTCCCTCAACGTTAAATACTTTGAGAAAATTAACAAAACATACACAAACAGAATAGATACATTTTTTTTTACTCCAATGTTGGGGGGGGGGGGATTGAAATCTCAGCGATTAATTAAAGAGGCCTACAGAGCCCCATTAAAATCACCCCCCCCCCCCATTATCTTTGTATAGAAATTCCATTTTCAAATGCCTAGCAGCGGAGTGTGGCGTGATTGATAGGTTGATGTGGTGGATCTGTTTTGAAAAGTAACAAAATATAAATAAACCGAAAACATAAATATTGTATTCGAGGGGGGGGGGATAAAACACTGAATTGTACAATATATTTTAATCGACAGAAGAAAAATCCATCAACGTTAATTCTACTATTTCGAAAAGTAAAACAAATAAAACTAAACCGAAATAAAAAACATGTATAGGGAGGGGGGGGGGAATTGTCTATTATATGATTATTTTTGATAATAAAGACTATTCTCTATTTTTAAATGACTGCGATTGAGTCACATGAGCCAAATGCCTGGTGGCGGACGATGGTGGCCGTGAAAAGTGCGGCCCGTTTTATGTTACGATTCACCTTCTGGCGAGCAACTGTATGGGCCGATTAGATATAACTCTTTCTCAAACACTAAATTAGATATTGTTCTTGCATTTCAAAGCATGCTTCACAGAGAAAATGTATATATCCAACAATTTCAGATGGCGATGGAGCATAATGGAGGTGCAACAAAAATTGAGGTCCTCTGACATAGATTCAGTTATCAGTGAGGAAATTCCGGATCCAGTGGCAGATCCGCTTTTACATGATATCATTAGGCACCATATGATTCATGGACCATGTGGAAACATAAACAGATGTTCACTCTGTCTCAAAGATGGACACTGCAGTAAGAGATATCCCAGACACTTCTTGAGTGAAACTCAATCGGATACTAATGGCTACCCACAATATCGACGACTATCTCCTTTAGCTGGAGGTTTTGAGACAACAGTTACCCTACCTGGCAACATAACAGTTCCTGTAGACAACCGATGGGTTGTACCATCTAATACACTGCTTTGTAAGATTTTTGATGCACATATCAATGTTGAATATTGCAACAGCATGAAATCAATAAAATACATTTGTAAATATGTAAATAAAGGTAGTGATCAAGATACCTTCACAATTGAAAGTAATGCTCATGATGAAGTTAAGAGATACAAAATGGGACGTTATCAACCAATGAAACCATTTGGAGAATACTTAACTTTCACATACATGTATATCATTCCCCAGTTATTCACCTATCAGTTCATCTACAAAATGGACAGCGGGTATACTTTACTAAAAGTACTGCGGCAGATAGAGTTGCCAATCCACCTTCAACCACTCTAACAGCTTTCTTCAAATTGTGTCAAACAGATTTTTTTGCACGTACACTTTTGTACTCGGACGTTCCACTTTATTATACCTGAGACACAAAAACTAAGGTCTTCAAGCAACGATTACAGGGTAAGCCAGTTCCAGGCTATCTGTGCGTTAAAAAAACAGAAGTTTTGGGCAGGGTATATACCGTGCATCCAAATCAATTTCACTGCTTCTGTTTGAGACTGCTTCTACACAATGTTAGAGGTTCACAGAGCTTTAATGACTTAAAAACGATCAATGGTCAAGTTATGACTACATTCAGGGATGCATGTAGTGCACATGGACTACTTGAAGATGATAACCACTGGGATGCTACACTACAGGAAGCATCTATATCTGATTCTGCAAACAATTTGAGACATTTGTTTGCCATCATGTGCAGTGTCTCATCCAAAACGACTTTGGGATGCACACAAAAATGCTTTTACTGAAGATTTCCTTCTTAGGAAACCCACTCAACAGTCTGAAGTTGATATAACAATTTCAGACGACATCTTCAATGTGGCTTTAGTGTATACTGAAGATATGACTTATAGGATGAATGGTAAAACACTGACAAAATTGGGTCTTACCTCACCTAATCGATCTAATACACATCCGGTCATTACTGCATGGACGAGTGAAATTAGTTATCAAACTCATGAGCAAGCATATTGTTCGACATGGTATCGCACAACTAAATAATGAGCAAATTCATATTTTTCGTACTATAATTAATACTGTAGAAGATCAGCAAGGTGGCCTGATATTCCTTGATGCACCTGGAGGTACAGGAAAGACATTTGTTACCAAGTTAATTCTTGCTAAAGTTAGGTCAGAAGGCAAAATAGCTGTGACAGTGGCATCATCGCGCATTGCAACCACTCCTCTTCCTGGTGGTAGGACAGTTCACTCCACATTTAAGTTGCCATTATCCTTAACAAAAGATGCTGATCTGATTTGTCAAATAGAAAGAGGATCAGATCCAGCTAAAGTTTTACAGAATTGTTCCTTGATCGTATGGGATGAATGTACAATGGAACATAAACAAGTGTTCGAAGCTCTAGATAAAACATTGCGTGATCTCAAGAAATGTGATGTTGTTATGGGTGGCATAACACTTTTATTATCTGGTGACTTCCGACAAACGCTTCCTATTGTTCCACGTGGAAGTCCCGCTGACGAGCTTAATGCTTGCATTAAATTGTCATATTTGTGGAAGTACATTAAGACTGTAACGTTATTTACAAACATGCGTGTACATTTCAATAGTGACCCAATGGCTGGTGAGTTTGCCTCCCTACTATTAAACATAGGTGATGGCAAGCTTGCAACAACCAACAATGGCACGATTGTTATTACTCAAGGTATTGCCGGAGAGACGCATCCTGAACCGGTTCCCTCACTCACAACATCGTCCATCGCTGATCACAACACCATCCTTGATCCAGCCAATAGGGGGAAGACCAGTCTGGAGATGGAACTTCCGCAAAGCGGATTGGCAAGGCCACAAGAAGGAGGTCGAAACATCAGTTAAGGCTCTACCAACACCTCGAGCCGACAACACCGACGATGCTTATGAAGCCTACACAGAGATGCTGCTAAAGGCTGCGAAGAAACACATTCCCCGTGGACGACATACCAACTATATCCCTTGCTGGGACGAGGAATGCGAAGATCTATTGCGCCGCCACTCTGACTCCACAAATAGTGAGGAGAGAGCAGCAGCAGCTACCAGCCTTCTGGATAGACTAAACACCAAGCGCCAAGAGAGATGGGAAGAAACCGTGGAGACGATCGAGTTCACTCACTCGAGCCGGAGAGCCTGGCAGACCATCAACAAGCTCACTGGTCGTGCAAGTAAACCATCTCCTTGCCCAATCACTGCCAATTCCATCGCAGCACAGCTCATGAAGAATGGTAGCTTCCCAGATGCGAACAAGTACTTCACAAGAGACACCACAACCAAACTGAGGGATCTCCACATCTCACCGAGTGCCGACGCTGACCTCTCGGGTGAGTTTACGATGAGAGAGATGGAAGTAGCCACCAAACGCCTGAAGTCAAATAAAGCTCCAGGACCTGATAACATCCACCCGGAGTTTGCCATCCACCAAGGACGGAAAGCAACAGAATGGCTACGCCTACTCTACACCGTGTGCTACAGAACATCGCGGCTGCCAAAGATCTGGCGCCGAGCAAAGATCATCGCTCTGGCCAAGCCAAACAAGCCGCTCGATGACCCCAAAAGCTACCGCCTGATCTCGCTTCTCTGTGTCCCATACAAACTCCTGGAACGGCTACTATATGCGCGCCTCGAACCGGTTGTGGAAACCATACTACCTAAGGAACAAGCCGGCTTCCGTCGTGGCAAGTCAACAACAGACCAAGTCGCCTTGCTAACCCAGGACATCGAGAGCGCCTTCCAGAGAGGAGAAAAAGCCGGCACTGTTCTACTTGACCTCACGGCTGCATACGACACCATCTGGTTACGTGGACTCCATGTTAAGCTGCTGCAAACCATTCCAGATCGACACCTGGTGAGTTTCATCATGGAGATGCTGAGTAATTGTAGCTTCTCCCTCCACACCAGCGACGGCCAACGCAGCAGACTACGGAGACTAAAGAACGGCGTCCCGCAAGGCTCGGTTTTGTCCCCGATGCTCTTCAACATATACATCTACGACATACCGACAACAACAGCCAAAAATTACGGGTACGCCGACGACCTAGCCATCCTACAGACGGGAAAAAAATGGGAGACTATCGAGGCTGGGCTCACTGCGGACATGACGACCTTGTCCAGGTACCTCAAGAACTGGCGGCTGAAACTCAGTGTGGGCAAGACCATGTCCGCGGTATTCCACCTCAACAACCGCGAGGCCAAACGCAAGCTTAAAGTGATGGTCAACAACACCGCCCTCCTGTTCGACGCCACCCCGACGTACCTTGGCGTGAAACTCGACCGCTCACTGACATACCGTCAACATATCGAAAAGGTGACAGCAAAGGTGACAGCAAAGGTGACATCACGTGCTGCACTGATTCGTCGTCTGGCCGGTACTACATGGGGAGCTGCAACCAAGACCCTGCGGATATCCACCCAAGCACTGGTTTTCTCAGCGGCCGAGTACTGCGCCCCGGTTTGGTGCCGAAGTACCCACACCAAGAAAGTGGACGCAGCTCTAAACACCGCCATGCGCACAGTCTCTGGGACACTCCGCGCCACGCCGGCGAACCAACTACCGATACTCTCCGGTATTGCCCCACCCGCTATCCGACGAGAAGCGACTGTCCTGGCACTGTCACGCAAGGCCAAGATCGACAAGAGACATCTGCTCCACGACATCATGAGCAAACCTCCTCCACCAGTACGCCTCAAATCACGCTACGCACTCTCCCAGCACGCGCATCAGCTTCTGGAAACCGTCCCAGACACCACCTCAAAGCAGATGTGGACCAAGAACCGCTGGAGGGAAGATTGGCAGCAAGCTGACCAACACCGACTGCACATGTTCATCACCGACCCAGACATCATACCAGGGGCTGAGCTGCCACGAAGGCAATGGACCAATCTGAACCGCCTGAGAACTGGTGTGGGCCGTTTTTCTGCCACAATGAGAGACTGAGGTCTGAGAGAGGGTGCTGCTTGTGAATGTGGCCACCCAGAACAGACAGTTACACACGTCATAGAGGAATGCCCGCTGTTCAAACCACCCAATGGCGAGCAGGGCATAGCGGACCTTGATGACAAGACGAGAACCTGGCTTGCCAAGACCGAGCTGCAGCTTTGAGGGAGCTGGCACAAGAAAGAAGAAGACTCAAGGTATTGGCTCAATTGTTTCATCACTCACAGAACTTAGTAACAAAGTTTATCCAAATATAGCCGAAAACTATGTGCATCCTGAATGGCTAATGGAGAGACCAATTCTAGCTACTAAAAACAACTGCTTGATGAAATTCCACGTGATGAACAAACTTTCACTTCTGTGGATTCTACTCTCGATGACGACCAGGCTGTACAATACCCTACAGAATTTTAAAATTCATTAGAATTGCCTGGTATGCCAACAAACAAGTTAAAGCTGAAAGCCAAATTATGTTACTCCGGATTCTTGATGTTCCAAGGCTATGTAATGGGACGAGACTGTGTTAAATGCATAAAACCTCATCTGATAGAAGCTGTAAAACTAACTGGTGTGGCAAGGAACAAACTGACATTCCTTCCCAGAATACCCATTATTCCATCGGATTCTGCAATAGAATTTAAAAGGCTTCAGTTCCCAGTTAAATTGTGTTTTGCCATGACAATTAACAAGTCCCAAGGACAATCATTGGCAGTGGTTGGTCTAAACTTGACTTCACCTTGCTTTAGCCATGGGCAGTTTTATGTAGGATGTTCAAGAGTAGGCTCTCCACAATGTCTATACATATTAGCACCAAAAGGTAAAACATCAATCCTATTTTAATTACTTAAATTACTTCCTGTGAAATGATTTATTTTCTGAATCTATTTATTTAACTTAAAAATTAAAATAAGGCTGTTATATTTCCCCGGGCAACGCCGGGACACGGGTCCTGTTAGTATATATATATATTAGTCTTGGAAGTTTCTCAACCATTAAAACTATATAAGAAAACAAACAAAAAAAAACAAACCTTAAGTCCCAAGTCGTTCAGTGGAAAATCACTCATGTAAGTCAATTTAACTTTTACAGTTATTTTATTAGTTTGCTTCTAACATTATTTAAGGGATCATCAGTTGTTTACCATGAAAAACTGTTTCGGGAATTTAAAAACAAGACAGTATTTAATTTCATGGCTTTCCAGCAGAGTTGATCAGACCCCACTTCCCTTAAAAGACAAAAACATAAACGTTCCGTATACTAAACCTAAGCTTTGTTCCGTATAAATGTTTTGCTAACTTATATTAGTTATTAAAAAAAAATTTTTTTTTTAAAAGTCCCCCTTACCTGTGTTGTTCGTCTGTCTAATAAAATTTATCCGTTACTTACAAAAATGTTGCTGCATTTTAAAGTGTGTAGACGAATATATTACACTACTTTTTAGGTGATTAATGTATTTTTAGTTTTAGTTTTATATTAAAAATATCAACATATCCAAATATTAAAAAAAAAATTTTTTAATTATATATATATATATATATATATATACATACATACATATATATGATAATTTTATTTACACAGACATGTACAAAATCTGCGTCACTGGCATGTCGATGTTATCGATCAACAGTTACTATAAACTGAGATCTCATCATGCAGAGTTAGAATTCGATCTTAACCTCAGATCATATTTGGAGGGAATGAAATGGAGGGATAGAGAAAGAGAAGAAGAAAAGAAATTTAACATTTCAAAAATTGAGGCCGTTAAAAAATTAAAATTAAAAATCTAAAAACAAAAAACAAAAAATCTAAAATCTGAAACAAACAGGGCAAATAAATAAATAAATAAATAAATAAAAATATAAGGTGGAAAGAGAGAGGTGATGGGAAGGTAGACACATAAAGGAAAAGAGGGAGAAAAAGAGAACGGCTGTTGATTCAGATCGAGAGAGAAGGAGGGGGGTAGACATGCACGAATCAAGTGTCAAAAAAAACAGCCGAGTTTATAAATGTATTCTTTCAAGTGAACTGTAATATTGTGTATATGTATGTATGTGTGCGTGCGGGCAAACCGATCACACGTCTGATCAGATAGGAAAAATAAACAGTTGTACAATTCTACAATTCGCAATGTGAAACACCTTCGGACACATTCTCAACTCTTTATTTTTCCTATCTGTTTATGCACCTTAAAGTCACATAACTCTCTGTACACTCATCCCCCATATGCTGCAATATTATTTCTTTGCATTATGAAGGATGAGAGTTCGATTCAAACAGGTAAGAATACACCCCCGTTCTTTTACACAGCTGTATCAGTAAATTAATATTCCTGCTACAGTATTTTTCTGCTCAAAGGAAGAGTACTTCACTAGTGAATAAATAATTGAATAGATTATTGGTCTAATTTACAGTTTGAGTAAATGACAAACAGTAAATAAAGGATGAATTATGTTAACCTAATTTTCTGTCTTCTCAGTCTAGAATACAAAATAATTGATGTTGATCTACGCAGAAACGTCTAATAATAAATTAATGTTTTTGGCTTAAAATCAGGGTAATCTATATTTGAGATCAAGTAATCAATGTTCTCTGTTTGGTGTGTATATCTCTATTTATATAAAGTTAGGTGTGTGTATGTGTTTATTTTTCTTTCTATGTGTAGGATTCACTTCTAAACTAATTGACCGATCATTATGAATTTTTGAACACAGCTGCTGGAAGTAAGGATGGGTAATGTGGGTTATATTTAGTTTTATATAGTTTTGTGCAAAAAGGGAGTGGAAGTGCTATGTGAAAATTCAGATACCTCTGATTTTGTGAAATTTTAACAATAGATATTAGACATGAATTAATAAATATTCCTAAAATTTCAGTTTCTTTAGAGTATTTTAAAGGTTTTTTTAGGGAGCATAATATGGCCCATCCTCGCGTTGAAAATTCAAATAATTCAGATTTGCATTAAATTTGATCCATGAATTAAGATTCCCTGAATTTCAATTTCTTCTTAAGACCCCCTTAAGGAATAAGGATTCTAAACATAAGGTTTAATAGCATTATATCTTGATTTTTATCTTTGTAATGGGACATAAAAGTGGTGCAAAACTGTTCTGTTCGAAGAATTAATTTTACCCGTTCTGGGACGGGTATTTTTCTAGTGTATGTATGTATATATATATATATATATATATATACATATAATTTATAAAATATAATTAGCCATTTGGCTGACTTTAGCGTGATTCGAAACCGCGACCACAGTAGGTGCATTATTGATAGGCCACAAAGCCTTGCTTGAAATACAGGGATATTTTACCGCACATAAATGTATACAGTATGTTTTCCTTTGTTATTGTCTTTTGGTGATAAAAACAACTGAACATATTTGGCGTTTTGTTATTTTTTATTTGATTATCTTAGATAGTCGAATACGTTCAGTTGTCTTTATCACCAAAAAACAATAACAACGGCAAACATAATGTGTGTGTATATATATATATATATATATATATAAATGGTAAGTAAGCTACACAGAGGCGTCCATGTTTCATTCTTGCAAAGAATCATCAACCTGATAATTTCCTGCGGAATGTGATCAGGTGAGAGTTTAACCTTTGTCCATGAAAATAGTTTTTCTATATTATATTCTTAGCAAAAGTATGGAGAATTTGAAAAACGTTGGGATGTTGGTTGATATTATTTATCGAGTGTGCAATTAGATCTGTATCAATGAGGCGTCTATGGTGAATGCTGTGTGCCAATTTGATTATTTGGGCCTGAGAAAAGTTAAATTTATGATTAAAATCAAGCATATGTGAAACAAGCGTTTTTGGTATTTACAAATTTCATGGCTCTATTATTTTCATAGATTTTTTTTGTTGGGGTTCGCCGATGTAGAAATTGTTTCAATCACTACATGGTATGGTGTATATATCTGCTTGTGTCACAGGGGATGTGCAGGTGTTTCTATGCTTATTGAAAAAATTCTCAATGGTGAGAGAGATGGATTCTACAGTCGTAAAGCTATAGTTGTTTGTTAGTTTGCAGTAGACTTGGTATGACAGTTGCTGTTGCAAATAATAAAATATAAAAAGAGAGTTATTCTGTTTTTTTTTTGTAGGTAAACTTTATGGTAGGTACAACCGTGGCCGTCCTTATAGCAGGCCTGTTCACTGGAAAATGACGTCATGCTCTAAAGTAACAAACAAGATCTGTCGAACAGTCAGACTATGAGCATTTTGACCCTTCCCTTCACCAAAATTCAGGAAATCAACCAATTTTAATGAAATTTTCAGTGCTTATTAATTAACGATCACTGAATATAATTGACCAATTACTTCAGTAGAAATCTTAATGTAAATGTATTATTTCGTGTAATTTGTGTAGGCTAGACAGTAAACATTAAATTAATACTTAACATTGTGTTGTCATAAATTATTGAATTTTAAAAGATAATAATTTTTCTTTGAAAAATAATTTGTCTGATTTAATATTCATTCTTTAAATAAGTTAATTCTTTCCGGGTTATTTTTAATGTTTGAGTTGATTGTTATGACAATCTGGTCTACATCGAATGAAAAGACTAGTATGAGAATATCTCTTGGTTTATAAACACAAGAATATAAATCCTTTTTTTTTTTTTTTTAGACAGTTTTATTTTTATATGAATATTTCATTATAATTAGTTTTAGCTGAATAATATGAGTTGCTCTCATTTCCCCAAATAATAAATGATGTTTATTTTTTTTAACAAAAAAACACCCTTACTAAAGTTATATCACAGGGTACTAAAAAAAGTGCATATATGTATTTTTTTATGAAAATAAAGCATCGTAGATGTTAACAATAAAAAAAATCTTTTAAAAGATAGTTCTCATATATTACAAAAAAAAGCCCCTGAATTCCGTATTTATAACCACCAAATAAATTTATTCATTCAATAAAATATAGTTTCTGAAAGAAAAAACAAAGTTTATTTTCAATAAAGTAACATTTTGGCCAAAAGATTGTAATAAAATATAGTTTCTGAAATTGACAGTGATTTGTTTTTTTATATATAATTTAAAATGTTATAAAACGAACATAATAATAACACTATTTTATTACAATGTTATAATAAATGTTTAAAAAAAATGTTTAACTTAAAAATAAATCAAACGAATTCATTAAAGTAACACAAAATCAATAATTCAAAATAATTAATAGGACATTTATTGAAATAAATTAAAATGTGTGCGTTTTTTTGTAGTTGTTTTTTGCTAAACGAAGTCTTTATGCAATATAGTAAAAATTTGTAATAAATTAAAACAGTCATATTTTGGGTGGGGTGGGGATTTGGATGAAACTTATTAATTAGTCTGAAATTGTATCTCAAAATAAAATTCTAATTTTTTTTTTTTTCAAACTTGAAATTCAAACTTTCATCACGGCCGTCGTAATATAATGCAATGCCTTATCTTTGAACGCCATGATGGATTTAAAAAATTGTCTTTTGCTTAAAAAAGCAAATACGTTTGAAAAAATGAACAAGGTAACAATGATTTTCAAGTGAATGAATAATCGTTAGGAAGGTAGCCATGCTCTTGGTAGTGAATAACATCACAATAGGAGGAACAATTTAAATATGATTTCCAAGTGAATGAATAATCCATGCTGTATATGAATCTTGATTAAAGACGCACACATGCGCATTACTGCACTGCTAACTTCCATTCCTGATTAATCATTTGTCTAAGAACCACGACCAATGACACAACCAGAAAATCTCGACTCAGTCGCTAGGCCTGCTATAACGACGGCCACGGTACAACAGTATTAAGTTATTAGTGATGTTTTCTATTTTATTTTGTTGGGAGTAAAATGAGTATATCGTCAATGTATATAAAGTATGTGGTATTCAAAAGAGTCCATATTGTTTCCAAGTATAAGCAGGATAAGATGCCACTAAGGGGATTACCCATTAGTAGACCAAGTTTGTGTTTGTAGTACCTGTTGTAGAATTTGAAGTATGTTAGGTTAGTAATGCTTGTGCATATTTCAATGATGGCATTAATAAGGAGGGAGAAAAATTTTTTATTTTATTTTTTTAATTCTTTTTTTACGTGTTTGAGTAAAAGATAGAGGCATTTTTTAATTGGTATGTTGGTGTATAAAATTGATTTCAAGGCTGTGTAGTTTCGGATATCAAGATTTTTTTTTATTTTATGAAGGTTTCAAGAGTTTTTTATATGGGCAGAACTGATAGTTTAATAAGAGTAATTTGGCGATTGTTTGGGCTATTTTATGGGAGGAACTGACAAAGTTAGTGGAGTGGAATGTCTGGTTTGTGTGTTTTAGAGAAAGCATATAGTGTTGGGATGGTGAGGTGGGGTGTAATGAGTATTGTCCATTCCTTTTTGTTGATTTTGTTATGCTTTTGAAATATATCTTTTTTAAAGATTTCGGTGTCTATGTAGATGGTTATTGTTAAAAAAATATGATTGATGAAAACAAAAATCTCCTTCCAAACAAAATAACTACTTTTTCTAAATTCAGTTGTATTCATTTGTTACTTAAAAAGCAAGCAGCAGCTTCACCGATTGCTTGGGCTTTTAACGGTTAAAGATCAGATTAAGTCGGATTGACCAACCAACAGATATAGCCAAGTCACATCATCACATAAAAAATGTTAAATTAAAAAAAAAAAAAAAAAAAAAAAAAAGCAAAGAAAATATAAATTTTTAAAGCAAAGAAAATTTTTTTTAAATGTAATGTTTTGTCTTTTTTTATGATTTGCAGTGACATCCTTGTAACGAGTATCGGCAGTGAAATTACATATGAAAATCTACGTAAAGAAATAAAAGAAATCTGTAATTTCCAACCGGGACAATTATTTACAATGAAGTGGGTTGATGAAGAAGGTAAGTACTTAATTTTGTTGCTAAGTGATTTTGCAACTTCATAAATTTAGCATTATTCTATTTTTCATGTTGAATCATCGTTCCTGTCAACGGTTAGAACAAAATATTAAAGCCATTAAATGCCCCCCCCCCACACACACACACACAAAAAGATGTTTTTTGGGGGGTTGGCTCCCTGATACTATCTTTTCAAGAGATTTGGACCAAGACCGTGACTTGACCTTTTCAAAAGATTTGAGCCAAGACCGTGACTTGACCTTTTCAAGAGATTTGGGTCGAGCCCGTGACTGGGCCGTTACATGCGATTTGGGCCAAGCCCGTGACTGGACCATTTTGGGTGAGTTGGCCCGAGCCCATGACTGGGTTGTTTCATGAAATTTGGGCCAAGTTCTGTGACTTAAATTTTTTTCCCTAACAAATAGTTGGTTTCATTCAATTTTCATATATTAATTCTATACTGATTCTCTTCAAAATACAGTTCTATATAATTATGCTTGATTACATTTCTGTTTGCTTTCATCTTTATACTAAAATATGCATTTGTATAATATATCCACAGATAAATGATTGTCATATCATAAGGGTACCTTGCTGATAAGTGTCATACATTTTTTCTTTGTAGGTGATCCATGTGTAATATCTTGTCAGATAGAACTCGACGAAGCTGTGCGTTTGTATGAATTAAATAAAGATTCTGAATTAACCATCCATGGTAAGTATTTTCTTCATTGTGTGTATATATTTCTATTTTCATATAAGGTCTTGAGTATGATCTTAGTCCAAATTTAGATTTCAATCAAATTTTTAATTATTATTTAATTTAAATTAATATTCTTGATAATAATAATTATGAATTTAATTACTATTGTATACATGTATAAGGCGGTGCATCGAATTGGCTATGCTTTCAAATTGTATCAGATCTATTCGAGTCATTTATGCACTAATAGTATTGAGAAAAATGAACGTGCTCTGTGTGTGTTCACTGCATAGGCTGTGATCGTCTGCATTTTGTGCTGGTCCAAAATCGATGCTAGATGCCGACACTGGTCACAGTGTCAACTGTGTGGTCTCAGTCAGTGCTTCAACAGAGGAATTCTCTTACCAAATAAAACCACAACACCAGTTTAAAACAAGTAACAGAGGTTTATTTTTTGGAGGTTACAATGGTACTCATTTTCTTCTGTTGAATAACAGATTTGCAAATGAGAAATCTTAGCTCGACCAAATCAAAACACAAGTTCAATAATTTAGAGCCTAGGGGCTTATCTCTCTCTCTCTCTCTAATAGGCACACAAATCCAACTGACTGTCAGACCCCAGAAAACCAAACTGTCTGTTAGACACCCAGAGGGTCAACTCTTACTGATCTCCCCTGCCCATTTGCTGGAACATGTGTGTATATTACCGAGATCACTCCAGAAGGATCACTTAAGATAATAGCTAGCCAGCATTCACTTGAAAGGGATAACTTACTGCCAATCAATGAACATAAAATACCTACCATAAAGAGGGTCTCTGTATCTGGTCAGTCATTAAATTTGGAAGACCCTGGATGAGTCATAACCACAGCAGGGAACTTCGTATATGAAGAAACATTATTTTCTCAAGTAGACAAATGAAATTCTGGGTTACCCTAACTCCAGATCAGGCATATTTCCAATTTCCTATGTGGTCTCTCTTCTCTTTGTTGAATATTACTCACTTGCAACAAGTCTATTTGCATGCATTGCAACTATGCAACCCACTAAACATGCCACCCAGTGCATGTTTACAAAGACATGTGCCCACGAGTTTCCCCTCAGCTATGGATAAAGTAGCAACTTGTGTTCAATTAAGTGTGTACAACGAACCATTTAAAAATGTATTTTTGGGGCATTAAATAACTTAAAAAGGGTTGATTTTCCATAAAACAGACAAATCAGATCATTCCAATAATATTAAAACTCTGATAATCTTGTCTGATTGATGGTTTGCAAACTAAATATATTAAATCAGAAGATAAGTGAATCAGGTGAGAAGTGGTCGGAGGGAAGGGATATATTAAACACAAAAGTCTCATAATTTGAAGACTTTAAGTTCAATCATCGTACATGTACATATTAATTTTAATCGCACCCAAAAATAAAGTTTATATTATATAGATTGAGTCGATGCCAACAAAATGTTAGTTTTTTTTTTTAAAATAATGTAAGAAACATGTAAAAAAAAATCTCATGAATAAGAATGCTTTGTAAATAGTTACACAATTTCTTCAAATGTAATACATGTTCCATAAACTACAAATAAATAAATGTACTTTTAAAATATCTATTTACCTTCACAATCGGTTAAAGACATTGAATGTATTCACTAATGTACAATGTACTAATGTTGACCTAATGTGTAACAGGTCGTCTAGTATTGATTTACTCCTCTCCAGGAGTTAGGCACAAGGCCAGTTTTATCTTACTCCCACAAGTAAGATGTGACCCAAGGTCGGGTCGAGAAAGTGGAGTTTAAAAATTGCCTGGGCAGCCCCGTCGGCATTACCCGGTAGGGGCGCCTCAGGCAGTAAGCAATAAACTTACTCCTCCCCAAAGAGGGGAGGCGAAGCCTGGGAGGGTTGACCCCCTAGAACTGCACAGGACAGACCCATAGACCGGCGTAAATCAAGCCTCGAAGGCCAAGACAATATCAATCTATGGGGTGCAGTATCCATCGGAACAGATACTACACTTTGAAAAATTTATTTGCAGAAAATACATGTTAATATTCAAAACAAATTAGGCACAAGGCCATCAAAAGTGGGAGGGAGGGTTTCGTTGGTCATCCTTTGTTTAAGGTAATAAAATTGTCTATCCTACTCTTAACTAGAATCATCTCAGTCACCACAATACCACATTTACTCTAGGGGCCGTCCTACTTAGGCTATTATAAAATAAGTTGGCAATCTTAAAATTTTCCATAGTTTTTTTTTTTTTAAGTTTTTTTTTCTATATATAATTAAATAAATAAATAAATAAATATGGTTATATTTACAGAAATTCATTGGAGTATAATGGGGTAGGGGAGAAAAGCAAAACCCAGTTAGTAAGACCCTCCTAACCCTTTCTAAATATTAGACTGCCCACTGTTTTCCGGTTTGTTCCGAACCAAAAACAAGCAGGTTCGTCTCTAAATGGGAGTGGGATCTAAGTGGGAGAAAAAAGAAAATGGGGGATGGAGTTTGGAGAGTGGGTAGTGTCCTTCCAAGATAAGTGCAAGTTGGGGTGGGGCTGAGGACAAAAAATTGAAAGTGGAGAGTGGGCATCTTGGAGGGTTTCTATTACCAGGAGGGTGGGGTAACTCATTCATTCAACTAGATAAGAGGCTAAACTTACCCAAAGGGCTGGGGTCCGACTGGACAAGGAACCGTGCACGCCATGCTCAGGCCGGGAACACGTACTCATACTTGACTCCTTTTCGTACACACAAGCTCGCTACTTGTATCCACCTTTTTTCAAAAACCGAGGAGTGTAATCTTTTCCTATCACATCTGATCTTGACTTTCAGCTGGTGCTTGAAGAATGCGATCAGATCCTGATCAGCAAAAGATTCAACCCACTGGTTATTTCTCAGACGCGACGTCCACACCACCATTCGCGCTACAGCCAGGATCACGAGAAACACCATTCGTCTCTCCCCATCCCACGGCGGACAGACGTCTATTACGTAAGCTAGGTGCAGCGGCAGCGGCCGCTCAGGATCGATGCGAGCCGTCACCTCGTTGACGTACTCCCAGTACTGCTGGAGCTTATGGCACAAGAAGAAAGCGTGATCAGGCGTTTCCTCAAAGAGCCTGTCGCAACGGGGACACTCGGGTGAGTCGTCAATTCCGGATCTCTGCAGTATTGCATTAAGGGGTAGCGCATTCCGGGCCAATCGCCAGGTCAGAGAGAACTCCGAGTTGTTGATATGACTCGTTCCCGGTGCCCAACTCCATTCGGAGCGGATCTCCTCCTCTGTCCACTCGCACCGCTTGACTAACGGATCGTCAGCTGCCCCCCTCACTAATCCTCTATGGAGTTTTTTTCTAGAAAGCCGCGAAAGGTCACCTGGACCTAGGAAGCTTTTTGAGCGCGGCTCGACACTCCCTGAAAAACTGCGATTCACCCCTCGGCCTACGATGGCCCTCAACCAAATGGTCGAGGATATGGTCAGGGAAAGCACTATCGACCGCGAGGTTCCACACAGATTCCTCTGTCAATGTTCGACTCAGGAAAGCCAGTCTCTCGGCGTCTCGATGACACGTCAAGTCAGGCATCCCCAAGCCTCCCTCACACGGACGTTGAATCTAGACCTGGCTGCAAACCCAATGCCTCTTCCTGTCCCACAGAAGTGAAGACAGAAGGCGCCGGAACGCCTTGAGGCGGTTCACAGGCAGGGGAAGCACAGCGAATCGGTAAAGGCTGAGAGAGAAGACGTAGGTGGCGCACGCCTCCGCTCTACCTTTTAAGCAGAGTTTCCTTCGAAGCCAAGTGTTAACCGACGCTTCGACCTTTGACTGTACCTCTGACCAATTCCTATCGAGCTGGAGGCCCAGTCCGAACCACATGCCAAGGATTCGAACCGGGCCATCTGTCCAGCAGAACGGAGCTGGAAGGGTTGTGTCACCGCTCCAGGCACCCAACCGCAGGCCAGTTGACTTGCTACAGTTGATTTTGGCCCCTGTGATCGTTTCGTAATGTGTGAGCGCCTCTGTCACCCTCTCAATGTCTTGGAAGCACGACACGTAGACGGTGATGTCATCGGCGAACGCGGAGACCCTGGCTCGAGCTACACCAGGCAAAGCGATTCCGCATAGGACCAGACCTGCCTCCCCACTCCTTAGCTTGCGAAGTAGCGGCTCCAGTGCAAGGATGTAGAGCAGGGGCGACAGCGGACAACCCTGGCGTACTGACTGGGAGACAGCAAAAGACTTCGAACGCCTTCCGTTTACCTGTACTACTGCCGTCTGCGAGCGATACAGAACGGAGATCCATTTGCGGAAATCCGGTTTGAAACCGGCGATCTCTAAAACAGATGCCAAGAAGCAATGGTCGACCCTGTCGAAAGCTTTGGACTGATCCAAGTTGATCAGCGCGGCTTCCGTGTTGTCTTCTATCCCATCTATAATCGTACGAATCAGGTGCAAGTTGTTCTGAATCGATCTCCCCTTCACAGCGTAGTTCTGCTCAATTTCGATCAATTCTCCGATGACACCCTGCAACCGGTTCGATAAGATCTTAGCCAAAATCTTTAACTCTGTGTTTAGCAGAGTAATGGGCCTGTAATCGTCTAGTTCCTCCCCACCATGCCTGTCCCGCTTCTTTAGCAGTGTGATCACTCCCTTAGTGACTTGACCTGGGATAGAACCCTGGTTAAACCAGTGGTTGAACACACTCGTCAGAATCGGCACAAACATGTGCGACAGCCTCAAATACATCTCGTAGGGCAGACCATCAAGTCCCAGCGATTTGTTACAGCCGACTTGCTTCAACGCAGCTAAGACCTCACGCTCCGTAACCCTGCCTTCACAACCAGCTGCTCTAGCCACATCGAGGCGGGGAGAGTCAGCCAAATAATTGTCAAACTCCTGGACCGGGAGGTTGGGCAGTTGGATGTAGCGTTCCTCGAAATGCTCCCGAAATCCCTCGCAGATCTCCCGAGTCGACTCCAAGGCACGTCCATCTGGGTGCTTGACTTTTCCAATGTATCTATCCGAGCCATGCCTTGAAACTTCCCTACGCTCATCTACGTCGCAGTTCACGGCTTCATTGGAAACTTTCCTTAGCCTAGCCCTTTGTTCATGTCCAATTCTCCCGCCCCGGATGATCAACACGAAACCTGTCGACCCTAGCCCTAACTACTTGGCCTTCATAGCGCTCGCTAGCCTCGCGTCGTAGGTCCTATTTAGTTAGTTCTATGCTTACAGTATCCCCCTCAGCCACCACCCGGGTTAGTTTCTCTTCTAAGTGCTTTTCCGTCTTGGCCTTATCTAAAGCGAGACGCTGGGCTTATTTGACGGAAAAGGTTCTGATCTTAGTTTTTAAGCTAACCCACCACTTACTCTCTGTAATTGCCCCCACTAAAGCCTTCTGGATAAGCTGCATTAGCTTTTCCCGGAAGTCTCGTATCTCCAGCAAGGAGGTATTCAACTTCCAGTACCTGGCTAGTTTAGGCCTGTTTCCTAACTTCAACTGGGCCATAACTAGTTTATGGTCCGATTGACCTAGCCATTTGAACGTAGGAAACGATATAAAGTCTACATCGCCTCTTCTAATTAACATCCTATCCAAATACATATTCGGGTAGGAAGGCACACTATTTGTCCATGTTCAATTCTCCCGCCCCGGATGATCGACACGAAACCTGTCGACCAGATCGCATCTTTCCATCAGGTCAACCAGGCTGGTCTCACATCTCTCCGTCCCTCTAGCTCCCCTCCCGACTTTGTCTATTTTGGGATTAAGGATGGCATTCCAATCTCCCATTAAAACTACACGTTTCGGCTATGCGACAAACACGTCCAGATCCCGAAAAAATGAGGCCCTCTCTCGAGCGGTGCTGGGTGCATGAACCGCAATTACCCGGAACACAAAATCCTTCACGGCCACATCGGCCACGACCAGGCTGCCCCCCAAATCCCTATGAACAATGTCAACCGTTGCGGACAGGGTGTGTTTCACAAGCAAGGAGACACCCTTCCCCCGGGGATTCCCATATGCTGAGAAGACGTCGTAGTCAGCACCTGACAATCCGCGGATGAAACAAAGTGCGTCTCCTGGATCGCAGCTACATCCACTCCCAGGGACAGGAGATCCCTCCGGACGCGAACCGCCCGGTTTGAAGACCTCAAGCCCCTTGCATTCAAACTAGCCAAGCACAGGGTCATGAACTTACCTTAAGCAGTGTCGCACCCGGTTCCAAAGTCTGCCGGCAAGAGGACGCCGACGCTATGCGCCATGCTCAATGTGGCCAATTCTTTGGTGTCCTGGCCGCTGCGCGCAATGCCCCGACGTCCAGGGGAAAGGTAAGTTTTAAGACCCTATAAAGAGAAGGATGAACCAACATTGGGACCCTTCCCTTGCATTCTGGTAAAAGTTTGTCCAGGGAAGGGTCTTTGTCCTTGGTGAGTTTTATTCCCGGTATGGCTCCCTCCGTGGCCTCCAGCATTTGCCAGACAGAGTTGTTACGACCGGCTGGAAGCCGTACAAAAGTTGTTTTCCTCCGGGAAATTGGTGGGGTCTTCTATGTCTTTACCCCCTATCTGGCTGAAGTCCAACAGAGGTTTTAAATTCCTCTTCTGCCGGAAGGATACGTCCATGCCGAAAGATAGGGGGTCAATTTTACACAACTCCCTCCCCAATTTAAAGGGGAGGGGTCTTTCTTTGATTTTCCTCCGAGCCAGTGAGGGAGATTGGCTCCTTTTCCTCCCCGGTTCGACTAGTTTTAGCTGAGAGGATTCGGAGCTGGGTGGTGTATGTGCAGGTGTCTGTTTTGATAAATGCAGTGTGGGGGCTGGTGTTATTGCTTGTGTTGGTGTGGGGGCTATTGCTTGTGTTGGTGTGGGGGCCGGTGCTTGCAGAGTGGGGATAGGTTTTTTCTTCAAAATTGTTGTACTGGGGATAGGAGTTGGTTGTGTGGATGTAGGTTTTGGAGGTGTCGGGGATGGTGTCTGCTCCATGGGGGATTGGGCAATCTTTTCTTCCCTTATCCTCTTTTTTCCTTTCATTTGTTCTTTTTCTGAACTGGGGGGTAGCAAATTTTTTGGCATCTCCTCCTCACCGACTTCTTCCTCTTCGTCAGAGGATTTTTTTTGTTTTCTTTTTACCCCCTGCCGGTTTTGCGGTCTGAGGGCAATCTGTTCATTTTGCTGCTGCTGCTTCTGCTGTTCCTGTTGCTGCTGTTCCTGCGGTTGGACGAGTGGTGAGATCATGGCGGAAGCGGTTACATTCTTCCTCCCTTCCCTCACCACTGTGCTGCATTCCTCTTCTGCTCTTCCCAAGGGTTTTTTTTGATCTTGGGGCTGTAGCAGAAATTGGAAGAGTGGTTGGAGCTGTCTTCAGAACCGCCACAGGAGCAGCCAATGGCGTTATTTGGCTGCGAACTGCTTTTTTGGGGCAGTTCTTTGCCATGTGGCCTATTTGCTGACAAAACCAGCAGTGCGGGCGACGGCCTTCTACCATGATCGGCATGTTTCAGCCTTTATGCGTCAGCACTGACGGAATTGCAAAGAAGTCTGCCCGCATCAGCTTCATGGCGATCGTGTAGTCGGCCATGTGTAGTCCACTCCTGGACCTTACTGGGTCCACTTGTTCTACATCCCCAAACTGGCTGAAGTATGCGCCTAGGTAATCCGCGCACAGCTCAGGTGGGGCATTATAAATGCGGACCCGGGTTCTCCTTCTGCCCTGGTATTCGGGCTGCAATTTTATGCTTCCGCTCCTCATCTCTTTCATGGAGAGACGTTCTGCTTCCTCCCGAGAGGTGAGCAGGATATCCCACATGGCATAGCTCCTCTGGCAGATATAGGTTGCCGGAATGTTTAGCTTCTTTAGGAGCTCCGCCATATCCTCCTTTTTGAGTCCCAGGAGGCGATTTTCCTTCAAGTCCGAGGTTACGAGGGACAAAACCCTGTCCTCAATCGCCTCCCAGGAATCAGGCACAGGCTGCAGTACACTCCCTTCAATGTACTGTTTATATTTATTTTGATACAATTGTTTGTAATCCTGTGGGGACAACCTCTTCTCTGGGTTCTTCTTCCCCCAAGCGGACTCCCTCGGTGGTGCTGTTTTGGCCTCCCCCTGGTCCCTGATGGTGGAACCAGAGACGCCTTGGCTCCTGGAAGCGGAGCCCCTCTTCTGGGGAGTCTGGAGGGTATTGGAAGTGGAGGGAATCGCCGCATTGAGTGAAGCTGGCTCTTTTCCCTTTTTTGCTCCCTCGCTGGGGGAAGCCAGACTCCCTGCAATGGAGCCACTCACTGGGGGAGCTATGCTTACCTCCACTGCAGAGGGCACCACCACATTGGGTGAAACCGCCTCTTTTCGTTTTTCTGCTCCCTCATTTGAGGAGTCAGCCTCTGGGGGAGCAACCCCTTTTTGGTTTGCATTCTCGCAAGGGGAAGCCGCCCTTGGCACGATGACATCCGGGCGGTAAGCCCCGTCGGTGCACTTTGCGGGTCCCACTTCCCCACTGGGGGAGTCAACCTGCAGGGGAACCTCCCTTTTTTGGTGTTCATTCCCGCATGGGGAGTCCTTTTTAGGAAAGTCTATATCCGGGCAGTATGCCCTGTCCTTTTTGACTCCCCTATTGGGGAGTCGTCCTCTATGGGAGCAACTGTCTTGGTGGGGTCCGGGCTGAGAGATGTGTCAAGCTCCCCAGCGTTCTTGGTGGTAAAATAATAATAAAAGAAAGAAGTGGGGGGGGGGGGGCTCAAAGTTCATGATTTCAACTGGCGTGGAGACGGCGTCGACTATAGAGCCGGTTTTGGTGCGTTCTCAGGGCGCCAAAACAGGCAAGAGGGGGAGATAGAACTGAGAGAGGGAGGGGGTAGCGTTAATAGAAGAGAGAAAGTGGGTTTGACCCCCCTTGTCGCTCGAGGCTTACGGGAAGGTCAGTGTTGCATCTCGACCCGAAGGGAGAAGGAAGTGATAGAAAAAATGGGTCATGCGGTCAGGTGCCGCTGACAATGTCAAACAAGAGGGTTGTTACTGCATTCCCCCACCCCAATGAATAGGGCGAGAACCAGTAACTTAGACAAAATTTTTGACTAAAATCAAAATGCGAGAACAGATACTACACTTTGATCTTAGCCAAAAGGCCAAGAACAAGGGATGTCGTCTAGTAGATGCATGTAGTATATGTGAGGAACCGGAAATGGCTGAAGTATGCCAAGGACTCAGCTGCCGATCTGCAGGGGTCGACTGCCTTGACACAAGATGCAATGAATTCATTTGGAGCTGACTCAACCCACCCCGGGTGAATACCGTTATGGTTAAAATAATAATTGATCTTTTATAACAAAAAATAATACATGGTACTAATTTTTTTTTTTTTTTTTTTTTTTTTCAGTATTTCCTAACATCCCTGAAAAGCCTGGTATGCCTTGTATTGGAGAAGATCGTAAGTTCCTATTTAATCTATTTGGGGGTGAGGGGCAGTACCGTATATATACATTAAAATTATCAGATCATATGTTGTCTGCCGGAGTTCACATTTAAACATGACTTTTTAGAGTCAATTTTTTTTTCTTTTAAGTATATTAAAATTTTAAACAATTTTGTTCAATTAATTTGATGACCTAACAAAACTGTAAGAGTAATGCAACTTTACAAAACTGATTAAGTAAAACAAAAAAAAACAGCATACAACAACTGTTAGTATGTTATTTATAAAATTATTTTCACTCGCAGATTCAAAACTACACCAAGATTGCAATTTATATATCCGGTTACTTTTTGTTTACTGTTGATTCCATTTTTCAATTTAAGTTTGTCTAATCCTTGTTCAGTTTCAGATGTTTTTTAATAATTAACTTTACTTTAAAATATCTGTCTTCATGTGTAAACGTAACTTTCATTAAAGTATGTTTTAATTTTAAACATTTTATTCAATTAATTTAATGACCAAACGATACCATAAGTAATTCAATTAAACTTATTTAATGGTTTCTACCATCCCTCCTCCAGAGAACTGGGTTTGGTCTGCTTTACAACCTAAACTGACACAATGTTTATGCCTCCCAAAATACAACCTCTTGTACACGTTCTGGGAGATGATAACAGGGTTAAGAAATGGAAGATTTAAAAGATTTTTTGTTTTTCAACTTATATTCACCCCAAACAAGGCACATTGCCACTGAGATGTAAGGAGCTGTTGTTAATTAGGGGCCGGATTAATAGGGGCATCCTTAGTGGGGAGTTGTGCAGCAAGATGTTTGTTCACATTACATTTAAATTTCTGCATGTTGGTACAGTCAGGGAAACGGCGAAGGACGGGAGTTTCAAAGGCAAGCAGTTCAAGGAAAGAAGCTATTAAGAGAAGAAAGCCTTCGGGCATATGGGAACCTCTATAGTGAAGGGATTAGATTATGCTGATTGTCGAGTTGGTCAGGGGTATTTAGGTTGAGAAGGCAGCAAGTTGGTCGGAGCTCATTCCATTGAAGTAATTGTAGAAGAAGCACAGAGCCGCAATATTGCAGCGATGGGGCTGGAGCTTGATAGACAGTAAGGGATCTATTAGATTAGAGGGTCTTTTTTTTTATCCTGTCTGAGGGAGAAACTACTCGTTGGTGGTGTACCATCCCAGATCTGAAAACAATACTCCATGCATTGGTGAATGATGTCTTTGTAGATATAGGATACTTACAGGTGAGAGAAGTTTTCTAGCCCAGTAGATGGATCCCACCTTCTTTGCAGCAGTGCTGTGTATACTGAAATAGGATATGATATATTTTTAATTATTTTCCTCTAGGCACTCCACCCGGGCAACCCCGGGTAAATACAGCTAGTTATCTATAAGGCTGACAAGACTGAAGCCCAGAGGGAGCCACCACAAACTCTGGCCTTGGGAAAAAAAAAAAAAATTTTAGTATTAAATATGAATATGGCAAAAACACACTGTGCATTAATATTGCTCTTAATTTGATCTGGCAACTTGTTCCAAAAATATATTACTCCATTAACAAAAATGATTCAACTGTTTAATAGATTTAGTTTTTGGAATTGGCCTTGACAATAAATTTCTATATCTAAGAAGAATATTATAAATGTCCACATATTTAGAAATTTCATTAATTATGTTTAAGGTTTCAATTAAATCCATTCCCATTTTTTTCTCTAGTAAAGTAGTTAATCTTAATTTTTCCAATCTCTTCTTGTAACTAATCTTTTACTCTTAAATTTTTTTTTCATTCTTTGTATGCATTCCGATCTCAATTTTATATTTGAATTTCCATGCCTAGACAATGAAGACGAAGCTATATGAGGTTTTATTAAGGCTTCATATATCTTTAAAACAATGTTTGATTCCCTTGGAATAATATTTTTAGCCAACCATTCTATCATTCCATTTGCTTTTAATACAATAGAAAACATGGTTGTTAGCTTTAAATGTATCAACTCCTTATTAGTCTGCTAAATTACTTTAATATTTTTTATTTTCAGGTAATATCTACCGTAGAGGTGCCCGACGATGGCGGAAACTGTACAGAGTTAACGGACATTTATTCCAGGGAAAACGATTCTCAAAGGTTAGTTTTTGTCTCAAATCTTTTCTAATGCATTAAAACTAAAGTCTGTTTAAGTCGAGATGAAATTTAAAAAAAACAAAAAACGGTTAAACTACAAATTATGGTAAAAACATGTCTTTGTTTGTCAAAAATGAAGTGGCACCAGAGAAGAAACCTTTCACAGACAAATTATTTTGTCAGTTCATCATATTTGTGTTTTTCTCATCAGCTGGAGAAAGCTGTGGTACGTTGTCGTTTTGGGTTTTATGACAGCTGATCCAGGCGTTTCTCATCAGTGGCAGAATATTTTGATACCCACTTTGTGAAAGACTCTTTATATATTGGTCTGTTGGAAAGTTTGTTTTATCCGGATTTTTTTGTTTTTTTTTGTAACTATTAAAGCCAAAAACCACTTTAAGATAAGGGTTAATGGGATGGAATAATTGTCATCCAAAAGATGAAGAACACTATGGGAGTACTAAAATTGATCAATGCAATGAACTAAGTTTGATTACTTATGAGTACGGATTATGACAAGTATTTGTTGACATTGGATTTGAAGGTGACCATGTTGTAATCTGCAGGGAAGCAATCTTGTGGTAACGTGTTCTACAGACTGAAAGCCCTTGCAATGAAACTCTGTTTATGGAAATTCAGACTAATCCTAGGCACATGGAAACAGGAGGAAGAAGGGGAAGACTTTTTTCGTTGTGGTAACAAGACATCTTTAGTTTAAGTGACAAATGTGATCTGTAATCGATGTCTCTTTTCTTTTTTTTTTTTAAACTTCCTTGAATTCATCGATGTATGTGGAGTCAGTGCTTTTTAATGTTTCTTTCGAGTATATTTGTTCTGGGTTTAATATATTTAGACAAGGTTGAAGTTAGGAATTAAGAGAAAGCATGTGGTTCACTTCATGCTTTTATTAACTGTGGTTTTACAAGTCGAAACTGCATGCCCCCCCTGATTAGAACGAGGATGGTGCTTTATTTCTATTTCTGCATTGACATAATTTAAGAGTTCTAATAAAGGGAGATAACTTATAACTACTACACTGGGTACAAAAGTTATTTGCTATCAAATGATGCCCATTATGCAGTGATTTTGGAACTGTTACTATTCCATGACTTTTTGCAGTGAATCATTTCAGTGTTCCTTTTTTTTTTTCTTTCTTTCCATTTCTCATTAAAAGAAAAAGAAATATTGCTTCTCAGGCTTAGATCTGATAACCTCGGAGGAAAATTAAATCTAGACTGTATAAGGAGATGTGTGCAGAACAGGAGACTTCGATTGTATGGCCATGTTGAAAGTATGGATGAGAGTTCTTTAATTAGTAGATGTAGAACAATTGAGGTAGCAGGGTCACTTCACAGGGAAGGCCAAGGAAAACATGGGAGGAAGTGATAAGGATGGACTTGAGTGAAAGAAGGATAAATAAAGACCAGAGATAGGTTAGTCTGGAAGTCAATTTCTGAAAGCCGTCCAACACATGCCAACATGTAAAATGGACATTAAAACGAATATGATGATGATGATGATGTTCCTCAACACTTATTGTTTTTTTCCGTCACAAATTTAACTGTTTCTTTTAAATGCCAAGCTGTAACGGAATGACATGATTTACTTACAATTGAAATTCAAATTATTTTAAATACTGCAGTTAACCTTATAACTCTAAAGAGATTGCAATTGTTAAGTCTCTGAAGTCAGTCTGGTAGCTATTACTTGGTCTAATAAGTTTTTAAAGTTAAGTGTAGGCCAAGGGCAATGAGTCATTAAGTATGATCGACATGACCTTTTAAGGTCAGTTTAGCGTCATATATAAGAAGTGTATCTGATTGGTTAGTGTAATTATTTGAGAGACAGGATTTTAAATTGAATAATCAGTTGGAGTCCTTATTTACTTTCCTCCGCATGAGGGCAGAGTTAGACACCAGGTCGATTTTTAATGTGAGGAAAATACAGCTCTCCAAAAGGGGGCACTCCTGATACGGACAAAAATTTAAATTGCCTCAGTCTAGAAGGATTTCTCCTTCACTAACCGAGGACAGAATAGACAAAGCGTAGCATCAGAACAGATACTACACTTTGCTCCTAGCCAAAAGGCATGACTTCAGTTATTGTTTTAGTGGAGAAGCAATGCAGGGTCCTGCTAGAAAGGGGTTTTATACCTCATGTGAGACTGGTGCTACCAGATCAGGCTGTCTGAAGATATTGGCTTCTTAACTTAAAATGCACCAAACATTGATGTTATTGTTTTTTTTTCCTTTCACTTTGCACAACTCAATCATGTTCTGCAAAGCTAAAAACAAAATCATTTTTCCTCGACAAAACAACCAAACCAAACACCATGAATAAATATTTGAAGATATAAACATTTTTAAGCATACAAACTTTTATCAAAATGACCTGATTCAGCATTAAATAATCTGAAGAGTTGATATGCCGTAAAACAAAACGACCAAACCAAACCTCATGTGAGAGATGAACAGCTACAAGAAACTTTGAGCTAGGGAAGTATGACTATCCATATAGTTAAGATGAATACAGATGATTTTAAGTTAAAATCGTTTTTGTCTCCTTGAAAAACATGTTATACCTATCCGTCTCAAGAAAAGAGTCCCTATTTGCTTTCCTCCCCATGAGGGTAGAGTTATACACAATGTCAGTTTTTAATGTGGGAGAAAATCCAGCTCCCTAAAAAGGGGTACTCTGGATTGGAACAAAAATTGATTCAACTGTGAAGCATTTCTCCTCCACTGACCGAGGACAGAAAAGATGAAGTCTAGTATCAGAACAGATACTACACTTTTATCTTAGCAAAAAGGCCAAGAACTATGGAAAGAGTCAACGGAGTAGGTATTCAATCTTAGCACAAAAAAAGCGGACAACATAGGCCCCATTGAGAGGCATATAAGAAGCTTTTAGTGGTCTCTCGAGCTGATCAAGTTGACCTCTAGCTTAACACCAATGATGGTGTCATAGAAATACTCGGAAACATTAATAACGTGTTATATACAAACTAGAAAGGATGTTCATACAAGAAAGATATTTTGTAAATATCAAAATACAAGTTAAATGCATATAGTTACAAAATACTGAAAGTGTATGACAAAGGGAGTTGCAAAGCACGCTAAAAAAAAAACTTACTAGCAGCTCAGAATGATACGACCTGCTACAAGGTGGACTGATTCTGAAAGACAAAGAATTTTGGGTAACGATCACATGACCTTCCCACATGACCTATCACATAGTCAACTCATCCTCTATTAATGGAGCCAGTTATCTCCCAAAAGGAGACAACTGTGCCTCTATAATATTATACAACAAATTAGTGAATGAAATCTTCTGTCTGAAAAGTGTCAGACTGCTTGCAAATTTAAAAACAGCAACCATATAACCATAACCTAGTATTGCCATGTTTTAATCAATTTTTTACACAATTGATAGAAAATGTCAAATAACTACTAAACGAATAAAATAAGTTTCTAACAAAAGCAAGTTTTTTTAATGCCAAAGAAATGGCTTTAATTCAAATCAACATAACATTTATAAAAAAGGAAATGTTCCAAATATTGTTTACATTGACTTTACTAAAGTCTATTTTATGTGATGTTGGGTATATAACTTTTAGAACTTATTCATAATTTAAAAAGAGCCAATTAAAGCCAGTTCATTTTAATAAAAGGTTTGAATAGTTTAACCAATAAAAATTGTCTAGAAAAATTTTGAATTTTAATAGAGATTCAAAAAAATAGATTATTTTATTTTATATCTAATTCATAATTTTAAAATAGCTAATAAAAATGTGCCTCTTGTTCCATCATGCACCCACACAAAGAAGTTGAAGGGAGGATTCAGTCAGGTGATCTGGGAGGCTAGATGTCAGGTGAAGTGTGGTCGACAATCCGGAAGATATGGCAGTGTGCTGAGTCTAGCAACCACATGTAAGGCCTATCTGCACTACCTCACTCTGGACGTGGATGTAGTCATCAGTTTTCAATCTGAGGTCCTTCGGGAAGGAGTCGGGTAGTATAGCGAATGACTCCAACATTCTGACAGTATCAAATCGTTGATCATTCGTTTTACCCTCTGATGTCACCTCATAATCGATTTCTGAATCTTTCAATTCCTTTCTGACCTTTTCTACACTCCAACTGCTAATGTTGAGGAAGTCTGAAATCTTATTTGTCTTTCCAGCACAAATTCCAAGGGGAACTGTGTGTCTTCCATAAATATGGAGGTTCAAAATTGTTCATAATCAATTATTCTGAAAAAGAAAAGAAATAGACATAGTTTTCATGAAGACAAAACTAACAACAAAAGTTTAAAAAAATGTAAAAAAAAAATGCATAAAATTAAGTTGAAAATTACAAATAAATATCGTCTGCGCACTATATATGTATAAAGTCTAGGATGTTTGTAGATATAAGTTAACATGCCAAATAAGGAGTATAACATTTTTTTCTTTCTTTCTTCTACAATTGTCAATGATGCTAATTAAGTAGAAATTCAACTCTTGTGAAAAGTCCTCCATATATTTTCAATAAACTCACCCGGCAAAAAGAGTTCACTTCAGGACAAATCCAACAAATAGATCTTTTGACAAAAGAAAGTTGAATTGAAAAATGTTTGTATATCTTTCAAAACATATATATATATATTTTATTTGCAGAAAGCTGTCTGCTACTTTTGTTCTGATCGAATTTGGGGTCTTGGTCGGCAAGGATACAAATGTATTAACTGCAAATTATTAGTTCACAAACGATGTCACAAAATGGTCAAACAAGCATGTGGAGATACTGTGGTAAGTGTTGCTTGTTTGTAATTTGATTGTAAATGTTGATACAATTGTTATCGATTCTCCAGCTTTTTTGTTCATTTGTTTTCGTTACCTAAAGATTCGACGAAGAATCGAAAGCGTTATTGAGACACACATGCATTTTTTTTTAATTTTAACACAAAATTATCATTGGAAAAAAATAAATAAAAGATATACATATATGTATATATATATATATATATATGATATATGTGTGTGTGTGTGTGATGTATATTTAGAAGATGATTATCCAACATAATGTATAGGTAACAAACATGGAAATAAGCAAAAAATGTGACTGATTTAAACAAAAAATCTGTGCTTAAAGCGAAATATTGAATCAAATCATTACTCTGTGTTAATCTCTTTTTGTTCAAATTGTTTTTTCTGCTTATTTCTTCATTTCCATGTTTGTTACCTATATATAATTAATTAAGCAAGTTCAAATATATTGATAAAATGAACTTAAAACCAATATAAACCTACCATAAAAAGGAAGTAATCTCTGAGAAGATGGTATCATAACAGAACAGATACTACACTATCCCCTCCTAATTGCATTTTAAAGTATAGTTTCAGCTTCAGACAAACAGATACCAAGGTTCCATTAGTAATAGATATTATTTGGTGATCAGTTTCAAAACTAATATGGTTTTGTTGTGTAATGTTTTTTAATACTATTTCTTTTTTTTTTGCGGCGGGGGGATGTTTAATTTAACAGGAGGAAAATAAATCACTTTTTTGTTTGTTTCGGAATCCACCCTCCCATTAAATGTACACCTCCTCCCCCAAAATAAACATAAATTATTTTTTGAAATTCCTATTTCAGTTACATAGTTTTTTTTTCCACATGTTAAATGTATACCCCCCCCCCCCATTACAATCCCAGGTAATGGTGGCTAGTATAAAACATATGTATCTACAGACACATGTTTTGTTGTCTCTATGACTCATCATTGTGGCTAAACACAATGAGATTCAAAACCCGCACCCCAGAAGGTTGGTGTCCGGTACTCTACCTACTGAGCTATCAAGTCTGCCATTTATAGTGGGTGAAAAGATATCATATTTAAATGTAGCTATTTATTTATATTTTACGATACTGATAACCGAAAGTACTCATTTATAAAGAAGAGTATTGCTATTTCGCTATATGGAAACGAATATTTGCTCTCTCCATAGGGGAGCATATATATGTATATATATATCAAAATGAATAAATGCAAAAGTTTTTTCCATCTATCCTAACTATATTCACATCAAAACCGGTAATGGTCATTTAATTCTAAAAACAAGACTATTTTGAAATACCATATATATATAGTCATCTCCAAACTCCCTCAAACAAATTTCGATATTGCTGATATTGCTCATTTGCATATTTCTTTCTTTTTAAGTTTCTAATAAATTGATGTTCTGTAACATACATTCTTAATTTGTATTGCCAAATTTTCTTCTATATACACACTCGTTTTATTGATAGTACTAATTATTAATAGAATTATATAAAGAAATATAATTATATAAAAGAAATAGCGTTTTAAAACTTTTTGGGAATTTGATTTTCAAGGGAGATAATTTACTACAAATACTACACTTTTATCTTAGCCTAAAGATCAAGGAACACTAAAAAAGTAATGCTTTTGTGACTAGACATTTGTAAATGAATGAAAAAAAAAATCTTTTAATGGAAGTGGATAATGTAGGACACTACACTACCCACCTCCATTAAAAGGTTCCGTTGTCATAAGACCATCCTCCAAGGAATTACCTCCATAAAAGCTCAACACTTTTTCCTGAAAAATTATAAATATACATATCTAAAATAAAAACATTTTTCACTTAAAATGCAAACCAATAAAATTGAATTGTAATTTTTTTATTTAAAGTTTTCTTTCACTTCTTAATAAATACTGTAAAGAATAAAAAAAGCAGCCATGCTGGTCTTTCTTCTCTTATTTTCGTTCAATTTACACAACTGATATAGGACTCTGAAAATACTCTTTTCATTTGGAGTTAATTATTATTTCAGTCAGGTAAATTATTTCGAGTGAAGTATGTTCCGGCATTACTCATAAACAACTCATATTTTTTTTAACTTACACCATGTTTTAGTAAAAAAAACAACAACTTTGGGCTTTTAATGTTTGTTTTTGTCATGTCAAGTTTCACCGTACATGTAAAATGACAAAATAAAAGTTAGTTTAGAAAAATATAGTCGCTATCTAAACAAATCGAGAATGTGGCTAGCTAAGGAAGAACGATAATCCAAGTTTATAAACATGTTTTTTTAACTAGAAAATTATGAAAGGAAGTTATTGTTCTTCCTTAGCTAGCATATTTCTTCTTTTTTTTTTTATAAAGATGGCGACTATAT
This sequence comes from Sepiola atlantica, assembly GCA_963556195.1. Taxonomy (NCBI): domain Eukaryota; kingdom Metazoa; phylum Mollusca; class Cephalopoda; order Sepiida; family Sepiolidae; genus Sepiola; species Sepiola atlantica. The sequence continues at coordinate 92,935,733 of OY744522.1, read as the reverse complement.
TTTACGCCCAATTTTTATTTCAGCGTTTCACTTGGACAATGAAACTTGCCATTGTTTTTAATATCATCTAAATGAATAAATGCAAAAGTTTTTTTTTCCACATATCCTAACTATATTAACATTAAAACGGTTTATGCTTATTTAATTCTGTGTAGTATTTTTTCATTCGTCACGATACATTCCTCCCACGCATTACCTCCTCTTTTAAAGGGGAGGCAGTATAACATATGTTTGTTCCTCATGATACCATCTTCCCAGGATTACTTTCTCCTTATTTGTGGGGGGGGGGGGTAATGTACTATGTATTCTATTTTCATGGCATCATGCTCTCAGGCATTAACTTCTACTTTTTGCGGGGTAAGTGGGGGGGGGGGTCGTTCATCATGATATCATCCTCTCAGCCTAGCAAAAATATGCGACTAGAGGGAGCATATATTTGCTAGTTTATATATAATTAAAAAATTACATACCATTTGAAATATCTTGTTTTGCTAATATAAGCTGTAAGTCATATTGTTTATGTACAGAATAGGAAGGTAATTGGTGAAGATTGAACTACCTGTACAATTGGTGATATGTGAAGCTAATATTATCTTCATTTCCTTATTTCATGTAGAACTGTAATGTCATACTTTCACCAATCACAATCGTTTTCTTTTTTTATATACAAATGAATGACGCTTGACATTACATGTTTATTATAATTGTTTTTGTTGTTGTAAAGAATGATGCTATTTTTCATTCTTGCTGTGTATAGGTCTTCCAACTGGACTGAAGTTTTTCTATTCAACTTATCATGTGCTCTTTTCTCCTACGCATTCAGTAGCTTCTTTTTTTTACACATTTAATGTCCACTTGTAAGGTTGTGTTTAAAGGTAGTAATGCAATGAGAAGTTAGTGTGAATATGTGGCAGAGTTTGTGATAGCCGTCTGTTTCTCAAGGTAAGGCTGGGTTTCAAAATTTGAATGAGGGTTCTCGATCGAAAGTATAAATTTGACATGATTGAATTCCTTGGTTTCAATTTCATCTATATTTAAAAACTTCCATTTTCATTTGTATTTAAACAAAAGAAAATTTTCATTTTAATTTTTAATTCTTATTTTCAAGCTTGATATACTCCTAAAATTTATTACTTTTCTCTGCTAGTTTTCCTCTCGCATATTGTGACGCATATATTATTGTGTGTTAGTCTATTGCGAAAAGATATTGTTAAAGCCACAATTCCACTCCTGTGGATCTTTTTTATATGGACATTTACACACTGGAATTGCATGTTATTGTTTAATTAATAATATACAATGCATTGGTTACAATAGGTGAAAAGGGTTGATATGCTTAAACCATTTTATTTTTTAAATTTCTATAATTTTTAATTTTGAACTATTAAATATTTTTTTTATTTAATAATTTAATAAGTTGTATTTGTTGTTCATGGGTGTCCAGCATATCTCCATGATATGAAAACTCCAAATGCAAAATTAACAGCACCATTAGATTCTTTGTAAGATTTTAGTCAAATAGTTGTTTAATAATTATATAGAGCTTTGTTTTCAATTACATCCTCTGACAAAATGAGAGAGGCGCTGCAAATATATAAGATTATTTCAAAACAAAAGTATTAATATGTGGTTTAGTGGAAGGTGCAAAATTTCTACCTGCTGAGTATTTGGAGATTTCAGCTGACAGAACTAAAAACTTTGAAAAGTAAACAATTGGTGTAAACAGTAGACGCTATAAAATACAACTATAACAGAATGAGAATAAATGAATTTCTATTTTAACAATAACCAATCATGAACATTAGTACACATTATTTTATGAAATTTTTATGTGTTAGTACACACATTAAAAAAAAAATTTAGGCTTTCAAACTGTACACGTGTGCCAACAAAATATTCTCTATATATCTTATGCGAGTCGAGAACCTGGATATAAATGAATCAACATATGGTGGATTTTGAATGTTTCTTTTTATGCTTAATTTAAAGAATTAACAAAAAAATAATCAGATCATAAATATGATAAAAAAAATACAACCATTATCTGTTTCTTTCAACATGCACACACGTATATAAAACGATCATCCCTTGATCATAAGGATGATACTCTGAAATTCATCAGACGACCTTCACACATGAATTTAAGTGAATCGTGCATTTTGAAGAATTTTCTTTTCATATTTTAAAAGAAAAGTTAAGGAGAAATAATATTTATAAAAACAACTTTTAAGAAAGTATGTTATCTTATTTGTATGTTTATTTATTAAAATATTTAACAAAATCTTTTATTATTGATAATTACAAAAAAATAAAAAACAGGTTCAGTTTCAGATTCACAATTCCGCAATTCTGTCGGTTCAGGAAATTGGTCCCCTCCCATATATACATATTAATTTTTATATACATATTAATTAATTTTTATATACATATTAATTAATTTTTATATACATATTAATTAATTTTTATATACATATTAATTAATTTTTATATACATATTAATTAATTTTTATATACATATTAATTAATTTTTATTAACTAATTTTTTGCGTACATATAAAGGGAATCCATGGACACATGTTTCTGGCTATCGGCTGTCATCAGCATGGCTACAGTATCCATGGATTCCTTTAATATGTACGTAAAGATTAATTAATAAATATATATACAAAATTTAAAAAAATAATTACAAGTCCTATTAAAAAGGGCGACTTAATGTAATGTTCTTTACTGCTTAGGAAGTGGAAAAATAATAATAAAAAAAGCTATGCTTGTTAAAAACAATAACAAAAAACTGTGTATGCATATGATAGTTATGGAACTAATAATTGAACATAAAAACATGAGAAAAGGAAAACCAAAAATTGTTTATATGTTCATTGATGTTTCGTTATCTTGAGAAAGTCTTTAAACAAAGACAAAATGTCCATGTATATATAAACAATTTTCAGTTTCTTTTTTTCATTTTTCATATATATATATATATATATATATATATATATATAGAGAGAGAGATAATGAGTGTATTGTTATGCATAGAAATACAATTTTTAAGTTGGCAAGTGAACTTGTAAATTGTTTTATGTAATAGATTCATAAGAGTAAAGTTATTTTTAAATACAATGTAGAATGTTTTGTTTTTATAACAAATAAATTGGGTGTATCAACTTGTGTGATGTAATTACTCATATTTTACGATGCCATTTTATTAGGTTCATAATTATGGATTCAATCTGTGCATTTAGTGATGAAAATGCAATTTCAAACCGGCGGAACTTCTGTCTCAAATGTAAGTGACAGCCTGACTGACAGACCGAACCTTTTTGAGAGCCGCTTGGAAACATTTTTAAAAAATGCATCCATTCAGTCTGCACGTTTAGAAATGTTATTTCAAGCTGAAGCTGACCAATGGATTGAGCCTCTCATACAGATATGAAGATGCGGCTACCCCCCCCCCCCCAATAAAAAAACAAAAACATTTTAAACATAATGGAAATGAACCAATCAACCGACTTACTCTCTGACTGAAAAGCATCATGTGGAATGAATCTAAAGATAATATACAGACATCCAAGTCTATCGAGTTAGGCTCCAGGAAGTAACTATATTTATCCTAGCTGAAATACAGGAAGTAGGATTGTTGGAATGATTTTTATTGGCTGATATGAAGCGTCTGTCACATAGTCTGCTTTTCTGCCTGGCCATTTAGTTTGCATTTGAGGAAGCAATTCTCTTTTGAGAAATGTTTGGGTTGCTGGTGGAGTGAGTCTGATGGTGTGAAACCAGTTCATCACCGATGACCGAATTCTGAGTATCTACAAGATGTATTTTATGATTGACCATAAAATGTTTTGTTTTTGTCTGCATTTTTGGAATGAGGCGTTACCATTATTTACATTATTTTCTCCATATTGTTCTCACCAACATTGATATTTATATTGTTTCGGACGATGAGCCTCTGGCTATCTTCAGGTTTTATTTATCTTTAAAATTTTACAAAAAAGTTCACACTATTGTAAATTTTCTTTATAAAATAAGATGTGCTACAAGACAAAAATTGGGTGGGGGGATGATGGTCGGCTGTCGTCCTCTTAGTCTATTCTCTAAACTAGTTTCCATTACCAAAATACCACATTCACTCTATGGGTAAAACCTACTTAACATTATCCCCAATGGTTTGACGTTTTTTATTTACAAAAAATATGTATTAATTCATCGGTTGAGGGTGGGGTGTGCTAAAAAACAACAAAAAAAACAGATTGCTGAAAAATAAAATGCTAAGTGTGAGGTTCGTAGGACCCTCCCAAATCTATTTAGGTATCAGCTGCTCACTGTTTTTGGGTTGTTTCAAAAGCCCAAAACAAGCAAGACAGTTTCTAAGTAGGGAGAAAAAAGGGGGTTATTGGGGGATAACAAAGAAAGAAGTTGGATGGGATTCAGGGGCATGGATAGTGTCTTCAGATCTTTCTTTCATTTATGTATATTGGTGTTTTATGTATATTGGTACTTTTATCATATTTAAATGTGCTCAATTATTTGTGTACAGTGATATTTCTTATGTACCTATATCAGATTAAAGCATGTAACACACCTCAAAATACACAAATAATCAACATACATCATATTTAAATATATAAAGTTGGGTATGCTTATATATTTGTATGTGCAGGATTCACTTTTAAACTAATTAATCGATCATTATGAATTTTGGAATGCTCCAAACAAACTGAAATTTGGGTCATGTTTATTAATTGATACGTAATACTAATTAAAATTTCACAAAAATCAGAAATATCTGAATTTTTACAAAGGGCTTCCACCCCCTTTTTACCCCCTTTGCATAAACCTAAATTAAACTAAATATAGCCCACATAGACATACTACAAAATACATGCTAAAATATACTTTAGTTCTGGGATTCAGTTATGTTTGAAAAAATCTATTTTAAATTGCTAAAATTCGTTGTAATTTATAATTAACTGAACAAGTCATCCATCTTTCACTTAGCTATCTATGTATTTCTCTCACCCTCTATCACTCTGTTTATTCAACCACTTTAATATTTCTTAGTGTTTCTGTGAGCATTTAGAGAAAGCGTGACTTTTTTTTTCTCATTAACATATGTGTGTCTGTACACACTTTTTACTGCGGTATAAAAATAATAAAGAATAATACTTTTATATAATAATAAGAACATAGAAGTAAGAAGACTTATTATTTTTAGTTATGCAAGAAGAATGTCTTATAAGATATGCCACAGTTTATGAATTTTCAAATTAAATCAAAGTAGAATATGTAGGTGTTGTGACTCAACAGGTCACGAGTACGTCCAGTCTTTATATAAATACAACCACACATGAAATAATAATTGAAAAACTAGAAAAATATTTAAGATAAGTCATGAATTTAAAATTTTAAGTGCACACACACTTGCATGAAGAATTTGGATGTTTGTCGATTTGTAGCTCTCCCCTTCCTCATCTAATATTTTCTTTTGTTTCATTTTAAGGTTTTTTTTTACTGAACCGTATTTTTTTAGCGTTAATGGCCTTGTTTTTTGGTCCCCCCGATTTATAAAAATTTATAAAATCGGGGGACCTATGTTTTGAAGCAATTCCGTCCGTCCGGATTTTTCTCTGCAACCATCCATTGAATTTCTCTAAAATTTTGGTCAGGTTAGAAAGTGACATTCTCCGATTTTTGAAAAAAAATCTGGTTAGCCCCCCAGGGGGTCAAAAGGCCCCGAAATGGCAAAAAATTACATTTTTTGCCCCATAACTTTTCATCCATCCTTCAATTTCTCTAAAACTTGGCCAAAATGTGGAGGCAATTGTTCCTAATAGAAAATAAGTATCGCTGACCTTGGAAAAAATCTGGTTCGCGCTCCCAGGGGGTCAAAAGCTTCCAAAATGGCAAAAAATTACCCTTTTCTCCCATAACGTTTGATCCATCCATTCAATTTTTCTGAAACTTGGCCAAAATGTAGAGGAAATTGTTGTGGATATAAAATGAGCATCCTTGACCTCAGAAAATTCTGGTTCGCGCCCCCAGGAGGTCAAAGGGGGGTCAAAAATGCCCCAAATTGCCCAAATTTATTGCATTTTACACTCGCCACATCGAGTCACATACAGAGGGGGACCACGCATGCGTGGCTTGTTGTAATTGTTATGCCACCAGTTTTCTAATACTGGAATTTATAAAATTATATTATTTAATAAAAAAGGTGTTTTGTTTAAAAACAACGAATATATAAAAAGAGAAGAGTAATCATGAATATGTAGGCGACGTGTGTTGTGTATGTTTCTCAGTTTTTCGTAGTTTAATCTGGTTTTTTTAAAAATTATTTTTGTTTTGGTAAAAAATGAAAGACTTACATAAATTTAATTTTCATTTTATATGATTGTCAAACTTAAAAAATAAAAAGATTACTTTTGTTCCAATCAACACTTGAAAACACAAGACAAATAAAAAATGTTTATATCTTTACTCAAAGAAAAAAATTTATATTCTTAGGTAGTAATTGTACCAAACCATTCTTTTTAATTTAATAATTTTTCATTTTACTTACCATTGTTAAATCTGTGATGTCCAAAATTAAATTTTGTCATTTAGAATTACAATATTAAGTGATTTTTTTTTTACTTTCATTTCATTTTTTTGGTATTCTACATAATTAGGACCCTGGGTGACACTGGGGGACTTCTTTCAATATCTGCAATTAAATATGGTAAACTTGAAGATCTCTGATAGATTTAAAAATAATGATAAAAATTTATTTCATAATTCTTATAACAAAGATAACATTTTTTTTTAAACACGACACTGCACCTCCAACTATTAATCTCTTATCTAATATATAAAGTAGAGACGATTTTTCCCCTGTACCTTCTCGGAGTATAGGAAACTAACCACATGCATCACAGGCTACTAAACTCACCACTATATTACACTTATTCACTCGAGCGTGCTTTAGTAAATTTGTTATTATTTTTTCCTAGCTAACACTAAATATTACATTTGACCCACCATCCACATCAAACAAACTCCATATAGTTGGTAGCAAAAACTTTTCTCCCTAACAATTCTGTACTGTCACTCTACTCATCGACACCGGGAACTAATACACCCAGTTTAATTTTCACAAAACACCGGTTCTTATTTATTATTTGACTGGTATTAATTTACTACATAATATAAAGCAATACGCAAAGATTTAATGACCGCTCCCGTTCACTCCGATGATTTTCCGCGAATATCAGATTATGTTATTTCTAATTCTACCTATGACTTCTATATTCATTCCGGAAGTAAGCGAATGAAATTAACGAACACAGTTTCTGCAACATTTATTCATTCAACATGACGGCTACAATTTCTTGATCGAATTGACATCCTATTTAATTCAATAAGCGCCAAGATACTTGTAGACCCCGATACATTTACATTTTCAAAATCATACACCTTTAACATGCATATTATAGAAAACTTGCCCAAATCCATTTACTTCATCAACCGTGTCATTGTTGAGTTTTACATTTGTCGTCAGCAGAAGCTAAATCTTAACATAACACGCATGCCAATAAACAAGCTTAACTTAATTGACCTATTTTCAGATCTATTTTTAACTCAAAACCGTGGCGCAGTCGTTAAGAAGGGAGGTTTCATGATCGCCAGTTTCAGCGTTCGATCCCATTCTACTCTGCCACTTTTTTCTTAATTTAAAACATTCGCCAACACGGTAGAGGGGAGGGGGAGAAAGAACAATAGGCCGTTTCTTTTTTTATTCGATGTCATGCAATAGGTAGTACTTTCTCCCGTGCAACGCTGGGCGACGGGTTCCACTAGTTATTTATAAAATAGAGCCAGTGAACCTATAAACTATATGACTTCTGTATGGGATTTATTTTAGTAATAAATTTAAAGGTAATTTAACTAGTTAAATCTAGTATTGTTAGTTCCTTGTTTTACTCCAAAATCTTAATTTTATTTTTTGGAGGGGGGTAGGGTTAGGGTTACATCGGAGGAATTGGTTCAGATTGGATCTATTGCATTCACTGATGTACAAATACTGCCTGGAAAGGTACACCCCAAACTTTCTGCCATAAAACAGACAAAAGGATTTTTTTTGTATTCATGATTTTTCATTTCTAATGCATTATACTGTTTTAAAAGTTTTGTTTTGTTATTTATGATTTTATTTTTCTCTTTTTCTTTTGAAATCAGGAACCTTTATCGGTTAATTCAATGAAGGAAACCAATATTATAAACAATGATCAATCCCCCCAGAATGGAGTTCATACTCCAGGTAAGTGTCGATTATAATTTGGAGATTTCTGTATTAAAGAACCACCTAACCAAAATGTTGAAAGAGAATTTTGCAAGGGAATTTTGGTTTGAAACATAAATTTGATTTGAATTTTTTTTTCTTTTTTCTTTTTTCTTTCTTTTTTTTTAATATAAAACCAAGGTCAACTAGTAACCTTGGTAAAAATCCAACGATCAAAGGGACACAACTCTTTGACAAAGATATGCTAGTTACACTGCTTGCTATCCAGCAGAATTATGCTCTTTACTATGTAGAACACTCTAAATAGGAGTGTAAAGAGATTGGATTGATCTAAAAACCAAAACAAAAGCAGGTATTTTGATTCACAACTTAGCTGCGATTAAAAAAAAAACAAAACAAAACTTTACCTTAACGAGAAATAATTATAGTTTCATAACAATTTGATTACATTAATAATTGAATAACCAGATGATACTGTTATAATTAAATTTGACTTTCAAAATTATATTAAAAAAACAAAAAAATAATATTTTGGAAACAGATTTGTTAAATTCATAATTTAATAATCAAACTTCAATTTAATTTAAAAAATTGTATTTAAAAACAAAAAAAGATTTATAAAACATTTCAAGTGGCACTTTTCTAAACATAAGGGAGACAATTTCAGGAATTTCTACAGAATGCAAATAGCCAATATTTATAAAAACCTTAGACCTTACAGGTGTCCTTGTTCCTCAGTTTTCAATTAAAAATTTCATAAACAAGCTGTATTAAGTTTAACTGCCAAATTTATATTAAAAAAATATATATTTTGGTAAAGTTTAATAGCAGATTATTTAAAATTAAGGAGAGACAACTTTGAGTATTACTACTAAATAACAGTTGCTAATATTTATAAACACCTTATCTATCTCATCTAAATTTGGTTAGTTTTTCAACTTTTGTTATCGATAGCTTCTGTTTTACAAAATCAATATTTATTCTGAATAGCCAGTTCTTTTTGTGTATCATGCTGCCATGTTCTTCAGAAAAATAAAATGTAATTATATTTAATTCCTTTTGGAAAATACTTTATCCAACAAAGAAGATTGTTTCAATAATGACCTCAACAACAGCATCAGCTTATGACATTAATAAAGCAATTCTACATTGCTCTATTTCAGGTTCAAGATATTATATATGTTTAAAAAATATATAGAACAATTTATTTCTTAAAATTACTTGTATATCATAATAACCTGTACAAGAGCCAGATACATTCTAAGATGGGGTACTCTTACCACATTTAGGGAGGTGTCACTGAGAGCACTTTCTCCTGCCCTGACTGAATACAAAATCAACTTTAAAATCGGGTGGAGGATGATCTCTTTCCTGCAGTCATTTCTCACGGAAGAGACGTTGCTAACTGTTCTTTATTCTATCATTATTTTCATGGTAGCTGCTCAACTGAGCTCCAATCTCTTGTCCCCCCCTCCCTTCTCCTATAGAACATTAACAGCAAAAACTCATCTATCATCAAACACTGTAAAGAATTTTTCTTGTTCCTCTGTGTACCTAAAAGTAAATGGAACTATCATGAACAAAGTTTCTTTCTAAGAACCTCCCATATGCGGGATACAATACCATGGGGATACTTCCCAGCAACTTGGTTGTTTTTAAGTCTAATGTTAACAAATCTTGTTTAGCCACCCACTTAAATAATCAAATTCTGACCATTTGAACACATCGTTTCTAATCCTCTCAAAGGTGTTGTTCATCGCCAACTGACAATCTCATTAACCCTTATCCCCAAGTGGCTTTCGGGCTTTGATAAGCAGTGACTCATTAGTATAAAAAAGTAGTAGGTAAAATAATTTAATTTTGAACAACTAATTACAATGTTGTTTCAATGAAATGATACAAGTACCTGAAGAATGGATTTGATATGATGCAAGTGGCCGCTTATTAATCTGGAACAATGGATTATTTTTTATGGTAAATTTATGTTCAACTGATTCATTCCATAAATATTTGTAACGTGTCCTTTTTTTAAAACAAATGCGAAAAAAGTTCTCTTAAAAGTTAAAAATATGATATTACTTTGAATGTCTGAGTCGAGATAGAGAATGAAAAATGGCCAACCAAAAGCCCATCATTTTCTTAGAGGAAGTTACTTAGCTACTTTTGAATAAAAATTATGAACAAATAACATTAAAATCTATTGAAACATCAAACATAATATTCACAAATATTCCTGCACAGTATTATTATTGCAACAAACATACATTCATATAAAACAAAACAAATACACAGGTGACTAAACTACGATGTTTCAAAACACAGAAGTTACTACTTTAAACTAACCAAATAAAATGTATGAACAAATAACATATATCGAAATACCAAAACATAATATTTGTAAACGTTAAAACAAATACAATAGTGCCTACACATTTATAAAATATAATTATCCAAGTACACATTATTCACAGTTATACTGCTCATCAGCCTGGCTGACTTTAGCGAAATTTGAAACCTTGACCACAGAAACTGTAGTTGGGAGCCTTTACCATTAGGCCACGGAAGTCTTGCCTGAAATACGGAATTTTTATAGCACTTTAATGTTATTGCTTTTGTTATTGTTCTTTTTTTTTTTTGATAATGAAAGCTGAATCTGTTCTTACAATGACGCATTAACCTTAATGCTAGAGGGAAAGTTATTTCCCTTACACTGTGTGTCACTCCCTATATTTGAGAGCATATATTTTTTTTTTATTTATAAAATATAATTATTCCAAAAAACGTCAGTTGCTTTATCTTTCAAAGTGGAAATGGTATTTATGATCATCTACTAAAATGTGTCTCTGAACTTACACGCATGAGTCGACTGGCAAATGACTTGGCTGGTGCTAATGAGACCTCCTGGAATTCGGTCAAACATCTTCCTGTCAACTAGTTAACCATATTAGGGAATATCAATTGTCTTTTAATATCATACATATGATTTGTTGTCGTGGGCCACTTTATCAGCTCTGCCTAGGGTCCAAGCCTAGAGCGCTCATCTATCACTGTCATTGTTCGGGGAAGGGGTGAGACCCAAACTAGGATCATGCTGGTTGATTCGACCACCTAGCCTCACTCCCCTCACTTTCTGAACTTCTTGAACCGGATTTTTCAATGGCTTACTTCTGAACTTGGACACAAGATAAAAAAAGAAAAGAAATTCACTCAATTATATATTTTTTTGTCATTAATAATTATGTCTTCCACCATCCAGATCTAAGTAAAATATCATTTTGTGCATGTATGTATGTGGGGGGGGGGGGGGGGGTCCGGTCATAGACCATCAATCAAGGGCTAAGGAAAACAGATCAGATGGTTAATTCTTTAGCTAGAATTCCTTTTCTTCTGCTTAAACCATTACTTGATTTGATTTCCAAACTTTTATTTTTTATCCCTGCACATTCAACCCGTAATTGTTATCTACGTCGATTTCAGAGGACAGAACAGATGCAACACTTTGAGCTAAGCACCACAAATGTCTAACTTCAATCTATCACAACAATTAGAAAATGAACAAACCTGATCTGAATAGGTGTTTGAGGATGTAACTCATCCCCGATTACGTTTTCAGTATGAAAATGTAATTGGCACATCATATGAATGTACAGTAATAAAACTTGTTATATATATATCACCATGACTTATTCAAATTTAGAATATTAAAAAATAAAGATCCTATGGTCAGCAGTGTAATTGTTTCTATTCTGTAATCACTGAGATATAAAGCTGTATCAAAGCTCTATATGTGTATGCAGTGCAGTCGACTAAACAACCGAGTACATTCTTGTGGAGTGTGCACTCCATTCTGCACTGCACTATTAGGCTTAATCAGCTGTGGAACTTTCCATTGTAGGTTTGATTTTTGCTGTGAACCTCGCACGTTCTGATTCAGTTCTATATTGTTTTTCACTGCATACGAGAGAAAAAACAAAGCATTTTGCAAAAGTTTGTATTTTGTTTTGAAATATTTCATTGGATTATGAAAAAATTTGGCATGTACGTCCAGATACATCTCAGAATATTTCATAAGTATCACATATCTGTTTCATGGTCATATATGGGTTTTAAATCTCAGAGCTGCAACTTAGTATTAGGTCACCATATTGGAATTGATTCTTGAAGGAAGACGATGTTGAAGACAAATCAATCTTACAATGTATTTTATTATGTTAATTTCCATGGCCACACAATTAATTACAGAATACTTCTTTAACCTTCCATAAGGTTTACTAAAGTTTATTGTCTTGGCAGAAACCTTGAAAGGCATCGCTATCTGTCGTCAGCTAACAACCCATATGTTTATTTACACCAGCCTCTTCCCTAACATATAACACATATCCACAAATAACATAATACAAATCAAGAAACTCCAAATTTGCTGTCTTTTGTCTGATTCATACAAGATGGTCAGAAAATCTTATTACCCTACCAAAAATAGCAACAATAGAGGAACAACAATAAAAAAAAAATAACTAAAAACAGCAAAATAAAAACACTAGAAGAACAAGTAATACAGTTATAGAAAAGAATGTGTAATGGCATGTGTATGCAATGTGATGATATATGGAAATGAAACCTGGCCAGTGAGGGTTGAGGACATGCGTTGCATGGAGAGAAATGATATGAGAATGATATAATGGATGTGCAATGTGAGTTTTAAAAACAGGCTTAATTCTGATGATCTCAGAGGAAGATTAAATCTGGGCAGTATAGGGAGATGTGTGCAGAAGAGTAGACTTCGATAGCATAGCCACGTTGAAATAATGGATGAAAGTTCTTGGGTTAATAGATGTAAAACAGTCGAGGTAGGAGATTCGGTTCACAGGGAAAGGCAAGGAAAACATGGGAGGAAATGATAAAATGGACCTGAGAGAAAGAGGGATAAATAAAAACTTGGCCAGAGATAGGTTACTTTAGAAGTCAATTTTTTTAAAGCTGTCCAACACATGCCAGCATATAAAATAGATGTTAAATCGAATATGATGATGAATGGATTCGGTTTATTCACTTGCATTGACACTGGCACACATCGAGAAGGTTTGTATAAATACCATTATTTTCGCAGCACAAAATAATGTGGCGCCAGGATCTGCATGATATTTTATGGAGCTGTGCTTTGGTTATTGTTTTTCTATTGTCCTTTTTTGGACCACTCTGTATATGTTCATCTTGAAACTAACAGTTACGCAGATGCTCATTTTAAACCTATTTGTAGTGGAAAGAGGCATTATGAAAAGTAATGAAAAAAATCTATTCATACATAATATATCAACTTTATTTACATCTTGATAGAACGACCAAAAGTCAGAAGTTGAGATGAAAAGAGATATGAAGAGTTCAAAGAGTCTAGATGAAGGAAGTGTTGTTTTTGTCCGTATGTGTGTGGACTTATATGTAAGTAAGTTCATGAGACTTTTTATAAACTATATTTAGTAGTCCATGACTGTGACTCATTTTGTTTGCCAAGATACCAATGGCTAAGGATGCTATTGCTCGTGGGAAGTTTGTGTAGTAGTGTTATCACTGACAAGAGTTCATTTGGCAAGTTGAATCTCTCACTGTCTCTCACTGATGACAGCATTTTGATTCTCACTTATATAGTCAATGTGAACAGGTGTTTGACTCCCAAATCAGACTCTTTCTGATTGGTTGAAATCTGGTATAGGCAACTGTTAGGGGCAACATAACAAAACAGAATAGTTATTTCCCTTGGACTAAAAGAAAGACTTATCGCCCTTGGATAAAAGAAGTCGTCTGCCGTGACAGTTGAAAAGTAAACAGAACGGCTTTCACGATCAGACTAAGCATCTCGCGTTCAGCAGTTTTCTACATTTCATTTAATCAGTGTTTTTGTTAAATAAATTTGTTAATGGTTCTATTTCGTCCTTCCTTCATTTTTAAGTTGTAATTAAACCGATAACAACGTATAAACATCCAGACGTAACAGCAACCCATCCAGACTGAGTGTCTTGATAGAATTGACCAATCAGTGTAAAGTATTTCAACCAAATAAAAATTAAATATCTTATAGATATTCACTGCTGCTGTTTTTTTGTTTTTTTTGTTCTTAAAACGGATTTTCTCTACCATTGATACATATAGTAGTTGGTAAGTACTTTCTTTGTCGATAATTTGAAAATAGACTATTCAATACTTTTTATATAGAGTAATAATATCAATCCACTTAGCATTATTATTATTACTCACTGTTAGTTATCACACAGGTCATCATCAGTGATTGCTCACCAACAACAACCGGTGGTGTTCCCTGGAGTCTGAGTGACAACAAACCTTCCCAGATTTCCAGTACTCTTCACCTCTTTTCAGTAACCGCCACAAACAAACTTGCGGTATCGCAACAGTCGATTACCATTTTGGTCTTCTCATCCTCCTTGACCATCTACAAATATTTTGTGTGGTGTCAGCCTAGGCCGACGCCATTTTTTGGGGAGAGGGGGGTCTTATGGTGTTTTTTTTGCGATTTCTGTTCATTGGTTCATTTTTGTGTGGTGTCAGCTGAGGCTGTGATGTGATGTTTCTTGCAGTTTCTGTTCCTTGGTTCGTGATGTGATGTGATGTTTTGTTTTCTTCCTATTGTAAATTCTATATGACTGGTGAGTTACCCTTCGTAGCTTATGTGTGTTGTTTCTGCATTCAAGGATTTTCCTTAAGATTGCAGCTGTTTTGATCATTGTCGTCCTTTGTAAGGTCTCAATTTTCCCCTTGATTCTAAATTTTCCCAGTTTTTTCTCTAGGTTTTTTGGGTTTATTCCTAGTGCTCCTATGATTATTTGTATTATACTGACTTTTTTCATGCTCCATATTCCTTTCAGTTCTCTGGCTAGTTCCATGTATTTCCTTCGTTTTTCAGTGTCCTTAATTTTCACTCTGTGGTCTGCTGGAATGGCGAAGTCTACGATTTTGCATTCTTGTTGATTATTATATATTTGTATATCCATATCCCAGAGGATTTTGTATTTTTCGTTTTCCAGTAATGTTTCTGGTTTATGTTTGTACCATTTGTCTGCGTGTTCGAATTTTAATTGTTTGCGTAGTTCTCAGTGTACTACTTTCCCCACACAGTCATGCCTGTTCTTGTATTCTTTTTGGGCTAGTTTGCTACATTTACTTATGTGATTTACTGTTTCATCTCTTTGTCCACGCAGTTTGCATTTGCTGTTTTCCTGTGTTTTATCTATTTTAGCTTTAATGTAGTTTGTTCTAATTGCATTGTTCTGTGCCGCCATCAGTAAAGATTCTGTTTCTCTGTTCAAGTGTCTTTTTCTTAGCCATACCCAGCTATTTTTGTTAGTTTCTTTTCTTGTCAGTCTTATGAAGTGTTCATGTTGTTGTTTTTCTTCCCACTTTTCTTTTCTTGTTTTGTTCATGGTTTCGGTGCTTCCCGAGTTGCTCGTTGGCACGGTGTCTCTTACTACAGTGATTAGCCTTTCTGTGTGCCGAGTTATATATTTCTCCAGCTTTTTTTTTTAGTCTTCCACACATTCTTCTATAATTACCAGTCCTCTTCCCCCTTCGTTTCTTTTCATGTAGAGTCTGTCCGTATCGTCTTTTGAGTGTAGTGTGTTGTGAATGGTCATTGATTTTCTAGTCCTCTGGTCAAGGTGGCTGAGTTCTTCTTTAGTCCAGCCTATGAATGGCCCAGACTATCTTATTAGTGATACTGCCCAAATGTTTATTCCTTTTACTAGATTCCTGCTATATAATTTTGTTTCTAAGAGCTTTCTTGTTCTTAAGTATTCTTTTCCAATCTTCTCTTTCATTTCTGTAGATTTAGTTATGTCTGCTTCCAGGACTCCCAAATATTTGTGGCTATCCTGTTCGCCTAGCGTCCCCATCTCCTCTTGGTTGGGGAGTTCCATGCTCTGTGACATCTCGAGTTTACCTCTTCTCATTTCTAGTAGTTCACACTTTTCCATTCCGAATTCCATTTGAATGTCTTGACTGAAGATTCTGGTCATATTTTTCAGCTTTTCCAGTTCCTTTTTGCTTTGTGCAAATAGTTTCAGGTCGTCCATGCACATCAGATGGTATATTCTTGGTTTTGTGTCTGTAAACTTGTATCCGGCATCACATTTTCTGAGTACGTAGTTGGGCGGCATCATAACTATTATAAACAGTAGTGGTGATAGGGAGTCTCCTTGGAAAATGCCTCTCTGTATTTTTATCTCAGTCAGGTGTTGTCCTCCGGTTGCCAATTCTAGTCTCCATGTTTCCATTGATTTCTTAATAAGATTAATAATCCTGTCAAGTATTTTGTATATTTTTAAACATTCAATTATCCATGCTTGAGGGATTCTGTCGTAAGCTTTCTTGTAGTCAAGATATGTTCTTTTTTCTGCTTTTTACTTTCTTCGGGATCTTTTGATCGATGTAGAGAAAATCATGCGTCCCTCTTTTCCCTTTCCGGCATCCTTTTTGTTCTTCGGGGAGTAGTCCACGATTGTTCAGGGATTAGTAGATTTGTTCTCTCAGTTGTGCTGTCAGGATTTTCCACATTGTTGGTAAACAGGTTATCGGTCTGTAGTTGCTTGGGATCGTTCCTTTTTTGGCATCTTTTTGTATTAGCGTTGTCCTTCCTCATGTCATCCACTTTGGTATGTCTGTTTTGTGGATACATCTTCTCAGTTTCTGCGCTAGCTTTTCATGTAGGGTCGTGAAATTATTATTATATGATTCAGCATTTCCTCTGTGCATGTTTGTCACTTATAGGCTCTAAAACCACTGGTCAAATTTCACTGAATGTGGCATAAAGCACCCTTGGCAAAAGTATACTACTACTATAAATAAAGTAGTAATATTATTACTAGAGTGAATAAATAATAGTATTACTACCACGATTATTCCTACTATTAATAATAGTATTATTAGTTTTAATGACAAAAAAACTAAAGCAGTCGTAATATTACTATTACGACTGTGTGTATAAATAATAGTATACTGTCAACTATTACTAATAATTTTAATAAGAAAAACTATAAAGTAGTAACATAACTACTGTGTGTATAAATAATAGTAGACCTAACTTAACTATTACTACTAATATCATTTCCTAACTTAGAACAACTTGCAATATAACGGAGACCCCACACCTCCTCTCTTGTGTGACGGCATCAAACGTAACGAGAACCGTCCCGGTGCACGAATCCTTCCTGACTGTGAACACCTTTTCTTTGGCTCGTGATTTCGTCTGTAGTGGCTGTAAAAAGAAAGATGGCTCGAATCTCCCCCGGGTCAGATGAATGACGACTTCGCGATTCTGTGAAGGCAAGATTACTTAGCAGGACAACTCGATAACAGAATAACTCAACAAACGGCTAGGTCTTTTCATAACAATAATTATTTAATAAAAATGAACGGTGGTTTTTTAACTTTAACCTAAAGTCTATTTTTCGATAATGGCTTCCTTACTAACTATTGTATCTCTCCGTGTGCGTGTGTGAATCTCTTTACGACTGTTGGTATTAATTGAGACGTTAATCTCTGGTGGAAAACGATGGTGGGGGAATGCCATGAGCCATGCCATGCCAAGCGAGAGCGATCGTTCGCGCGGCGCTCTCGCTTGCCCTTCCGTTCCGAACGAATTCTTAGATCTGACTGACTTGCGATCGCCTTCTCATCTCAAATAACAAAGACGAAAAACGTATAACTCATACTCTCTCTCTCTCTCTCTTCGTGTGGTACGCGCGATGCTGACTTACTCTCTTTCTTTCCCCCATCCCTTCTTCTGTGTCCCCCACTCCTCCCCCGGAGTGGGGTGGTACGGGCAATTGTAATTCGTCGTTTTAGTTTCTCTTTAGATCTTATCTACACTAAAGAAAACCACCAGCCTCTCTTTCTCCATTGGACCACCCCTCGAGTCGACACCATCGTATCTAAAAGACCCATGACCAAATTGTTCAGCTGGTCAAACTCATCCATTGTATCTGGTTAAGTGCCACTGACAACCTACACGCTCTCTCCCGCCAGGCTGGCGCCGCCTCTCGGCCAAGGTTTGGACAGTCAAAAATATGTACTAGCTCCCAGACTTCCACTTGTCTCTACGTGGGGCCTGATCTCCCCGATGCATTCCAGTGCACCCCGGGGTGCAGACTCCGTCGCTGAAACCACTGTTTCACATCCGCCCAATCCTTATTTCGTGTCAATTGGTCGAAATTGACACCTCCCAGACCGTCACCTTTCTCTACGTGGGGGGCTGATCTCTCCGATGCATATCGGTGCGCCATAAAGGGGGCAGATACGTCGGATGAAATCACTGTTTCACATCCGTCCACCCTTATTTCGTGTCACTTGGTTGCAATTGACATCTCCCAGACCGTTACCTTTCCCCACACACAGAGAGAACAACGGATAATACAATCAAAACAATAATAATCAAAAATTAAGAAAAAACTGTAGCTAAACAATGGAACAAAAAGTTTTCTTTTTCTGTTCTGTTTTCTTTTGGTCTGTCCTTCTTTTTCTCTTTCCAGTCTATTAAAACATCAGGACTACGTATGTATGTGTGTATGTGCGTATGCATTTTGTTGCCTCTGTGTTGGGAGGTGGGTAGGTGACAAAATGAATTATTATGCATGCAATTAAAAGTTTGTTAATACAGATTGGAGCTCGCAACGCCCCTTACAAACTACGTCACCATCACCCTCTCCTCGGAATCAATCTCTACTTCTTCACTGGTCATCCACCTGGATTTCCGACAGGGCAGCGATTCCTGCTCCCGCTCGCGATCTGGGTGAAGTGTACTCAAGGGTAACCCTCCCTCGCTCATGCACTCGGCCGTCGGTGTGCTCGCGCCGTCCAATTTCTCCCTATGTCTTTCTCGCGCCCTTTGTCTTTTCTGCAAAAGCTAACCTTATTATTTATGTGCACAATTCTCACTAACATCGACCAAGCCCTATCGTGCCCGTGTCTAGTCCTACCTTTTAACGTGAATTTTCCCTTCCTGACGGGGTTAATCGAACCCTCAATCTCTCTAAAGCTAATAGCTTGTTACCTTCTGGTTATGCAACGCATTTTAACATTATAATACTTTCATAACTGTTCGATGGGGTCGACCGGTAATCTCAAACGATTTGGTAATTCGGCCTTAATCTGCCGAGATGATTATATTCGGCGACAAGTGTCCTAGCGATTGCATATCCAACTGTGCACCTGTGCACTCACTCGTCAGTATCAACAACTGAAATTCTCTTGGTACGGACCTGTCTGGTTCGCATACCGTCACTATCATTGCGTCGGCCACCTCGGCCGGATTCTCTTCGTTCCCTTCTCTGGGAAAAACAATTCTCTCAGACTAACACCTTCTTGGCTCACTTCGGCCCGGTGACATTCGATATCGATGCGCCTTCTCTGGCTGCATGCGACAGTAACCCTTTTGGTTCTTCCCTATAACTTCCAATTTCTTCATAATCATTCTCTCATCGCTTCCCGACACTGTCCCTAATTACTCATCGAGTGCCTCTCCCAGCAACGGGGGGCCACTGATTTCTTCTGCTTCGTCTGTATCAACACTATCTATCTTAGATAGGATCTCATATCCTTCTCTTCGCTTATCATTACTTCTGTGCCCTTTCGTAAGGCGCACCACAATCTGTCATATTCACGGTGGTTCGAACATCTGTCGATTACTTCAACTTTCTTTTGCTTTTACAACTCACTATATATCTGCCTGGTCGTTCGGCAACAGCCCATCCAGCTGCAGGTATATTACTACTTGTGATCGATCATTTGGATCTAACCACGACGACCCTCCATCGGTCCCAGTTATGCATCTCTTTCTATCCTTATATGTCCGTTTATCTCGGGGGGGGGGGGGCATCCAAGAAAACTGTCCGCGCCACAACCACCAGCACCGCACACGCATGGGGGCCCTCCCTGCGCGCGGTGGAGCCAACGAATGCGACACAGCACAACCTCGGCCTCTTCCCCAGGTCCCTGACTATCTTTGGCTTGGCTTTTCTACTATTCTGTGGTGGGGCGTTCTGCTCCCCTCTACCGTAACTTCATAGGTAATTCCTCTACCTTTTTGGCTAACCGATTTTCTCTCAGTCTCTTCTGGAGCTGGGCAGGGGGGTATTTTGCCGCTCTCCTCCCACTCGCTGGACTCGTCAACCGACCTAGCAGTCGCGTTTAATTCGATCTCTCTCTCTACGGGGGGGTTCATTGCTTCTTGCGGTTTCTCATAAACCGGCGAACAAAACCCAAGCCCGTCTTCTTCCCATTCTACCGTAACTTCATAGGTAATTCCTCTACCTTTTTGGCTAACCGATTTTCTCTCAGTCTCTTCTGGAGCTGGGCAGGGGGGTATTTTGCCGCTCTCCTCCCACTCGCTGGACTGGTCAACCGACCTAGCAGTCGCGTTTAATTCGATCTCTCTTTACGGGGGGGTTCATTGCTTCTTGCGGTTTCTCATAAACCGGCGAA
Organism: Sepiola atlantica; assembly: GCA_963556195.1. Lineage (NCBI taxonomy): Eukaryota > Metazoa > Mollusca > Cephalopoda > Sepiida > Sepiolidae > Sepiola > Sepiola atlantica. Next base: position 92,914,966 of record OY744522.1, on the reverse strand, counting down.
CAAAACCCAAGCCCGTCTTCTTCCCATTTAATTTCGCTATCTTTCACTAAACTTATCACTCTGGGGGCCACCCTACTTTTTATACTCTGTGGGGTGGCCTCTGGGCGCTTCCCTGGTTCTTTACCCTGGCGTCAGGTGGCGCACTAAGGTTCGGAATCCTAATTCCTCACCTCCGATCTATGCTGCTGTGCACCACCGACTCTCATGTCCGAACCGACCACACCTAGTCCAGTTCGGTCTGACCGAGCCGCGTGGGCGCCCATAATTTGTGGGACACTCTGCTGCTCTATGCCCCTCACCCCTGCAGGTCCAGCGGACTGATACCTGCCTGGCCGGTGCGGGCCTATCGTACTCATTTCGAAGGTCCCATGCCTTCCTTCTACGATCGGAGTCTGCCTCCCGATCCTCTCCGCCCCCTCTCTCCATTCGGGGCCCCGGACTCGCCCTGCCCCCACCGTTTTCCTTCTCCCAGGCCTTTCCTCGCCATTGCTTAACCTTAGCCGGGTCAACTCGCGTACGGCCTCAATCGCGGTTCGCTCGCTGGCGTATTGCCTCACTAGCTGCTCGCGGAGCTCCGTCCAAGTGACCCCAGGGTTCTCTACATACCTCCCCTCAATGAATCTCGACACTGGGCCCCTCGCTCCCTCTGGAGCGAGCAGCACCATCTCTAAATCTTCTAGTCCATAAATCACCCTCTTCTTCTGAATTACTGCTAACCACGTTATTAGATCGGCAGAATGGCCTCTGAAGGAAGGCACGCGTATTCCTCCAATCGGTCTCTCTAGTTTTCTGGTCTCATCTCCCCCCATATCTGTCATACTATTTGCTAGGTCTTCCTCCGAACCCATTCCCTTTGCGTTCTAGCTTACCACCCCAACAACAGAACTACCCAAACCGCGTGCAAAGTTTGGACAACAATCGACACACCGACAAAACCGAGCAAGCGAACAAGAGAAATCAACGAGTCACTTACCCCTCTTCTCTGCTGCCCTTGTGGCTTCCCGCTTCTGGGCTGGTTGTTCATTATCTTTCGAGTCCGTCTGGGCCTTTCAATCAATTGACTAAAAGTTCGCGGTCCCAGACCGATCTCAAAGTCTAAAAAACGTTTTTTCTTTCAGTCTATCTCTTTTTCTATCTTTCTCTTTTTTCTTCAAACACGGGTGTACCTGCCCGTTGGACTGTTTCTCTCTTTTCTTTTCCCTTTTTCTATTTTCTTTTTCAAACACGGGTGTGCACGCCCGTCAAACTGTTTCTCTCATTTCTTTTCCTTTCTCTATTTTTCTTTTTTTTTTCAAACACGGGTGTCGATGTCCGTCAAACTGTTTCTCTCTTTTCTTTTCCTTCCTCCTTTTTTTATTCTCTTTTTCAACCACAGGTGTACATGCCCGTTAAACTGTTTCTCTCTTTTCTTTTTCTTTTTCTATCTTTCTTTTTTTTTTTTCAAACACGGGTGTCGATGTCCGTCAAACTTTTCTCTCTGCCGGTAAAAAAAAATTATCCGTTGTGCCGTGGGTTTTTTTTTTTTTTTATTTTTTTTTTTTAATCTATTTTTTTTTTTCAAAGTGTTTTGCCGGTAAAAAAAATTGTTTTCTTTGTGGCCGTGGTTGGCTTTGTTCTTTTTTTTCCCGAGGTTACCAGGCACTCCTCCCAGTACCATGATCCTAGGTCGCGGCACCATTTATAACGGAGACCCCACACCTCCTCTCTTGTGTGACGGCATCAAACGTAACGAGAACCGTCCCGGTGCACGAATCCTTCCTGACTGTGAACACCTTTTCTTTGGCTCGTGATTTCGTCTGTAGTGGCTGTAAAAAGAAAGATGGCTCGAATCTCCCCCGGGTCAGATGAATGACGACTTCGCGATTCTGTGAAGGCAAGATTACTTAGCAGGACAACTCGATAACAGAATAACTCAACAAACGGCTAGGTCTTTTCATAACAATAATTATTTAATAAAAATGAACGGTGGTTTTTTAACTTTAACCTAAAGTCTATTTTTCGATAATGGCTTCCTTACTAACTATTGTATCTCTCCGTGTGCGTGTGTGAATCTCTTTACGACTGTTGGTATTAATTGAGACGTTAATCTCTGGTGGAAAACGATGGTGGGGGAATGCCATGAGCCATGCCATGCCAAGCGAGAGCGATCGTTCGCGCGGCGCTCTCGCTTGCCCTTCCGTTCCGAACGAATTCTTAGATCTGACTGACTTGCGATCGCCTTCTCATCTCAAATAACAAAGACGAAAAACGTATAACTCATACTCTCTCTCTCTCTCTCTCTTCTCGTCGTGTGGTACGCGCGATGCTGACTTACTCTCTTTCTTTCCCCCATCCCTTCTTCTGTGTCCCCCACTCCTCCCCCGGAGTGGGGTGGTACGGGCAATTGTAATTCGTCGTTTTAGTTTCTCTTTAGATCTTATCTACACTAAAGAAAACCACCAGCCTCTCTTTCTCCATTGGACCACCCCTCGAGTCGACACCATCGTATCTAAAAGACCCATGACCAAATTGTTCAGCTGGTCAAACTCATCCATTGTATCTGGTTAAGTGCCACTGACAACCTACACGCTCTCTCCCGCCAGGCTGGCGCCGCCTCTCGGCCAAGGTTTGGACAGTCAAAAATATGTACTAGCTCCCAGACTTCCACTTGTCTCTACGTGGGGCCTGATCTCCCCGATGCATTCCAGTGCACCCCGGGGTGCAGACTCCGTCGCTGAAACCACTGTTTCACAGCAAGACCATGCCCATTTAGTATGAAGAGTTTATATCACACAGTCCTCATATCAGTCTCAAACTTCTGTACAAAATGATTCAGGGGCCATAACCCATGTGATATTTTACAAACCTGTGATTTAGTGATCGTTCCTTTATTTTTTGTTACTTTTTGGCATGTATAACAAGATTTTTGGCCTACCTCTTTTTGGTAGGGGTAGCAAGATTTTTGGATTACCTTTTTTTGGTAGGGGATAATAAGAATTTTGAACTACCCTTTCTTTTTTTGGTAAGAGTGACAAGACTTTGAGGTTGGCCCCTTTTTTTGGTAGAGGTGCCAAGACTTTTGAGATGACCATTTTTTCATAGAGGTGCCAAGATTTTGGGTTGCCCCTTTTTTGGTAGATGTACCAAGACTTTTGGGCTGGCTCTTTTTTGTAGTGATAACAAGATTTTCGAACCACCCTGTAAATTAAATTCAGAATTTTTTTCTTTGATTTAATGAATCGATGAAATTATTCAATATTCAAATTATCTTTCAGTTCAAGAAAGCACCAGGAATGAAGGTAGTAATGAGGTAAGTTTATTTTTTATTTATACTAATTCTTTATTAAACTCTTCCAATACAAAAGAAGAACACAAGAATTAACATCTGAATGACTTGAATTATGCTTCCATTTTGTTTTTGCTTAGATATTATTTTGAATGAACCTGACTTTAATCCTGGTCATTTTAAATGCTGCACTTTTGTAAACCTTTCTTATTCAACATTCTTCAGCATGACTCAAATTATATTTAATTAATCATTTAAAACATGAAGCTTTAAAACCAGTATTGTATTTTAGCATTAAGTAACCAAAAAAGGGTTTGTATGCCATAAACCAGGAAAACCAATCATTAAAACTTATCCATATAAAAAAAAAACCTATTGCTGCATAGGTGAAGATATTTTTTGACCAATGTTTTGTTAAACACTCTTAAAGTTTAAGAACACCACTGCAGCATTACCTCCTTTTCTGTACTCATACAAACATGAATACACTCAAGAGCGTTTCACACCCTGAATGATCTTTTTGTGAACACCAGCGGGAGCTACAATCTGGGCTATAAAGCCAAGAACACAAAATATTCTTCTCCTTTGCTTGAACTACTAAACATACGTCCTTCGACCACATATATCCTGTTTTGCTGCATACAAAAACTCAAATGATATGTAAAGCGGACCTTTTCCAACAATTTACATACACATACACTGCACAAACTCTCATGCCAAGTATGCATGTCTTGTTCATCTTGAAATGGACTCATCAAAGTTTGTTTTTAATAAATGTGATATATCAATCATATTATCTACAGGTTATTTATGTTTCAACTATTGCTTGTCAGAGGGAATATATGGTGAGGATGCTTACCAAGCGTACAAATACCACACCACCTTGCAGTAAATAGAACTAACTTTAGATCTGAAGTTCGATATATGTTATAAATCTCACACAAGATGTACATGCTCCGTTTCATTTTTCAGACATTGCATTAGTCTATTGCAATCTTGTCATAAATTATTGTATTTTACAAGATGTGCTGCAAAAGATGTTCTCTGGATCATAGGGCTGTATCTGTGCACCCTGTTCAAAGTGAATTTATGGCATTTTTACCTGAGTGTAGGAACTATATTCGTTTCTTGTGACTGTTGTGGCACCCTACCTGGGGGCATTATTGTTCCTGTGAATCCTGCAAGGGGGAGGTGGTATTGAGTCCTGCTTGGAGGTGGGGGCCCATTGTTGTTCCCCTAAAACATACCTAAACGGGGAGAGGGCGCAATTGTTATTCCGATAAATCATACCTGGAAGTAGGGGACCAATGTTGTTCTCGTAAATTGTGTCTGGAGGTGGTGTGGGATGGGGACATTGTTGTAACCGTGGGTCCTTTCTAGAGTTGTGGGTTGTTGTTGATCCCGTGGGTCTTTGCTAGGGAGTTGAAGGCCATCGCTTTTCCAGAGGGTCCTTCCAGGGAATGTTTGGTCATTGTTTTTCCCAATGGGTCTTTCCTGGGTGTTGTCCATTGTTGCTCCAGTGAGTCCTGCCTGGGGGTTGGATGTTATTGATACCCGCAATTTACTTATTGAGAAACAGAATTGGTGTTCATTTATATGAATTCCTAATTAACCCAGACGAGATGTTCCTTAGAAAGTGTCACTTAATGAGCATTTCTTCTTATTTCATTCTAAGTTCAACCATTTTTGTAATGTTTTTACCATTTATTTTATTCTTTCATTAAATAAATGCTTTGCTCAATTAATTACGGAATTGCTTTATTTTTGTTTTCTCTACAATTTCTCGCATTTCTTTTCCTCAAGGAAAAGTCACCTGTGCCACAGACACCCAGTGAGGTATTGTTGCTCTCTCTCTTCTTTATGTTCCAATGGTATTTGTTTCCAGTTATCCTCCATTAATTGGTTGTTGGTGTACCTCTCTTCTCCACCTTCCCACCTCGTCGCTAATTCTTTTTGTCTTGTGATTGGATTACAACCTTTGCTTTATGACCACCTGCCAAACTCTCCTCCTATTTTAGCCTTCTCCTTCTTCCTTCTTCATATTTAATATATATAATTAATCAGCCGGATTTTAGAATATATATATATATATATATATATATATATATATATATATATATATATATATATATATATAAAGCTCTATTTGATATCTATATAAGCTCTATTTGATATTGAGCACTTTTTATAAACCCAGTTAAAATTGTGTGGATTACTATCCTGTGGATGTTTTACCTAGATTATTATATATATATATATATATATATATATATATATATTTGCGGATTAATAAATTAAACTTGTATCTAACAACAAAACCTTTTGAAATTAGATATATTATTTAACGGGAAGATCAGGATTTTCTTGTTTTTTTGTTTTTTTTTAACATATTCATATATACATTTATATTAAGCGTGTCTAAGAAAATCAGGAGACTGAAACTTGAAATAAATGAAGCTCCCTCCGCACTACCACCAACAGGATTCGAACATGTGTCCTGAAGTTAATAGCATCAAAACTATATTTTCCTCCAGTAGTTTTCTTGTATGTTTGGTCATCATTTCTGCTCCCTATTTTCATATCTTAATGTAAAGATACATTAGCATTTTTATGGATGAAAAAATTCTACATATTTTATCTAATAAAACGTTGAAATTGTGAAATTACATTGCGTTTAACAGGAAGATCAGTTTTTATGCATTTATATTAACCGTGTGCAAACAACCTGGAGATTAAAAAAAAAGTAAAAGTATCAGCCAGAGGTGTAAACTGCTAACATAAATTCGGCCCTGCTTTACTTTTATTCATTTTTTCAATTTTTTTGTGGTTTAGGCCACACATTTATATATATATATATATATATATATATATGAGACTAAAAGTTTCCTTTTAGAAAATTGAACCTATACTGAAATGATTTAAGCTCAATATATGAGATAGAGCAATTATAAAGATAAATGAAGGAAGAGAGATAAAGATGTGCGAATGACAAATCTATTGCCAAAGTGTCCGATGATGAAAGATTTAAAGATGGAAAAAGAGATTACACCAGTAATTCAGCCTACTTGAAACTCAATTCCTTAAAAACTATTATCATTCGTGGTCCACGGAAGTATCTTAAAATGGCCCTTATTCTCCAACTTACATCCTATATATATATATATATATATATATATATATATATATATATATATATATATATACTTAAAACTAATTTTCCTGTTAAATACAATGTATCTAATTTTAGAACTTTGCATATCTCTCTCTCTCTCTCTTATATATATATATATATATATATATATATATATAGGAAATTATGATAATATAAAGTAAATTTATATATCCAGATTGAATCACAAAGGGATCGAATTTCAATTACAAACGACAAGCTCAATATTTAGCATTAAATAGAACTTATAGATATATTTATTTCAAGATTCATAATTATATAATTTTATAATAATTTATACCCAAAGCAAGTCACCAGATTTACAATTGTTTAAAAAAAATCTATATGGTAAACGGAAATCCAGGTAATTTCCAGTTTATGAATTTCAATTTTCTCTGTTTACGTTGTGTTCCATTATTCTGATGATAAGGGTATGTTTTTATGGTGAACTACCTGGATTTTCTGTTTACTATAGAGATTTTTTTTAAACAATTGTAAATCTGGTGTCTTGCTTTGGGTATAAATTATTATAAAATGATAATAAATCTTGAAACATATATATATATATATATATATATGGAAAAAGAAAAGCCAAAAATTATATTATTTATGTATTCATTAACGTTTCGTTTATTATGAAACTTCCTCAGGATGAAGAAAAATGCAAAAAAAATAATCATACAATTTGATCTGCCCGAGGGCAGTGAGCCTCAGGTCAGACTGTGAGTGAAAAGAAATTAAAATATTGAGACAGGCAAAATTGGCAGTGTATTATCAGCAGCAGTTAACAGAGTTTTTAGGGGGTAGAAGGATAGGTTGGTTGGATATGAGTTTATTATCTTTAGCCTTGAAAGAAAGATATTGTATTCCTCCTTCTTTTTAATTTGAAATGGGGCAATGAGTTCAGACTTCCGGCCCTCATTTGGACACAGTGACCAGACAATATCTTTTTTTCAAGGCTAAAGATAATAAACTCATATTCAACCAACCCATCCCCCCTAAAAACTCTGTTAACTGCTGCTAATAATACACAGCCAATTTTGTCATATCAACCAATCATAGAATTAGAAATAATTCCTCTAATGAAGAAATATTTAATGACACTAGTAACACCTATAATACTGCATTACAAAGCTATAAGACTATAAGAACATACAAACTAAATCTAACAACACAAATAATAAAAATATTAGAAGAAAAAATAGAAACTGGAAAGTTAATGTCTTTACATCCTCGTTTAACCTGCAGGTTAAATCCAAAATTGACGATAGGTTCCTTAATCTTTTAAATTTAAATTTCCCTGCTAATAAATCTGCTACATAAGATTTTCAATAAGAATATCATAAAACTTAACTATAGTTGTACAAATAACCTGGAAAAAAATAATTAAAAGCCATAATAGACATATCCTAAACTAGGATAATATATATAGTAACAACAATAAAATTAATAATACCCAGGATAGTAATGACAACAGAAATAAGGAGTGGAATCGCAGAATTAAAAATAACTGTCTACTAAAGAAAAATGTTTAACCAAGAGCATAGTCTACATGGGAACAGTGTACCCAGAAGATAATCTTAATCTAGAGATTTTACGTGGAAGGGACATACACAGATTTTAAGACTGGCACAGACTTTAAGACCAGGTACAGGAACCATAAAGCATCTTTTAATAATCTAGAAAGGTGGATGACACTTCATTATCTCAATAAATATAACTTCTAAAGACGAACAATAGGATACCCGTCCTTGAATGGAGCATTTTAAGGAAGGTTTCAACACCCACTTTACATAATCGGTTGTCAATCATCTCGGCAAAAACAGCCTAGTCAGTAATAAGCAATTTGGATTTCGTCCTGCAAGATCAACAGCTGATGTGCTGACTGTAATATCATGCAGGATCAGTGAATCTATTGATGGGAGCTTTGTTTCTAGAGCAATAAGTTTCGACATATCAAAAGTCTACTTCACAAAATTTCTAGCTATGGAATATCTGGAAATGTCCTCTCAACCATCAACTCCTTTCTCTTTGATAGATTTATAAAAGTAGTCATTGATGGGCAGAATTCTGAAGCACATAGTAACAATGCTGGTGTGCCTCAAGTATCCATTTTCTGGCCCAACCCTCTTTCTGATCTTCATCAATGATCTCCCAAATCACATTCTAAGATGATTCATCAACATTTATGCAGATGACACAACCATCTATGGCAACATTTTGGAGAACATTAATGATCAAGATCTTTCTGATTTTCTCTCTTTCAACCTGGAGCACGTGGTGCAATGGGGAAAAAGGTGGCGGGTTACTTTTAATGCATCTAAAATCTAGCTTCTCTCCTTTTACCACTAATGCTCTGATACTTACTTTGCCTAAATTGAAATGCATGGCTCTCACCTTGAGGAAGCCTCCTGCTTTGATAAGCTTCTGGAGCTGACGTTCATTTTTGACCAGAAATGGAAAACTTACATCAAATTCATTGCCAAGGTCGCTGGAAAAATGGTTGGATCATTCTACCGCTCCAAAAAGTATCTCACTCTTTACGCAATCCTATACTTGTATGAGTAAAATATGTCTTAAGATGGAGTACTGTTGCCACATTTGGGGAGGTGGTGTTCAAAGCACCCTTTCCTGCCTTGACAGAGTACAAAACCAACTTAGAATTCTAGTAGGTGATGTCCTATTCTCCTTCTTACAGCCTCTTTCTCACAGAAGTGATTTTGCTAGTCTTTCTCTACTCTATCATTATTTTCATGGCAAGTGTTCAACTGAGCTTCAATCTACGGTCCCCCTGTAAAACATTCATAACAAAAACTCGTCTGGTTACAACCACTGTCAATAGTTTCCTTTTCCCCCTCTGTATACTTAGAACTAAGCGGAGATTCCATTAGCAAAGTTTATTTCCTAGAACTGCCCGTCTGTGGAACACAGTACCATGGGGCTGCTTCCTGGCAAACTACAAGATTGCCGTTTTCAAATCCAATGTAAACAAATTCTTGTTGAGGTGTTCTCTTAAATAATCAATTTCTGACCAGTTACAACCATCGTTACTAATTCCCGCGATGTTTAACCGTCCACCAATCAAACTCAATAATCCTTATCCTCGAGTGGACTGGGCCTTAATAAGCAGTGATTCGTTTGTAAAAAAAAAAAAAAAAACATCTAGATTTAACAGCCTAAAGAAGACTGTCTGTGCTGGTTGACCGAATGTTGTTCGAGTTGCTGCTGATTTTAATTTTTTTAATTGTTGAGAGCTTGATTATTTCAGATTTCTAGTTCTGTTTCTTTTTTACCCATTGTAAGATTTTATTTTTACTATTATCTTTTAGTCCTTATGAAGCACAAGGTTACTAAAATAATTTAATTGCATTGGCGTAAACCGTTTGAAATGTTTATATAATAAATATTTTAATATATATATATATATATATATATATTTAGACTCACACACATATATACAGAAACATATTCATATATACACCATCTTCACACACATTAAAAATGTATCTAAAACAATAGATCATGTTTCATGTATGTCATTGTCTCCGAAATAGAACTTCTTCCTCAACTGGGAGTACAAATGACGTTTCAACTATTGTAGCTATGATTGGAAATCCTTATGGCTTATCAAGATCATGTATACTATTAAAAGTATACTTGCTCACTTAAAAATCATTTTCGAGAATAAATGTTGATGTCTATGCCTGCTTCCTTTTATTTTTGTAATTCTTGCACCATTTTATGCTAATTATTTTTATCAATGTTATGGATATGATTTTTGCATGTATTTTCTTTTGTTATATAAGCTTCAGCACATTCATTCTTAAAAATACTCAAAATTGTCCAAAGATATACAAAAAAAATATCTTGACTAACTATAAAGTCCACACATAAGCAAATTTTGCGGTATTCTGTTATTTATAAATAATGCTCGAATGAGGTAACTGTCAGAAAATCCGTATTTGAAAACGTGCTTCAGTCAAGAAAATCGTGGATATTACTAACTAAAACAAACAACAAAAAAACAAAAAAACAAAATAACTTGTATGCAAAAGGTTTCTTTGGTACTAAAAGTCCTTCCGTTTTTAAAACACAAACACAGGTGCAACTCAGACCATAATTTGTGAAACTGATAGTACTGCACATGAATTATCTTACATACACGTTTTTCTAATATATATATCTTTAATACTTCTATTTACTTACCTTTTTTTTTGCATTTTTGATATATTTCGATTTTAATATTTCGTAGCCATATCTGTTTTATTTTTGTAGGACTTTATTTTGGTGCATCTTAGATAATAACAAACAAAATTGTGTATAGTGATTCTGAGATGTGCGAGAAACGTAAAAATACATTCCTTAATGCACTATGACCTGTATTTTTAGCTTATATATGTATTCCTACAGTATGCTTGTAGAAGAATTAAATTGATTTGTCTGACTTGCCATTTTTTCATTGTTTATTTTTTTTTCGGTGTATTCAGCATGTAGCTTCATCAGCTTTAAAACAGGTTTGAAAATATTTTATGCAATTTGTCTAACTTCTGCTCATTTAACAATAAATCCTATTATACATATGTGCTAATATCATAAATGTCTATGCATCCTCTAATTAGACCTTGAAACGTGGCATTGTGCGTGTGCGCGCACGAGGTGTGTGCGTGTGTATATAATCTATCTATTATTATACTAAAGCTGAGCTAATTAACGTTTGTTCCCCAAAGGCTTTTTTCCTCTTTATTTTAATTGGACAAAATACATGCTAAAATATACCTTGGTTTTGGGATTGTATCATGTTTGAAAAAAATCCATTTTGATTGTTCTAATAAGCCGTAATTTGCAATTTACTCACCAAATCACCAATTTCTTACTAAGTTTTTGTCTATCATCCTCTTCCTCTTTTGCTGTATGTTGTGTTACTCCCAACTCTTATTTTTTACCGTTTCTATTACTCTCATTTGGTAACTCTCTCTCTCTCTTTCCCTCTGTCACCAAAGGTAATGAAAGAAAGGAGAAAAAAAGTGAAATAGACTAATCAAGACTTCCTTTCCCTCTTTTTTTTATCAAGATTTGTCTTAATTTTTCCCCAGCGCCTATGGGTAGAGTAGGAGTACATTTGAATTAGGGAGTGAAAACTTCTCTCCCCTCTTCCTTTATTCATGAGTAATAAAAAATAAAATATTGATGAGGATTAAATATAAAAATCGATGAAATCGATTAAAAATTTTGCTTTAAACACATACCAATATTTGGCAGAACTAAATGATTAGAGAGTTTTGAGTATGTACCTTTTGTTAACAAGGCTGTTTAAGTCAAAGAACTAGGGTCAAATCTACTTTTTTATATAGAAGATATATATGTACATAACAATTATGTGACGAATACAGGGAAGGAGAAAATTGGGTATATTCTTATGAACTGCGAAAAGAGAAAAATAAAGTGAATACTAATTAGGCATTTTCTTTCTCTTATGTACACACACACACACACACACACACACACAGTAAAGATTTATACTAACATTTTGGCTGATCTATTTGTTATTGAACACTATTATATAAGCAATAAATTTATGATTAACTCCTATGAACAAAACCCACATGAACTATATATACTAGCAGGAATACTCAACATTGCTCTGAATTGAACGAGGAATGCTGTCCCTTTTCACTCTGCTCATAACACCATACTACTCTCTTTTTTTTTTTTTTTTTTACTGCTCCCGGTTTGCCCCTTAACATAGTTGGAAGAAGCTGACCTTTGGAAAACTCTAAATTAGTGTTTTATACATATATTTTTTAAATTTTGTTTATGGAAATCGCTCCAGACAAGACATGAAGCCACTTGATGTAAGAAGCTAAAAAGAACAAAAGATGATTATCGCAAAGACAGGAGATGCCTATTAACGAAAAGACCAAGGCTATTGACAAGAGGAAAATAGTCAGCAGGAAGAGAGTTTCACAAGCCTGCAATTCTATGGAAGAAGCTACTGGAATAGGAAGTTGTATTATATCGAGGTATCAAAACGGCACATTTGTAGAGACCATTAGACCAATGAGTCAAACGAGCTGGAACAAAGGGCGCAGGGAATAGATCAGGCAATTCTAAAGAACACATGCCATAAAAGTATTTATAGAAAAGACTGAGACTAGCAACCTCATGTCTAAGAGAGAGGGTACAGAGAAGAAGAAAGGATGCTTCAGAACCTTATCAAGAACCCTCAAATGGGACAGATATTCACCAGCTAAGATATGACAACAGTACTCCATACATGGTCTTATAGTAGAGTTGTAGAGATAAAGAATAGCTTCAGGTGTAAGAAAGTGTTTGGAGCAGAAAGAGCAATGGATCTAATGTATGAACTCCAGGAAAGATTTGATGATAAAGAAAGACCAAGAAGTTTCAGGGTCGATTGCTCCTCGAGAACAGAGCTATCCATGAACATTTTAGGAAGAAAAGGGACATGTCTACAGGTAAGACATGAACTAAGTTTTAACAGGATTAAATGAAACAAGCCATTTCGTACTCCAATCCACAACCGAACCCAAGTCAACCTATGATCAGCTGTATATTCTAACTGATCCCAGGAAGATGGGCGAGAAGAAACACCAGAATAGAGTGGTATCATCAGGATAAATGTTAATTTTTTGAATAATATTCTCTGAAAGATCATTGATACAGAGAAGAAACAGTGTTGGGCCTAGAATAAAGCCCTGAGGAACAACAGCATTGATAGGGAAAGAGGATGAAGAGACACCAATCCAGAGTTACTTGCAAGCTTCAATCCGAAAGAACAGACCTACTAATATGAAGAACCTTAGCACTAATACCATAACCCTAACGTTTAAATTTAATTAAAATCGGATATATGCATTTGAAGTTTTAGGGGAGTTTTGTCTCATAGCATCTTTAGAAGGGCACATAGTGATTTGGAATACCTTCAATTGTCTTCTCCAGAAAATGTTATACATATGATTTAAATTTCATCAAAATAGAATACATTTGAAGTTTTAAGGAGGGAAGAGGTTACATAGCCCATACAGGTGCACTTAGAGATTTGAGACGACTTCCACTGTCCTCCCCAGGAAATTTTTACATAAGAATACACGTATGTAGATTCTCTAACCTTTCTTTCTATAGGAAACACATGCACACACACACACACACACACACACACACACATACACACACACACACACACACATACACACACACACACAAACATACATATGTACATGTTAAAGAAAGTCAACTTCAAATATTTTAACTTAGGAGACAAAAATACCTCACTTCAATTATATAAATATAAAAAAATGAAGCATTCCAAATTAAGTTCTTTGATTAAGACTTTAAGTTCAACAGAACTCATGTATTATAACTCAGTAGAATTCAAAATTTATAACATGTATGTCATAAATTTTGTATCCTATTGTATATTATATATATTAAAGATTTTCATTGGTCTGTCAGGCTTAAGTCTGAAATAGCATTGTTATCACTAAATGTGCAGATTGGATAGACCCATTTTAAGAATACATGTTCTTCATTCAAAAGACTTTGAATTCCCAGCCTTTGGGTTAATATCAAAGTGACTGGCTTTCCTGACTTTGACAGAGGAATCTGTGTGGAACCCCGCACTCGATAGCGCCTTTCCTAACCTCATTCTTGAACATATGTGTCGAGGGCCATCGTAGGCTGAGGGGTGAATCACAGTCCTTCAGAGAATGCCAAGCCATGTTCAAAAAGCTTCCTTGATCCAGTGACCGTTTTCGGTCTTCTAGAAAGGAACTCCAAGAGGATTAGTCAGAGGGGCAGCTGACGATCTGTTCGCCTGGCGGTCTGGGTGGTCAGAGGTGGAGATCAGCTCCAAATAGAGTTGACCACCAGGAATGAGTCATCTCAACAACTCTAAGTTCTCTATTACCTGGCGTTTGGCTGGGAACACGTTACCCTTTAATGCCATACAATACAGTTTCGGAATGGAGAATTTGTCCGAGTGTCCCCGCTGGGACACACTCAAAGAAGAAACGCCTGATCACACTTTCTTCCAATGTTGCAGACTCCGGCGGTACTGGGGGTATGTCAACGAGATGACAGCTCATATCGATCACAAGCATCCTCTACCGCTAGACGTCTCCTACGTAATCGACAACTTTTGGCCGCCTTGGAACAGGGAGAAACGAATGGTGTTTCTCGCGATCTTGGCTGTAGTTCAAATGGTGGTATGGACGTCACATCTGGAATATGACCAAGGGGTTGAATCTTTTGCTGATCAGGATCTGATTGATTTCTTAAAACACCAGCTGAAGATCAAGATCAGATATGATAGAAAAAGATTACATTCCTCGGTTATTAAAAAAAGATGGATACAAGTAGCGAGCTTGTGTGTACAGAAAGGAGTCAAGTATAAGTATGTGTTCCCTGCCTGAGCATGGCGCAGGCGATTCCTTGTTCTGTCGGACCCCAGCCCTTCGGGTAAGTTTAACCTCTCAGCTAGTCGAGTGAATGAGCCCCCCCCCCCTCCCCTGTAATAGAAATCCTTCAAGATGCCCACTCCCCATTTTCAATTTTTTATCCTTGGCTTCTCCCATATTACATTTATCTTGGAAGGACACCACCCATTGTACAAACTCCATCTACCCCCATCCCCGTTTTCTTTTTCTCCTACTTAGATCTCACTCCCATTTAGAGATTGACCTGCTTGTTTTCGGTTCTGAACAAATTGGAAAACAGTGGGTGGTCTATTATTTAGAAAGAGTTTGGAGGGTCTTACTGTTTTTTTTGCTTTTCTTTCTCCCACTCCCCATTATACTCAAATGAATTTATGTATATATAACCATATTTATGAAAAATAAAAAATTGCAAACTAATTTGAGGATATCTTAAGTAGGACGACCCTTAGAGTAAATGTGGTATTGTGGTGACTGAAATGATTCTAGTTAAGAGTAGGACGAACATTTTTTTCACTTTAGACCAAAGATGACCAACGACACCCATATCCCCACACTTTTGGTGGCCTTGCGCCTAATTTGTTATGAATCTAAAATTTTAATATTTTCTGCAAATAAATAATTCAAAGTGTAGTAAACTGCTCTGTCCTTGGTTGGAGGAAGAGAGGTTTTTCTCAACTGGTGCAACATTTATTTTTGCCCCATCCAGAATGCCCTTTTAGAGGGGAGCTGGATTTTTCCCACATTAAAAACTGACCTTGTGTCTAACTTTTCCCTTGTTGAAACACAAGTAAATAGGGACATTTGATTTGCTTGCTTTTATATTTCTCTTATAACAGCTTGACTCTCAAAATATTGCAGCTCTTGTGCCAATTATCTCCCTTTACTAAATGCAAGTTAATCTTTAGTTAATCTTGTTTTGGGGTTTTGCTTTTCTTTTTTTTTTACCTTGTTTCACTCATTTTGAATGCAAAAAAATAGTTTGGAGTTGCTTTTTCTTATTAATCCCCATCTAATTGTTTTTTTAATTAAATTTTTTTTATTAAAACTTCTTCCATAGTATGTATGTATTTTATTTACCTCAATGGCTCTGTACTTTGAGATACCTTGGTCAATTTTAAAAAAAAATGCTTGTGAAAATACCACATGAATTAGGATTTTACCATGACCTTCTCTGGCTTGGTCAGGGTGTACTGCTTGAGAGCTCTGATCAGTTCTGATGAAGATTAGAATATGACCTGTTAAAGTAAATAATTTATTTTCAAAAGAAGTATGAAATAACAAAAAAAAAATATAATGAATTCAACAATTGAAATGTACAACATCGAAAATAACATGATTAAAATAAGCTTATATATATATAAATATATATATAAGAGATAATGGTAGTTTGCTTTGAAGCATTGCTTGGAATTGTAATAAAGGTATTACGGCCGAAGGCAATGCAGAGAGCCGGATTGATGAGAAGCTGGAAAGAACAAAAATAAACAATCGAAGGAGAGGTCTTATGACTATCTATTTATTTTTCTTTTCAATCTTACATAATAAACAGCAAGTATGTTGTTAGCTGTGTGTAATGTCCGGATGATTAGAAAATGATTTCCAAATACCTTTATTTTTTTAATACCTTTAAAATATATTACACAGCTGGTCGTTTTAAAACAATCCTGCTGTCATCAGTTTGGCTTTTGCCGCGTTCACCCTCATGCCATTTTGGGAGGCAAAGTGCTGCAATTATTCAATTGCTGACTTGATGTCAAAGTTGTTGTCTCGGATTGCTGTGTCATCAGCATAGTCCAGGTCTTTAAGTATAAACTCCCGGCCACGATAAGCCCTGGGAAATTCTCAAGAGTATGCAATTGACAGCAAAGTTGAACAACATGGGAGAAAGGACACATTCTTGTTGGACATCAGAGTGGATGTCAAAGGCTTCCAATTCTTGACCATAAATGCAGTGTTTAATGAAGGTTAAACTGTAGTACGGTTTCGGCCCCCCCCCCCCCCCCCAAAAAAAAATAGTAAAAATAATTCATAATAAATACAATAGTTTAGGATTTGATTTTACCAAGCACATACATATTATTGATGCTTACGTGCTTGCACTGATCCTTTTAAAAATGTATTACTTTATATAACTCAAAATTGGATGTAGAGCAATTCTTTTTGCTATTAAATTTTTGCATCAAACTTATTTTAAATGTTCTTGGGGGTAGGGTGCGAGTTTGGGTGGGCTCACCCCCTAAATGATAAAGTTCACAAAATTAATAATGTACCCATGTAATTCACCATTTTGCCGAGAATATATATTCCTAAATTCATAATGATCGGTTCATTAGTTTAGGATTTTATCATGTACAACGAAATATATATAAACATATACACGTGCCTAACTTTATATATATGCAACCCTTAAATGTTCAAATTTACAAAAAGAAAATAATGTGTTCATGTTATTTGCTGCGTTTCCTAGAAAATATATTCCCAAATTCATAATGATCCATTCGTTAGTTTAGGAAATTATCCTGTACATATATATATTAGTAAAGTATGAAAATATATTTATGGCAATTAAGCTACACAGAGGCGTCTGCATTCATCCCTGCAGGAATGAAATGCAGACGCCTGTGTGTCGCTTAATTGCCATAAGTATATTTTCATACTTTACTACTAAGCTCTACTCATGTATTGAGCACTGTTGAAGTAAATATTGAAAATCATTCCACAATATATTATATCACCTTATAATATTATACATGTATATCTTAAATAATAAATAATATATATATTTAGCAATAATTAAAAGGGTCTTATTTTAATACTTTACTACAGTTTTACAGTAGACTCGATTGTCAGAAGCATATTCTTGTCCCATATATCTATATGTTTGAATGCAAGTTCGAATTTTAGATTGAACTTACATTCAAATATATACAGATGTATGGAACAAGAATACACTTCTAATGAGCAGATCTACCGCAAAACCACAATGAAGTGTTAGGCCCCTTTTTAATTATTTATTATTATCATGAAGCTCTATCTGAAAAGATATTAAGCCCCTTTGTATGAGCAAGATCTGCTTTCTTGGTTCGGCTTTGTTCCAATCCATAAGTTGATTTTCCATGTGTAAAATATCTTTCTCGAGTATTAGTTTTTATGCAAATGACTTTTTTTGTTGTTAACAATTCAATGTAATCCAATAGATTATATACTGTCAAATAAGATTTGTCAAATAAGATTTTTCAAATATTTAAATTATAACCCCTCACTGGAATTATTTTATCTCTATTTTTAATGAAATTCAATCAATAGGCAAATAGCATGAGAATGTACAGATTTCTAATATGGCAATTGTACTAGATATGTTAGATGATGCATGCTCTGAGAAGGACACTCTGTACCAGCAGCCTTGTGCCAAACTAGGACAAGAGAAAATGTTGAGTATTTGCTTGCTAACAAAAGCAGGTTGACCTTTAAAGGTAGTGCACTAATAACCTGCATCATGGAACGGTTAAAGTCATGCAAAAGAAAAGTATACATACAAGAAAAGAAATAAAAATTATGACCGTTTTTTTTGTTTTTTTTAGTTCTTCTAGCCATGATTAGAACAACACATATCTTTTGCCTTCCACGGGTGTTATTTTATTTATATTTATTTTTTCGATTTTTATTTTACAAAGCTTTTCTTTTAATTACAGGTTTACGAATCCAATAACTTTCTGCGGTTCACTTCAAAATAAATGTTCACTCTATATTTTATATCTATAATTTATCAGTTTTCTGTAAACAAAAACAAAAAACAAATATCCCCTTTGGTTTATGTATGAAGTTGTTTGTAATCCTAACAAAGTTGTATTTCTTCCTCTCCAGGATTCATGGTCTGCTGCCTCTTCTGAGGACAATATTGTAAGGAGTCTGGTTATTGTTGTGTTGTTGTTGCTGTTGTTACAATTTTCCTATGTGTTCTTATAGTATAGAATTCCATCTCTCTCTCCCACTCTCTCTTATAGTAATAAATATAGAACATGTTTGATTACCATTTTCTTTGGTCTATTATTGATATATCACCATTCTGTACATCTTGGTAGACTGAATCGCGTAATTCGGGTTCATGCTCGGTTGATCTGTTGAATATCTGCATATATTTCTGGGCTTGATGACTGTTTGATGGACTCTAAATAAAGCAGAGATAATTCTGCCAAATATAGCGAAATGTTTAAGAAATTATTTTTAAATGATTGATAGCCATAAGACATGTATATGGTATCGATCCTGATTTCAGTATTCTCGATCACTACCTTCGAATTATGAACAACATAAAATTTAAGCTCTCTACAGCTCATTTGGCATAAGAATGTTCGCTAATGGGCTGGGAGACCAGAGTTCAATCTTCGGTCAAGTAATACCAACCACTTAAAAAAGGGTACTTGCTAAACAAGTGAGGATTAAGTGTAAGTGGAGTAATCCTGGGAAAGATTGGCACCCTCCCCTACATTCGGTGTAGTACCTAATGAAAATAGACGTTTCGGGTCGCCCTTGACTATAGGCAAGCATTTTATTTTAAACTTTAAAAAAAAATTGTATTGTTTATTTTATTTTTTTAATTTTATTTACTTTGATCTTTACATTCTTGACCAACACTCTGGACTTAGAATCGTTGTTGGAATAATGATTATGTTTCCGCAGTAAATTCTAGTGTTCACTAATTTCATAATTTACAAAAAAATATTTTATGAAATTTGACAGAATTATCTCCCTTAGTGCCTTTGGCAGCCATTTTTAATATTGGGTCCGCTGAACCGTCATTGTGTTTATTTCTGATGAGGATTTGTTACTATTTACATGTTTTAAACGGTTGTCCTCATCTTAATTGTTATTTCTGACGTTTCTGATGCTACACATCCTGGCCTTCTTCAGGTGCCATTTATCAAAGTTTGATTTAAACTACCACATAGATGGACTGTTCTCATTTTGCTTTCCATGCTTTCAAACATTTCGTATTAGTAATGTTGCAATACAGGATCCGGGATTGAACACACAATCACTGTTCACTCAGAATGTCTTTTTGATCTAATTAGCAGCTTAGTGGATTAAAACGTTTGGTTAAAAAGGCATTCTGAATGATAACAGAAATCCCTATGCCAAATTCAGTTGAAATTAATGAAAATTCTGAATTTGACAAATGATACTTAAAGAAGGCCAGAGAGTACAGGGCTAAAAGATTAATCTGACTACCAAGATGAAGGCCATTGTCCCAAACACGTAAATAGAAACTGTTTGGTTTGCTTGCATTAATACTCTTTATGGGAAAAATATAAACAAATCTCTCCTTCTTTAGATGGGTGAAATAATAGTGTAGGATAAACTTTTATGCTTTCATAGGGGGCAACTAATCTGGGAGAAAGAAAGCTTCGGATACAACTTTAATTCTTTACAGTTTAAGTCGGCATTTTCAGAATTAAATGAGTCCAAATATAAGTATAGCCTGATAAATGTAATTTTCTGATCAGCACATTTTTAAATTATGAGAACTCAACAAGAAAGGGTAGATAATTGTTTGTTTCTTGCTTGTAAATTTTGTGACTGAATGTAAAAGAAATAAAAATTTTTGAAAAATTCCTTCGATTTTAATTCAGTCGTTTAATTAAGAAAAAATATCCATGTATCAGAATTAGTTATCAGGTTTACATCAACTCCTAACGTAGGTCCCTACTACCAGGCCTCCTTCTTCAACGTTAGCGGTCTGCGTTCCAACCTTCAAGAGGTTGAAATTCATTTATGAGACCAAACGTGACTTGTTGTTTTTGTAAGCATCAATTCTTATCAATGACTTCTCGTCTTAAAATCTAATGTCAACAAATACTTGTCATACACCGTCCTCATAAATAATCAAATTTTGTTTGTTTCATTCATCATTTTCAATCCTCTCATAATATTCTTCATTAACTGACAATCTGTCCATCTCATTAATCCTTATCCTCTAGTGGCTTTTGGTTTTGATACGTGGTGACCTTTGAGTTTAAAAAAAAAATGTCTCACTATGTTACGTCTGGATGTTTATACGTTATCGGTTCAATTACAACTCAAAAACATGAAATAGTACGAAGTAGAACCATTAACAGATTTATTTAACAAACACACTGATTAAATTGAAATGTAGAAAACCGCTGAACGCGAGATGCTTGTTTGATCGTGAGAGCCGTTCTGTTTTTCACTGTCCAGGCAGACGACTTCTTTTATCCAAAGTTGATAACTCTTACTTTTGATTCAAGGGAAATAACTCGATTCTGTTTTGTTAGGTTGCTCTAACACACTACCATAAAAATTCCCTCATTATTTTTGTTGAAATAGTCCAATTCTTTGTTGTGGAAACTTTAAGAGTCTTGGTGCATTTCGATAAGGAAGAAGTATATATATTTTTTTTAAATGTTAATTTTAAATTTTACTAAGTGATAACATTATGGGGTTCAGCCATGTTGGTTGTCTCTGTATTAGACTATAACAACAAAAAAGAATCCCTAACTATTTTTAATGTTTGGGTGCTTTGTGAACCTAATCTTTGGGACTTCTCTAGTTTGAGAAATGAATTAATATTAGCAGGATCCATGGGAATTCCACAGTTGATTACCGTCTTTTTCTTCTCACCGTAAAAATATTTGTCAGCTTAATATTCTTTTTTTAAAATAGTCTCTTTTGTATCGTAAAAGTAATTGTCAGCTAAATATTCTTTAAATAAATGAAACAAACCTTTTTTTAAGACGACGACAACAGAATTCTATTTGACATCTTATTCGATTTTGGAACAATTCATTTTAAAATGGCATAAATATTTATTTTTGACACTCAGCGATATCAGATATTTCTCAATTACTTCTTTTGCATTTCATCTTTGGCGATGAGAACATCTCATTTTTTAAAATGGGTGTGGAAGATGATAACATACATACTAAACTAACCTCGCATTATTCTACAAATTGGCTATGAGATGATGATTATGATCACTATCATCATATTTGGTTTAATGTCTGTTTCACAAGCTATGAGATGATGATTATGATCACTATCATCATATTTGGTTTAATGTCTGTTTCACAAGCTATGAGATGATGATTATGATCACTATCATCATATTTGGTTTAATGTCTGTTTCACAAGCTATGAGATGATGATTATGATCACTATCATCATATTTGGTTTAATGTCTGTTTCACAAGCTAGCATGTGTAGGATTAAATGTTAGTCACCAAGCAGGTTGAAACATACGGTTCATTTCCTTAAACTATTTGTAGTTCAGCGCCGTTACCACTCGGCCACGAAACATATGATCATAAAAACAAAAATTATTTGCATTTTAATGAATTTGGGAATTTAAAGAATAAAATGAAATTGAATTTTAACAAATAGTGAGCATATTTTCCAGCCATACTAATTTACTGGGCTCTGTGTGTAGCACACCATCAATTAGTTTGTTTACACTGCACCTGTTGGTGGCAGTGTCCATTTATTTTGAAATGATATCTATTTTGCTTAAATTTAATCCTAGTTGTGGCTTCACAGGCAAATTCAAATGGCAGCTGTAGTGTTAAATGTAAACACTGTCTATTTCCATCAAAGAAACAGTTAGTTTCTAGCAATCCTTCATGATTTAAAGACATAGTAGGTGTATAAGTAGTGGGTTGGGGAGGGGGTGTTGATAAATCCTTATTACTGTGAAATCAGATAGTCCGGCAAAACGGTTAATCTGACATCCCCCCCCCCCCCCGAAACCAAGAGTGTGGTAAAATTGTGTTGTACCTATACTATCATGTATCAAGTAAAATTTAATAAAAAAAAATGGTGTGTCATCAAAATGCAGAGATTCTAAGAGTTTATTAGCAATTGGAGTATCTACACTAACAATTAGACAATATTCAAAAATAAATAATACAGTGTTTTTTTTTTTTCATGGTGAGGTGATTCTAAAGTAATACCCAACCGTTGCTCATGAAAATCTATAACCATTAAAATATTTTGAAAAAAACTTTTTCAGTTATTTTTATCATCTAATTTTTATTCTAAATTTTAAAGTTTTATTTAAATTAGTTTTACAAAATAATTTCCCCATGTTAATTTTTTAATTTGTTTTCCTGTATGCATGTCTCTTCTGATATGTTATTTTCACCCTTTCACCCATCTCCTTGTTTTTTCTCATTGTATTGATAATCCTTGAAAAATCGATGTGTTCACTTTATTTGTCATGTCTTTTTTATTTTTTAGCATGCACCTCTCCCGTTTTAAATCCATTGTAATATTCATTTTTACCCATTTTTCATTTTTCCCAACCTTGCATTTTTTCTTTAAAACTTAAATTTATAAAATACTAAGAAGCCACAAGTACCAAATCAGCAAGTATACTGATAGAAAGAAAAGGTGGTGCTGATTACATGACGAATGCATGGATGGGGATACAGGCCATATACTAATTCTTTGGAGTTGCGAGAAGGGAAGTAGAGAGTGAATACTAATTAGCCATTCGCTCACTCTTTAATATGTAGCAGTGAACTTTTTACCTTACCTCATTTTACTTTGCTAGATTATTTTCTATGATCTCACCCTTGTACCCAAGTGCTACGAATGACGTGCTTATGATATATCCCTCTTTCTTTTCATGTCATCTTGAAGGATTGTATTGTAATGAAAAAAAAAATAGTAAAGATACAAAATCATTAGATAATATCAGTTACTAATTGTCAGAATATAATTAACTAGTTGTACCGACCCTAGCGTTGCCGAGGAACATTTTCACTTACATTTTTCTTTTTTTATTGTTTATTAATTCTTAAATTAAAAAATAACTATGGAAAATTGAAGAACCAAAGAAACTCGCACTTGGAACCTCATATAAGTATTTTTACTCAATCTTTTTAATTGTCAATAAATATCAATTATAATGTTCTGTAAGTATGAAATTTATGAAGAATAATGAACATTTAAACGTTCATATTATTTAATAATTACAGCAACATACTTAGATAGAGGCGGTAACTTTTTTAACTGGAAGGAAGTTCTTAAATAATTGTCTATACACAAACACTTGAAGGAAGGTAATATTTGATAGGAATAAGAGTATTTATAAGTTAATAATTTTTATAAGTATTATTTTAAGAAGATTATTAATAAAAAGTAAGTGAATATTTTGTGCAAAAAAACGGCTCTTGATTTCAATAATTGATTTCTAAATTAAATGTAAATGAACGTAGAAAAAAAGAAATGTCTAAAAAAATGAATAAACGCTCGAAGGAAGGTACTATTTTCTATAGTGAACTGTATTTTATAAATAAAGCAATTTATCTAAGCAGTATTCATAAGAAAAAAAACAACATTTAAGCCTAAGACACAGCACCTGTGTTTTTAGGATAACTGAACTACTTTTTTTACCGTAATGACTGGCGTGAACTTGCACGTGAGAAACGCTCACATGCAAGAAGTAAATGCTGCTATGTTGAATATGCACCCTTCCTCTTTCATTGAATAAACGAAAATAAACTATGCAAATAACAATTCATAGAAAAAAATAGTGCGTAATGTTTTGTTAAGTTTAAACTTAAAACAAGGAACTTTAGAGGAGGCATTGTTATGTATATTCTAAGCATGTTATGGGAAAGAAGATTATGGATATTTCGATATTATTTTGGTGCTTCTGTGTGTTTGGGCAGGTGACATTTTTCATCTGTAATTTAAAAGAGTCTGTGGAAAGGGGAGATAATTCAAACTTTTTTTTTTTTTTTTTTTTTTTGTAACCATGCCCCATAAGGAAAATTAAGAGAATTAGTAGTAAGAGAATAAATTTAAAAAAGGGTACTTATGCAGTTTAAGGACCGGGCTGAAATAATGTTATAATTTAGAAAGTCATTCTTAACATGAGGAGGTGGTGGTGGTGGTGGGGAGTGATTGATTAACTATTCCGTTTATTAAATTGTTAGGTGAAAGTACAAATAGTTTCAATTATGTCTCCTTTCAACTGATTCTTCTAAAATGAAAAAGCACCATTTTTTAAAATCTGGAAACGTGACTTTAGAAAGTATTTTTTATTAGCTGCATAATTGCTGATAGGTGTAGTTATTAATGATCCTAATTATATTTCTACTGTATTTCTTTTACAGTGTTTTGAGTCGAAGACTGAGTACTTATTACTGTGCAGGGGCGGATAGTAATGATACTAGAAATTCTATTTTAAAAAAAATTTTTATTTTATGATGTTGCATGATATTAATCGAATATTTATTGAAATAAAAATTTCAATAAATATTCGATTAATAGTAAATTTTAAAAAATGTAATCAAATGTGTAATTATTGAAGGTACATAGACTCGAAAAAACACTCTAATTAGTCTCATAATTTTATTAATATAAAACAGCCTATTTAAGAATAATTTTCAGGGTAATCAATAAAAAATGAAAACATTTTATTTATAAAATTATCAATAAGCAAAACTTGTCAATTTTGCAAACCTTATTGAATATGTATATATAATTGATATTTAAATCATTATAATTTAATTCAAATTTATTGGATAAGACTCGTTTAGGGTTGTGTATATGAATTTTTACTTCATATTTAAAAAAAATTTTATTTAAGAGTCCTTTACATGTTTCAAAACAGTTTTTCAAGGCTAGATCAGAGCGAAATGTTTTTAGTTCTTTTTCTCTCCTGGTCCATTCTGAACAAACTAAGTTTATAATCAAAAGATATTGAAAAATAATGATCACATAACCATGCTTTTGGTAGCATATATCCAGGCAGAAACATGTAGCTGTCTAATATATAAACTTCATCAGGTTAAAAATAAAAGTTCTGTCCGGTAATTTTTAAAACTCAAGAGAACAAAAAAAAATAAATAAATAAAAGCACAATGTCATAATTATTTAATCGTTAAAGTAGTCTCAATTTTTTCTTTGGTCTATTTTCGGTGTAAATAAGCTTTTTAATTTATATTGATAAACTTTAGTTTTCTTTTTCTAGTTCAAAACCTAACTAATTTTAATTTCTTCTAATAAAATAAGTTTTAATCCACTCAAATGATTTTGAAAACTTTCAAAGAGATAATAATCTGTTGGTACCAAGTTCTGAGAATATGGTGAGTGATGTGTGATTTCACAGGCATATTTTTTTATGAGATCTTTGGTCTTTTGTGCAGTGTGAGGTCTAGTATCATCCTTCATCATGATAATGATAAATCTCACACTACCAAAAGATCAAAGATCTAAAACAGCAGCATGGGAGAGTATGAATCACCCACCATATTCTCCAAACCTTGCACCAACAGATTACCATTTCTTTAAAAGTTTACAAAATCATTTCAGTGGATTAAGACTTACTTCAAACGAAGAAATAGAAAATTAGTTAAATACTTTTCTTTTAGTTTGAAAGTTGAGGAATTTTATGAACATGGCATTAAAAATGTAAAGTGAAATAAGACAAAGAAAAGAATTGGAACTACATTAATGATTGAATTAATGAGATTGTATTTTTATTGTTTTAGTGAGCTTTAATTTAACAAATAGGAACTTTTGTTAAAACCTGATATGTTGTAATTTACTTATTTGAATTTATTTTATTCATATACAGCAGGGGCAGGCAACCTTTTCAGAGTGAGGGCCAGATGAGACTTTTGGAAGGAGATTGCGGGTCGTAGTGAAAAACGAAATTTCAGAATTACTATATTTTGTTTACATGAATAAATTGTACAAAAATTACATTGAACACTCTACAAATCTGATATTTTTTCTCAAGAGATTTCTGTATGTGATGTTATAAAAGGCGCCGACGAAGAGCCATTTTGGAATCATAAAAAATAATGACGGAGGAAGTAGCAAATTGATCCAGCATTCGTTTTGACACACCTCCCATAAGTTCTGTTTTATGCCGTTTCCTCGTCTCTCGTTTCCTCTTTGCCTTTCTCTTTTTCTATTTTTATCTCAAGCCAAGGATTTGAAATTAATAGTTAAAGAAAAATGAAATATACATGCATCATCGCTCGCTGATATTTATACATTTTTATCCCACTGTAAATCTTAATTGAAACCTACTTTTACGTCTATGTCACAAAATGAGATGAGTTTTACTGGGAGGTCCGCGGGCTGGATTGCAATAATAAAGCATAGCAGGGTGGCAGGCCGGACGCTATGCCTTCGCGGGCCGGAGGTTGCCCGCCCCTGATATACAATGAGGTCAATGTTATGAAGTGATGTAATATTCCTGTTTCCTACTCGTGGAAAACTAATTCCTTTTTTGTTTTTTTATTGTTATTGTTATTTCTGATTCATCCTGTATTTGTATCTATTGATTTTAATTAATTTACTTCAATTTTTGAATTTTATTTATTTGGGTTCATTTTCCTTTTTCCTTTTTTTCTTCCTTTTTTTTTTTTATTACTAAATAAAATGATGAGGAATCTGTCAAAAGATGTTTACAACTTGTAACCGCTTGTACTTTAAAGCAATAAAAAAAAAATTACAAAAATTGTCCCTAATTTGCCAGTTGCAAGAAAATGTCTCTTGTGCCAAGAAGAAGTAAAGCAATTATAATCACTAACATTCAGGTTGGCATCCATTAAATACTTAAGCCCATCTCACTCTGCTAGGAAAGAAACTAGTGGCGTATTATCATTTTGTCTTAGTGTGCTGTGTGCTTTCAAAACTAACACCATTTGGTAAGATTTTCGCATATTTTTATATGAAATTACAAAACTAAACTTAAACTATTATTTTATTATTCCTCTTCTATTTTGTTTTTTCAAACCTCATGATAAAATGTTTGTCTGAGTTTTTAGGATGAGGAGTTATAATTATTTACTCTCAAAACATGTCTAAATTACACTGTACTATTTGAAAATAGTGCATTAAAATTTGTTCAGTGTATCCCTTAATTTTTCAAAAGGGAAGAGAAATAAAGTTTACAATGGAAATAGTCAGAATTTGTTGAAGTTATGGTAATTTCGTAATTTATACTTTGATATATTTTTGTTAATGTTGAATTCATTATAACTGAATTTGTAAAAATATTTAACTGTAAATCTCTTTTCTGTTATATAAATGGCATTGCCATATTTTAAAATTATTTCAATGGAAATATTTTTTATTTTTCATTTAAAATGTTACATTTTTTCTAATCGCGACCAGAATTGCTTCCTCTTCTATTCCTGCTTACCTTCTCTTTCGTCTTTTTATCTCCACTTTTATCTTCCTCACAATTCCTTCTCTCTTCCCAGTTCTCCTTAAACTTTCTGCTCCTTTTCAAACTTTCTGCTCCTTTTCAAACTTTCTTCTCCTTTTCAAACTTTCTTCTCCTTTTCACACTTTCTGCTCCTTTTCAAACTTTCTTCTCCTTTTCAAACTTTCTTCTCCTTTTCAAACTTTCTTCTCCTTTTCACACTTTCTGCTCCTTTTCAAACTTTCTGCTCCTTTTCAAACTTTCTGCTCCTTTTCAAACTTTCTTCTCCTTTTCACACTTTCTTCTCCTTTTCAAACTTTCTTCTCCTTTTCACACTTTCTGCTCCTTTTCAAACTTTCTTCTCCTTTTCACACTTTCTGCTCCTTTTCAAACTTTCTGCTCCTTTTCCACTCACTTTCCCTCCTTCATCCAAAGCATAACAAAAAGCTACACCTACAATATATAGATATTTTATTCTCATCAACGTTGATATTTCTATTTCTACTACATTTCAGTCAAAGTGCTCTTCTGCCTTCTTTAGGTGTATTGTTCATTTATGTATGGTGATGTTTTTTTGTCTGTATTTAAAAATGATGTTGATTTCATGTATGTTGTTGTTTCCTATACCAAAATAATCAACAACCAAAAAAGAAAAAGACAGGGTTCTTCCTCAAGAGAAGAAAAAAATGATAAACAGAACAAAGAAGTCACAAGTTTAATTGGAATATTTGTTTACAGGTTGAATATGCAGAAAAAAGGAGATAAAATCTAAGTGGGTAATAATATAGAAAAATACTAAGCAGAAAAGGTAAACTGATTCAGACTCAAAATGATCTGCTAAAACGAATCTGAGTTTTTAGCCATTTTGTTTTCACTTTGCTTGCTCAATCTTTCTAGACAATAAAACCTTTCTTTTCTTGATTTTAGTCATAGTTTTATAACAATTTGGCTCAATTAATAACCAAATGATAACATAATAACTAAATGTAACTTTCCAAATCCTATTTTTTAAAAAAATAATATGGTAATAAAAACAAATAAAAACGACATAATTAAAAAAAAATCAAAAGTAGTTATGGGATTTAAAGACATCCAATCGATTTTTTTCAAAACCGATTTTATTTTTTAAATAGCATATTTTTTTCATTGAATAATCTTTCCAAAAATCTAAATCAAATTGTGCAACAGCGAGTAGTTATGGCTAATATAAAATAAATTTATATTCAAACAAATTAATTTTATTGGCAGGATTAGAAATGTCTGACATGGAATTCTATTTGCAGGAAGTTTCGAACAAAATTTTATTTATTCTTATATTTTAGCAATCCAACCCCCCTCTCAAAAATCATTAAACGAGACAAAAGTATATTTTGTTTCTCGTGTTTTTAATTTTCGCTTGTTTTGTGTTAATGACTAACATTTTTTTGTTTTCTCTTTTTACCTTTTCATCCGTGATGCTGCCATTACAATGTTCGTCAACTTGGATCAATGTTCCTTTTAAAAAGGTCGCCAAAATTGAGGTATTGTCCATTTTTATTTTGATTCTTCTTATTTCTAAGTGTAAAAGATTGAATATTTACAAATATGTAAATAACAATTAAAAGATGTTTCTTTTTATTCTTAATAGACTATTTTCCTAGACTTTAGGTAAATAATCTAAAATATATATATTTATTCTACGTATATGTCTATGCTTACATTAAAAATATAAAAGCAAAACTAGGACAGTTTATAACGACACGGACTGAAGACCTGGGTGTTCTAAGTTCGAATCCAGTCGGTTCCACAGCACCACTTTCACTTAGGGATGTTGGCAACCTTCTCGTGGTCCTTCTCATAAGTACCCGATGTCTTTCCAGAAAGATTTCTAACTAAAAAACATTGGAGAAACTAATGTCAACACCAGAATCATCTGATTCACACAAAAGAAGTTTAGATAATTCCTGTGATTGTACTTTAACGATCTGAAAAATATAAATTTTTCAGATCGTTAAAGTACAATTTTTAGAAATATTTATTTTAAAAAAAAAATCGTGTCTTATTATCTGTAATTAAGTGATTTGTTGGCAAGGATTATTTTTACATTGATCTTATGCATCACCTACTTTCAAACTATATATATAATAAACCCCTCTTTTATATAGAGAAGTTTACTTCACATCGAAGTGCGTCCTTACCCCTGTAGTTTAGCATGATTAAATAAGATGAGGATACCCATAAATTAGAATTCTATAGAGAATTATCCTTTTTAGATGCGTCCATCTTTCTCTGTAAAGAGCTTTGTCTGTCAGTTTATCTGTCACGCTTACGTGTTCCTCTGTCACGCTTAAATTTAGAGTTAACACTTTTTATTACAAGATTTTGCAGATGAAATGGATGCATCTTAAAAATATCCATTCTTGTTTATTTGTAGACCAGCATTTCTGTGTTCGCTACACAGGTTGTGATCGTTTGCGCGTTGTTTTCATCAGAATTTGGTACTTCATTTCGACACTGACCTTAGTGTCAATCATAGTCTTTGTCACTGCTGTAACAAAAGGATTTTCCTTTCAAATAAAATCACAACTCAAATTTAAAGCAAGTAACCATGTTTTATTTTGAGGTTACAACGACACCTGCCCTCTCCACTGAACAACAGACTTGCAAAAATTGACAAACGTATCTCTCAATTGAACACACATCAGCTTAAGGCCCAGAGACATATCTGTCTTTGACCAAAAGAAATCCAACTGCCCCACCCCACTATCTATCCTGCTGAAACATATATAGATATTGGTGTCATTTGTGGTAGATCACACCGACACCTACTTGAAAATCATGGGCCAGTTTTATCACTGGACATAATAACTTACTGACCAGAGAAGGGAGGGGGGATCACCTTATAATTTGGAGCTTGTACTAAAAGAAATGAGTGTTATTTGGATTATTCAGACGAGTATTTTCATCCTGGTTGTTATATTCACAACATTTCAGTTGATGTAATCTGACTTTATTTTGGTGCTTTTCAAATTTTAGAATTTTTGTTAAACTCTGGAACCACATAAACATATGCCAAATGGTTAAAGGGGTTGGTTAACAATCTGTTCTAATTGAGTCTTCTGGAGGTTGAAGGTTCAATCCTTACTATAGGCGGTAATAACTTAGAATAACATGAGTTAACACTTCTACCTGGTCATGGTTGGATGGAATGAGAACAATCAATCACCATGGATTAAATAAAGGGTTCTTTTGGAAATTCTGGTCAGATTTCCAAGTTCAAAAAGATGCACCTGAAGAATGTTAGAGCTTACATTGGCCAAAACGTTTTGAATATAACAACGAAGATGAGAATTGTAGTCTGAATAATACAAGGTATTAATCCTCATCTCATTTTTTTTTTTAATTTTGTACAAACTTTCAAATACACATTGATGCTATTTGCATGAAACTTCAGGCATTTTTTATTTCCATTTCAAAATTTTTTAAATTTTATTTTAAGTTAAATTTTTACTTTTATGATCAGTAACATTTTTGTGCACGTTTTATTTTCTGTCAAATTTATTTGGAACTTAGTTTATGAACTGCCAATAAATGTGACTTATTAGAGTTCAAATACACTGTATTGTCGATATTTTTATTCGATTATTTTCACTAAGCCATTCAACAACTTTTCTTATATGTATAATTGATGAAGAAAGAATTCTACTGATTTTTTAAAAGCGATGAGCCCGTTTCCTTGTTGATTATGCATGTAAAGAAGATACTGTAGAATTGGTCGAGACCACATCAATACCAGAAAACATTGACCACGCAAAAGTAGATTTCTTTCGTGCCAACAAAATATAGAAAATGTCCTCAAAATTTTATTCGCATTTTTTTTTGCAATTTCCATGATTCTTTAAATATTTTTTGTAATCTTTGTGGCAGTCGGTTCCAGGAATGGAGCAAGGCCAGAT
The DNA here is from genome assembly GCA_963556195.1 of Sepiola atlantica. Lineage (NCBI taxonomy): Eukaryota > Metazoa > Mollusca > Cephalopoda > Sepiida > Sepiolidae > Sepiola > Sepiola atlantica. The sequence goes on along the minus strand of OY744522.1, from coordinate 92,882,955 downwards.
ATCTTTGGATGATTTTACGCTTCTCCGAGTGATTGGACGTGGCAGTTATGCCAAGGTGCTGATGGTTGAGCAGAAGACAACCAAACGCATTTATGCCATGAAAGTCATTAAAAAGGCCATGTTTAATGATGAAGAAGTGAGTATACATTTCCTTTTTATTTTTAGTCTAACAAAGAAATTGTTTAAAAAAGTTTTTTTAACAAACAATTTTTTTTTTAAATTAAAAAGTAATTTTGAAAATTTAAAAACACCTATTTAAAAAAAAAACATGCTTTAAATGATTTTTCAAAAAGATTAAGGGCAAATTGGGTTTCAAATTTGAAATCTGTTTGCAGCAAGAAATTTTGTCACACTCGCTCTGCCATGATCCATTCATTGGCAAAGGTTGGTTGGTCGAGTGTTGGGTTTTACGGCATATCAACCCTGGTTGGGTCATTTATGCTAAAACCATACATGTTTTGTCTATTAATTTGTTTTGTAGGCATATATTTTGTAAACAAATAATCTGTAAATGATGGTTTCTATTTAAACCATAGATGGGGCCCTGGCAGGTACTACCACCACTGGATGCAATTTTGTGTCATACCTAGGGGATAGTTGATAGGGTTGGGAAATAGGGTAGGCAGAAAAAAGTCTAGAAAAGGCTGAAAAATATGTATTTTGGTTAGGTGGGGGTAGAGGCGAATACCTTGCTCAAAGGTGTCCGAGGCAGGTTAGCGTTGTGCCTGGAAAAATTCTATTTAACCCATAGAAGAGACTATGACAGGTTCTACCACTCCGGGTCAGAGTGGACCTGGGAGTAATGGTAACAAAGGTGTAACTCCACACTCCCTAAAGCTCTCAAATTGGATCCTCACCACCAGCTGCATATCCAGAACCCATAGGCAAAAATAAACTCTAATGCGATCATGCCTCGTAAAAGTGAATAAATTAGTACTTACAGAACCCCCCCCCTTCCCCGAGCAAGAAAGAACTTGAATGAGTGGAGCACAAGATAAAATGGATAAAAGGTAGGGGGTTTGAGTAGGTGTACAAATCAAAGCTTGATGGCCTCTTTTCCCCTCATCCAACCAGTATCATCAAAGAGTATTACAAATACTGCAACAGTCTATCAGATTTCATAGTCAAGATTAGATAGGTGTTTGTTTATGTGGGGAACTGTGGAGGGGGTAGCATACTCTTGGTGGGGCAAAGTAATTTTTGAGGAGAAGAGCAGGATGAGGGTTGATCGGCTTTAGGCATTTATTAAATCCTTTCAATTTAACGAGTTTCTAATCCAGATAATCATTAATAGCTTTTGAAAGGAATGGTGAGCCATAAAATCATCTCATCCTTAGGAGTGGTTTTGATTTTCTTGGTAAATTCCTCAAGTCCAATGTTTATAAAGGCTATGATTGCTCAACTAGGGGATTTGTATTTGACATTTAGAAGGGTAGGTGATGGATGCTCTTCCATTGATCAGCAAATTGTATGATAGTGCAACAATATTAAGTTTTTTATCTGAGAGTTTATATCAGAGATAAAATGATATGATGACACAGCTGTCTATGGATGACTCTCTGTCTCTCTCTAATATATATATATATATATATATATATATATAAAACTATTTCATATATATATATATATATATATATATAAAACTATTTCATATATATATATATATATATATATAAAACTATTTCATATATATATATATATATATATAAAACTATTTCATATATATATATATATATATATAAAACTATTTCATATATATATATATATATATATATAAAACTATTTCATATATATATATATATATATATATATATAAAACTATTTCATATATATATATATATATATAAAACTATTTCATATATATATATAAAACTATTTCATATATATATATATATAAAACTATTTCATATATATATATATATAAAACTATTTCATATATATATATATATATATATAAAACTATTTCATATATATATATATATAAAACTATTTCATATATATATATATATATATAAAACTATTTCATATATATATAAAACTATTTCATATATATATATATATATATAAAACTATTTCATATATGTATATATATATATATACACACATATTATAAGGTGATATATGTTGTGTATATATTTTCAGTATTTACTTCAACAATGCTTAATATGTGAGTAAAGTTTAGTAGTATGAAAATGTATCTAGGTTTCGCCTGATGATTTCCTGCGGGAATGAAACATGGACGTCTCTAACTTACTTGCCATAGATATATTTTGATACTACTACTATATATATATATGTATGATGCTCCCTACTTATGAGTTCTGCTCTCTGGTAGGAGAAAATTACAGTTTCCACTTAGAATAAAGCAATATTTTTTATAAAGAACACTTTTCTTAGCTTACCAAGTAATGTAAAAACAATATGCAAACAAAGAAAATAAATAGCGTTATAAATTCCCCCTACAGTTAGCAAGTTTGTTAGCACTGAGGTAAAACACTAGACACCACTGGTTACTGTTTGAGATTACCTGGCATTCAGGTTTTGAATCTAGCCACACTGAATAGTCATGATACAACGAAACAGCTGTCTGTGGATCACACATACACACATATAATGTGGCTAGACGTAACAAGTGTATTCATGCTGGGATGCAAAACCCGAATGACAAGTCATCTCAAACAGCGACCAATGGTGTCAGGTGTCTTACCTCAGCGATAACAAACTCTCTGCTGACTGTAGGGGGAATTTATAATGCTATTTATTTTCTTTGCTTGCATATTTTTTTCACGCTATTGCGGTTTTTTGAAGCAGTAGGCGTTTGTAAACTACTTTTTTATCGGCGGAACTGGTGCTACCAGATCAGGCTGTCTGAAGATATCAGCTTCCTGACCCCAAATGCACCAAACATTGATGTTTTATTGTTTTTTTCTCTCAGCAAAACTCAATCATGTTCTACAAAACCCAAAACAAAAAACACAATTTCCCTTTCTCCCCTTTCCCTCCCTCTATCCCCCTCCCTCCCTTCCCCCCTTTCACTCAACCAAATACCATGAATAAATACTTGAACATAAAGAACTTTTCCACTGATGAAAGAATAGTTTATCAATGCCTACTGCTCCAGAAACCGCCGGTACAAATGGTTAATCAGCAGATTATTGTATGATATTATTAATATTAATATATTACGCTCTTACGTAGTTGAGCACTCTGTAATTATTTTTTCATATACATTATACTATGTGTACTCCATCCCTGCACAGTACCACTAAAATGCACCTCCTTCTGTGGGGCACCATTAAAATGCAGCACTCCTGGTCACAGCAATATTAAAATGTACCCCACCTCTCACAACGTCCCCAAAGTTGGCTGTTCCTAGTTTTCGGTTGGTCACTCGGTATCTGTTTGCAGAAAAGGTTGCTGTACTGATGAAGACCATCAGTGTTGAAACGTCCTTCGATTACCACTCTCCCCACGTTGTGATTAGATCAAGAGAGTAATCGGTTGGCACTGATCTCCAAAGTTTGTACCTCTGAGGGGCGAAGACAATTTCAAGCAAAAAATAAAGGACAAATTCGGATGTGTGTTTTGTATAAAAAATAATTATTAGGGTAAAATATACAAGATTATCTTTGCTCAAAAACTTGTAGCTTTTAACTTCTAAAGTCTGTGTTTTGGACTGGCAATATTACTAAGTTTGGGCGTTGTTGGTTTTGGCGATTTTAATCCTAAGTCTAGGGTGTGTCTCTGAATGATGTGGATTCGATGGGTGAGCAAAGCGGAGTCTTCTTGTAACTCTTGGTCTTGGACCGGCAAAGTTCCAACACGCTCTGGGCGATCGTGATCTGGCAACACCGGCCCTCAAGTCTGAGGGGGTCTACTTCCCAACGACAGAGACCCTGGTGGTGAGCAAAATGGAGTCTGAATATCTGTTACACTTTCCTTTTATTGAGAATTAGGTGTGTTGAGACTGGGCGTGATTTCGCCACCTCCTCCAACAGAATTCAATTCAACAATAAAAAAAAAATGTATATTCTCATTAGTATTACTTTCCACATTAGGGATTTTCCAATTTATTCTTATAATTCAGAAATGGCCAAGTGTATGTTTAATTCCCCCCCATCTTATTCCTCATCCGTTTTCATCTCCCACCGTTACCTCAGTGGGAGAGAGGAGATCCCCCTCCTTGAAACTCATTCACAGAAAAAACACTTCTTATTTTTCATGTTTCCATCCTCAACCGTTACCCATGTGGAGATGGAGGTCACTCCTCCTCCTCGAAACTTATTCATAGAAGAGAAAAATATATTTTCATTAACCTGCAAATACGGGATATGTCATTCTGCAGACACTTCACCTCCCTCATCATCCCACACGGCTACACCAGGCCAGCGATGTTGGAGGTCCCTGCAAAACAATTCAATTCATATCTCTTTGCAAAATGTGCGTTCATTCCTGGACACTCGTTATCTTAACCTATGTCTATCTAATGTCGGGAATGTCAACAACTCGATGTCCACTTCCTTGTCTCAATAACCACATGACCTATTCCCCATTTAAATTTTCTTCGGCAGAGACAATAATAACATTCTAAAAAAACACCCTTTAATTCTTTTGGCATTAACGATTTAAGAAAACATTTCATTCTTATGCTATCTTTTTTCAGCAGATTATATCTTCCCGAATTGCCATTATTTGTACGGCATATGAATGCCAGGTGGCCCAGCGGCTGTTGTTATTGCACTAATGGGAACTTTTAATCTCAAAATATCAACAAGAGAAACCCCATCTGATAGTGATGGATGATATCATCTTTGTAATTCTACCATAAGTTATTTCTCACCCACCAACTCCCAAGAAGAAAGCAATTCTTTTCTCTCTTATTGGAGGTCGGCTTTTCCTCTAGGTAATAATAAAAAAAAATAATCTGGAATTCCCCAAAAGCAAAAAACAAGATTCCGTGTTCGAATCCAACCAATGGTCGATCGCCAATATTGTCACATATGTATATGTTAGGTATGTGTATAAGTTTATATGTTTGTGGACGGTATACTCTGAAACAAAACTGATTATTATGAAATCTGGAACAAAGCTACTTCATGTAAAGGTGTGTATGTGGGCTATATTTAGTTTAGTTTACTTCAGAAGGGGTCTGGAAGCCCTTTGTAAAAATTTAAATACCTCTAGTTTCAATGAAATTTTAATCAGTTATTAAACATCAATTAATAAATATTTCCAAAATTTCAGTTTCATAGGAGTATTTTAAAGGGCAGCTGCGGGCATTTATATGAGCACAAATTTAAGAAATTCAGATATTTTTTATTTGCATGGAATTTGACACTTTTCTAGTCATTTTTCTAGAATCAAAATCATTTAATGAATTTTAATTCTGTTCCTATAGTAGTGTAATATCCTACAGTTGCATTCAGTCTTTCTACAGCTATTTTGTTTGAGAAAGGTAAACATTTTATAGATAGAGGAAATCTTTATTTGTAATTGTTAGTTTTGCAAGGAGGGCCTCCTGAAGGGTCTGTCGTATTTCCACGTGCAGCACCTGCTATTTCCAAATAGTCATGTACTGACCAGGCTCAACGTCGCTTAACTTTGGTGATCTAATGAGAACTAGTGTGTCAACTTGATTTTAGTCATACTATATATATATATATATATATATATTAGTACTTCATGTATCCACATAAAATATTATGAGGAGATATAATTTTTTATGTGTCAGTTTTCAGTATTTACTTCAACAGTGCTCAATACGTAAGTAGAGCTAGGTAGTAAGCAATGAAAATATATATGGCAATCAAGCTACACAGAGGCTCCCGTGTTTCATCCCCGGGGGGAATCGTCAGGCTAAATGCATTTAGCCTGACGATTCCCCCCGGGGATGAAACACGGGAGCCTCTGTGTAGCTTGATTGCCATATATATTTTCATTGCTTACTATATATATATATATGTATATATATATATAACATAAAAATAATACATTCTGAAAGCAATTTAAAAAAATAAAAAATACTCAAAACTATTTTTATTAAAACCCAGCAACCCACAATTAATAACATTACTTATGTAACCAGTTACAACATTTTAAAATGCTTAATGTAATACAATTCATCATGTGACACTAATTCTGGCATCCTGGAATTTAAATTGTTAACGTCTTTCCTAGAACTCTGCTGGTTTGTTCTTTTGACATCTAACTGACTTCACATGCATGTTCTTAGCTGCTTTTTAAATTTCTCTTGTTTTCTCCTGCATTTTTGTTCATTTGTTTTTGTCACCTGAAGATGATTCGAGGAAGAATCGAAAACGTTCGTGATACATATGGAACATACACTAATTTTTTTTATTTTAACACAAAACAATCATTAGAAAAGTTGAAAAATAAAAAAAGGTATAATCAATCTAAAGAATTCTGTTACTTTTTAATAATGTTTGCTTACATGAAAGAATGCTGCCTGAATACACTATATATATATATATATATATATATATATATATATATATATATAAGATTTAAATTTCCCCTCCCTCTAAAAAGATGTATCAGATAGGTTGCTACTACCACTCTCTCTGGTTGTGTTTGAATTGTCGAGGTTTAATTCAATTTTCTTTCAGTCTCAAAAATGTAATTGTCTGGATTGATGCTTGAAAAAACCACAAGGTTGAAATAAATTATTGCATCGACAATTATGTAATTTTGTGTTATTATATTTTATGTTATTCTTGCTCTGTTTACCACATTGAGCTCTCATACCCGGATTTCCTCCTGGAATTATTCCATTATAACACAGATATATATATATATATATATATATATATATATATATATATATATATATATATATATAATGACGTGCATGTATTAACTATTGCTTAATTTTTCTCGTTTAGGATATTGATTGGATTAATACTGAGAAGCATGTATTTGAAACAGCCACAAATTATCCATTTTTAGTTGGATTGCATTCTTGTTTCCAGTCTTTGAGTCGGTGAGTATCATTATCATTTTTTTCTTTTGGTTCTATAACAATTATCATACTGGAAGTAAGATTAAAATAGAAGAACAATATTCTAATATACTGATCAAATATCCTACAGTTAACTAATTTGCATATTGCTTTTCAAAAGGACATTTCGTTAATTTACTATTCATTTTATTATTTTCTAATTTAATGATTGATAGTTCTATTTTTTACATTGTGAATAAAAACTTAACATTTTTGGTGAAAAGAGTCTTTCTACTCTTTTCTGGTCAATTTACTTCTGGAGGTTGCAATCCAGTGTTTTCTACATTTTACCCCCTACTCCCCTTTAAACACACACACACATACATCACTCAAGCAAACAAGTCAGTGAGTACCCCCTCCCCGCATTAATTTCCTTACAAAATTAAAAGTACCCCTCTCCCTAATAGCTTGTTACAAATCTTATTGAAAAACATAATTTAATTTTTTTATCTCTTTATAAAGTTGGGCCATTTATTGTGCTGACAGTGAGATTAAAATGCCAAATTCATATTCAAAATAGACGAACAATAGATCTCTTATATACTGATCAGGTGTATGCGATCAACGTCCTAAGGTTAGCTGATTTCCATATTGCTTTGTAAAAGGACATCTCATTAATTCACTATTCATTCTTATTGTTTTCTAATTTAATGATTGTTTCCATTTATGAGATCACATAGTTCTAATTTCTATATCATGGATAGAAACTTAACATTTTGGGTACAAGGAGTTTTTTCAGTCAAGTTACCTCACAGGGGTTGTGATTCTTCAAAGAATATAGGATTTCCTTTTTGTTTAGTTTTATAGTAATTTATTTTGTGATAAATAAATGAATAATTACTTAACTTGTAATTATTGAAGTGACCAACACTTTTATGAAAATTGTTAGCATTCTTTACTTACTATTTTCATTCATTCCTCAATTTTCCCGGGCAATGCCGGAACACGAGTCTAACTACTATTTTATTAAAGAGAGGACTGATGGTCTTATAAAGTAAGAATATTTGATGTTCACTTCATTATTTTAGTTGCACACGTGTTGGAAATATATTATTCTTTCTCCATATGGCAACCATTTTCATGTATTTTCGTGTTGTGTCAAAAAGAAAGAAAATGTTAGGTTAATATGTAACTTGCATTTATTTACAGTTTGCCAGCGATAAACTTAAAAGGACGGTTAAAGATATGTACTTATATGAATGTACGCAAAGAAAGCAACTTGCAACAATGAATCTTAAACAAGAAATGCAATGTTTCATGACAATACAAAAATGAACAAATTGTTAGACGAAGCTATGAATATTGTTCATACTGTGGGACTAAAGTACTTTATATACAGTATTATTCACTGCCTTATTACTTCTTTGATTTCTTTCCTTATCCGGTGCAAAAATATGGAAGCCCCTTGTTTTGATAAGCTTCTTGGATTGACTTTGACTCCAGATCTAAGTAGAAGACTTATATCCAATCTGTTGCTAAAGTTGCTGTAAAAATGATCATTCTACCACTCCCAAAAGTATTTGACTCCTGATGCAACTTTATACCTATATAAGAGTCAGATGCGTCCTAAGATGAAGTACTGCTGTCACAGCTGGAGAGCTGCTGCTCAGAGCACTCTTTGTTACCATGACAAAGTTCAAAATCGACTTAGCAATATAGTGGGGGATGATTTCTTATGTTCTCTACAGTCTCTTTCTCACAGAAGAGATGTTGCTAGTCTTTCTCTACTCTATCGTTATTTCCATGGTTAGTGCTTGACTGAGGTTTGTCTTACTACCTCACAGGAAGAATGTGTCTTTCTATTTTCCATTGCAAATAACTTTTCTTTTTTTCCTTAGTGTGCCTAGCATCAGGCAGATTTTTTTTCATGAACAGAGTTTCTTTTCAAGAACTTCCCATCTTTTTATACACATTACCATAAGATTTTTTCTGATGGCTAAAACAGGGTCTTCTTCAAATCAATAAACATTTGTCATAAACCTCATCTTCGAGCGGCTCTTGGCCGTGATTAGTTTTACTCATCGGTAACAAAAAAAAAATGTCCACCACCAAAAATGCCATCGTCTGATAAAGCAATGTAGGGCTGATTGTTTAAAAAAAAAACTTGACATATTAAAAATAACTCAACTCTGTTACCACAGGTTATAGACACTCTTAAACACCTGTGTCTACTAAGTTCAAATTTTTCATAGTGGTAATAGGAATCACGTCACAACAAAAAAAATTTTTTTAATCTAAGATCGTGAAAAATCCATATTTACTTGCGAAAATAAAAATAAATATACACACAACTAATTCCTCCAAATTCAAAAAAAAATTTTTTTATCCATATTCCCACATGGGAATGTTGCCAGGTAAAAGACTAATGTATGCCCAGAGATTTATTTTTATTATTAAAATTTGTGGACTTTCCATACTGTCAATATTTAGGGACGTTTATTTTTTTTTCTCTACTGTTTCCTAGGCTGTTCTTTGTGATAGAATTTGTCAATGGCGGTGACCTTATGTTCCATATGCAGCAGCAACGGCGACTTCCAGAAGATCATGCCCGCTTCTATGCTGCTGAAATCTGTCTGGCCTTAAACTTCCTTCATGAACGAGGTAAACCAATTTCTTCTCTTTGATTTGAATTTTATTGCAATTGTTTCTCACCTAAGTTGTGCATCATATGCAATGTGAGTAGCTTTTTACAATCACATGATGATGATGATGATGATGACACCACCATGAAAAAAAAAGTGTCTGATTATTTATTACTTTTTAGCAAGGCTACTCCAATACTTAGAATCTTAATGCATTTTGATAACACATTTAATCTATTATATAACACATTTAATTTATTATATAAAGAAAAGTTGTAATACTGTGTCTTTGTGTAAAAAAGTCAGAACTACACAAGATAGACTTATCAACCTTACAACATCGGATGCAATGTGACTCTGACCTGGTTATGATAAAAAAAATACCATAATGTTCATACACTTGGGGTGATAAGGACAAAATTAGTACAGCAGATGAGGGGGTCGTTCTTACTGAGAGTTGTTTCAAAATTAAAAAATAACACTGAAACTGGATCAAACAGTTAATCAGATTTCTTTTTTCCTTTCTTTCTATTATATTGAACCAGTTGCTAGAGACAAACTCCGGGTGGAAGATATCATCCACCCGGAGTTTGTCATCCACCAAGGACGGAAAGCAACAGAATGGCTACGCCTACTCTACACCGTGTGCTACAGAACATTGCGGCTGCCAAAGATCTGGCGCCAAGCAAAGATCATCGCTCTGGCCAAGCCAAACAAGCCGCTCGATGACCCCAAAAGCTACCACCCGATCTCGCTTCTCTGTGTCCCATACAAACTCCTGGAACGGCTACTATATGCGCGCCTCGAACCGGTTGTGGAAACCATACTACCTAAGGAACAAGCCGGCTTCCGTCGTGGCAAGTCAACAACAGACCAAGTCGCCTTGCTAACCCAGGACATCGAGAGCACCTTCCAGAGAGGAGAAAAAGCTGGCACTGTCCTACTTGACCTCACGGCTGCATACAACACCATCTGGTTACGTGGACTCCATGTTAAGCTGCTGCAAACCATTCCAGATCGACACCTGGTGAGTTTCATCATGGAGATGCTGAGTAATCGTAGCTTCTCCCTCCACACCAGCGACGGCCAACGCAGCAGACTACGGAGACTAAAGAATGGCGTCCCGCAAGGCTCGGTTTTGTCCCCGATGCTCTTCAACATATACATCTACGACATACCGACAACAACAGCCAAAAAATACGGGTACGCCGACGACCTAGCCATCCTACAGACGGGCAAAAAATAGGAGACTATCGAGGTTGAGCTCACTGCGGACATGACGACCTTGTCCAGGTACCTCAAGAACTGGCGGCTGAAACTCAGTGTGGGCAAGACCATGTCCGCGGTATTCCACCTCAACAACCGCGAGGCCAAACGCAAGCTTAAAGTGATGGTTAACAACACCGCCCTCCTGTTCGACGCCACCCCGACGTACCTTGGCATGAAACTCGACCGCTCACTGACATACCGTCAACATATTGAAAAGGTGACGGCAAAGGTGACATCACGTGCCGCACTGATTCGTCGTCTGGCCGGTACCACATGGGGGAGTTGCAACCAAGACCCTGCGGATATCCAACCAAGCACTGGTTTTCTCAGCGGCCGAGTACTGCGCCCTGGTTTGGTACCAAAGTACCCACACCAAGAAAGTGGACGCAGCTCTAAACACCGCCATGCGCACAGTCTCTGGGACACACCGCGCCACGCCGGCGAACCAACTACCGCTATCCGCTATCCGACAAGAAGCGACTGTCCTGGCACTGTCACGCAAGGCCAAGATCGACAAGAGACATCTGCTCCATGACATCATGAGCAAACCCCCTCCACCAGTACGCCTCAAATCACGCCACGCACTCTCCCAGCACGCGCATCAGCTTCTGGAAACCGTCCCAGACACCACCTCAAAGCAGATGTGGACCAAGAACCGCTGGAGGGAAGATTGGCAGCAAGCTGACCAACACCGACTGCACAGGTTCATCACCGACCCAGACGACATACCAGGGGCTGAGCTGCCACGAAGGCAATGGACCAATCTGAACCGCCTGAGAACTGGTGTGGGCCGTTTTTTCTGCCACAATGAGAGACTGGGGTCTGAGAGAGGGTGCTGCCTGTGAATGTGGCCACCCAGAACAGACAGTTACACACGTCATAGAGGAATGCCCGCTGTTCAAACCACCCAATGGCGAGCAGGGCATAGCGGACCTTGATGACGAGACGAGAACCTGGCTTGCCAAGACCGAGCTGCAGCTTTGAGGGAGCTGGCACAAGAAAGAAAGAAGTTGCTAGAGAGAGAGGGATGAGGGCGGTCTCATAGAAAGGGAGTACAGAGAGTGAAATTTTAAAAGAAAGGTGTTTAACATACTTTTGGAGTTGCAACCATCCCTATTAACTAAAAAACAAAAGATCAACTAGTCTGGCAATCTTGTCACTGTTCGAAGTATCAGAAATAATTTTTGTTCATGCCTATTTATGGAGATGAATCCAAGCGACGGCAAATGAGTCAATTTTTCATATTTTCTCCTGTCTAATTTGTTACAAGTTAGTTATTATCCACCAATATGTAAACTTTTACGCTGCATGAATTATACAAGCCACATGAAATAACATAATTTACACAAAATAAATACAAACCACGCATATTTGCAACCTTTTATACGAAACACTTGAAGAACCGTAACTCATTTTGGCATGACCAAAACCGATTATTATGTATAAGGTACATTAGTGATGATGATGATGATGATGATGAATCTTCTTTGTAACTAACTCTATTTACTCTGTTGTCCAAGTGGAGGGCTTAAAGAAAAATAATTCAAACTATATTAAGTCACATCCTATTACAGGATACACAGCACTTCACCTTTTTAATACTGTTACCAGTTCTCATGTCATGGACCTTTGGTGCTACCAGATCAGGCTGTCTGAAGATACCGGCTTTCTGACTTAAAATGCACCAAACATTGATGTTGTTTTTTCTTTCCTTTCCCTTTGTACAACTCAATCATGTTCTGCAAAGCTAAAAACAAAAACATTTTTCCTCTAAAAAACAACCAAACATGATGAATAAATATTTGAAGATATAAAGAACTGTAAACATAAAAACCTTTTACCAAAATGACGTGATTTGGCATTAAATAACCCAAAAAGGGTTGATATGCCGTAAAACAAAACCCAACCAAACCATGACGTGGACCAGAGGTTGGATTTTGGAAGGCATCGTTCCTTGGTAGGAATCATCAATTAGCACTTTCTATCCTGGACTCATTCTTAAAGTATATATGGGATTACATCAGAGCCCTTAGATATACATACCCTGTCGTCAGTCCCAGAATTCGCTGACTGTCTTAGGACAGGATCCTGTTGGCTGAGCGGTTTGTGGCTTGGTTACATAAATGGTCACATGACTTGCAACACTCCACTTTGGCCCTTACTTCGGCTAGACCGAGGTCGGAGAGACGCGATCCGATCAATCAGCTAGTCACGTCAAGCCCTAATACTTACCTGCATAGAACTCATCTACCTCAAACAATACAATACCATCAGACGCTATATGAAACACACAGGACTTTAAACTAACAAATGAGATAGACCAAAGCAAGTATTAGAAGACGGTGACAAGGGTCAATCTACTGGTAAGGAAAAACTGTTACAAATAAGGTTCACAAATGACGTTTTCATTGAAAATGAGTTGTGAAAACCAAGTAAAACCAAAAATGCTAACAACCACTTACCAGTATGAGTATAACTTCTTTGTATCTCTGGGATAAAAGGACGATTGGGCCCCCCCCTCCCAATATCTTCCACTACTGGGCTCCAAGGAAGATGAGGAGCAAGGAAGATGAAATTTGAAAACAAATAACCCATGACAACAAACAAAAATAAAAAACCCAATATTGAATATAGCTCGGAGACCACGTGCTCCAAAACCGAATCAGAAAATGAATTTGAACAATACTTGTTTCCAAGATTTATTGTCTTGGAATCAATGGAGAACACTCCAATTACCAAATTATCTCCATTCATTATCGAAAAAACAATGAGATCCTTCACAAAAACAACATCAATAAAAAACCTAAGAAATAACACCATTCTAGTAGAAGTTCCAAATAAAACTTCAGCAAATATACTACTGAAGAAAAATCATTTTCATAACATTAAAATAAAAGCCTACCCCCCACACTTCCTTGAACTTTTATAAGAGTGTGGTAAGAAGCCCAGATCTCTTCCTCTGCATGTTGGACGAAATAAAAGACAACCTAAAAAAAACAAGATGTCACAGACGCCCAAAGAATATTAATTTAAAAAAATAACCAAATGACCCCAACAAACACCTACATTCTAAATTTCAACACCCCAAAAACCTCCACCAAAATAAAAATTGGATACCTTATAGCAAAAGTGGAAGTATACAGACCAAATCTTCTGGGATGTCACAACTGCCAAAATTTCAGTCACCACAAGGAAAGATGTACCAGACCACCAACATGTAAAAACTGTGAAGAAACTGTGGATCACATTGATTGCGAACTACCTTTAAAACTGCACAAACTGGAAACAAAACTATGCAGCAGACTCTAAAGAATGTGATGTTTGGAAAAAAGAATATTCTCAATAAAACACAAAAAAACTATCATACCCAGCGGCAAGAAGGATAGTTGAGAGCTTCCTGGATGCATCAACATATACAAATATAGCCGAAAAAACAAACCTGAATCAAAGACGAGAAACAAAACAACCTCTCCGATCTAGTGAAAGAACTAAGATCACTACTAGAGATATTAAAGGAAAATTTAGTCAGGCTGACAACTAGATCCAACGCTGAATCGGATCAAAAGAAAAAAACCCAATCGCAGATCGATGAGACAAAAGATGTTACAAACCAAACAAAATCCAAAAACGAAACCACCTTTGAAGAAACAATATAACAAACAGAAAACAGAAATGGAAGACTTTAATGCCCACAATAAAATGTGGGGATGCAATGACAATTACCTAACCAGAAAAATCATAGTCCCTATTAGAATCCTCTGAATTATGTCTACTCAATAATAAAACACACACCCAGCTCCATTCAAACACCGGAACAACATCAGCCATAGATCTAACCTTATGTTCTCCATCAATCTTCATGAACTTCCACTAGGGAGTCCACTATGATCAATGCGGTAGCGACCACTCCCGAATATTCTTCAAATAAAAAAATCCTACAACAGAAATGGCAAATTCACAAAGCAGATTGGATTATATTCAATAAACTATGTTCAGCACTAATTAACAATGAAATACTCAACAAACCAGACCCAATGTTAATCTTCACCAACATTTTAATTGAAATCAACAAAGAAACAATCCCTAAATCTCCCACCAAACCACATCCAAAAATAAATCCCTATTTCATATCAGAATGCAAAGAAAACCAGGAAAAAAAGATGTTGAAGCTATTCAAACTCAGCCCTACTAGAATTAACCTAAAAAAATACCAACATGCTCGAGCAAAAGCTTTCTATATAATCAAGAAAATCATAAGAGAAACCTGGCAAGACTACATCTCTAAATTCAATAGCCAAATTCCCATAAATAAGACCTAGGAGATCATAAGGAAAATAAGTGGAAGAAAAACTCAAATACCAATAACATATCTGAAGACTTCAATCGGAGAGAAAACACAGACAAAAAAGAAATAGTCAATCTAATAGCAGCAGAATTCAGCCAAAACTCTTTATCCAACCAATACTCCTCCAAATTTCAAAAATATAAAAAGACTGCAGAGAAAGAAAAACTCAACTTCACATCAAACAACAAGGAACATTACAACTCCTCATTCACTATTGCAGAACTAAAAAAACTCAATAAACAAGAGCAAAAACACAGCACCTGGCTCAGATTAAAATACACTACCAATTTTTGAAACACCTACCAGATACGTCCCTCACAATTCTTTTATCGATCTTCAATAACATATGGGGATCCAATGACTTTCCAAAAAACTGGCTGGAAGCTACCATCATTCCAATCCCTAAACCAGGAAAGGATCACCTCAACCCAACAAACTACCGCCCCATCGCCTTAACAAGCTGCATCTGCAAAACGATGGAAAGAATGGTCAATGTACGTTTGACTTGGTATTTGGAGAAACATGACATCTTAACCAGATACCAAAGTGGATTCCGACAGAATCAAGGCACCAATGACTAACTCATTAGATTAGAAACATTCATTCACAATGGACTAATTAAGAACCACCAAATAGTATCAGTCTTTCTCGACCTTGAAAAAGCATACGATACAACTTGAAAGTATGGAATCTTAAAAGACCTCCATAAAATTTGGATTAAAGGAAATATGGCTATATTCATTAAAAACTTCCTCTCACATCAGTACAGTACGACTAGAAAACACAATCTCAGATGTACATGAACAGGAAATGAGAGTACCAAAAGGTAGTATACTATCAGTCACACAACTATTCACCCTCAAGATCAATAGCATCACTGAATCAGTCAACACAGGAATAGAAAAATTCCTCTATGTAGACGACTTTGTTATAATATACTCATCACCATATATGGCCACAATCAGAAGACAGATATAAAATAGCATTAACAAGATTCACAAATGGATCAACGAGAATGGTTTTCAATTATCCAAAACTAAAACTGTTTGTATTCACTTCTGCAAGAAACGAAAATATCTTGACCCAGAAATAAATATGGACGGGCATAAAATACCCATAGTTCAACAAACAAAATATTTAGGAATAATACTGGATAACAAACTAAAAGCACACATCGAGTATCTGCGACAGAAATGTCTAAAGAACCTAAACCTGTTCAAAACAATGTCCAAAATGAACTGGGGTGCAGACTGCAAGGTCATGCTTAGAATATATAGGTCCCACATTAGAACCAAACTAGATCATGGATCCTCAATCTATAGTGCTGCATGCAAATCATATCTAAAAACGTTACAAACAATACACCACCAAGGCCTTAGACTAAGCCTACTACTATACATCGAAGCCAATGAACCACTACTGTCCCTTCAATGGGAAAAATTATCTCTCCAATATGCAATAAAACTCCAATCTAACACAAATAACCCAACATACCAGAAAGTGAACAACATCCAACCCAATCATCCATACAACAGTAAACCTTCAGCTATCTTGCCATTTGGCCTCCGTATCAGAGAACCTCTAAAACATATAAACCAAAACATCAACAACACTGCATTACTCACAATCAGCAATCTCCTTTCATGGACATTTGACAATTACCAAATCATACATCGACCTAGCAATAAAACAACAAGGAAAAATGCAACCTACCCTAACTTCAATAGACATATTCAAAGAACTCAGAGACAAATACTCAGATTACACTGCTTTTTACATTGATGGGTCTAAACCCACAGATGGAACAGGATCAGCAGCCGCTAACATGAACAAACACAAACAAATCTGACTGCGAAATGATGCTACTATTTTTACAGCAGAATTACAAGCAATCATGATGGCACTAGATATGATCAAAAATTCAGAGACAACCAAATCAATAATATTTACAGATTATCTATTTAGCCTAGCAGAAATCCAAGAGGGAAATCAGCAGCACCCATATGTACAGGAAGAACTAAAAACATATGATAACCTGATTTTCTCTGGCAAAACGGTGGCTTTAGCATGGGTGCCTAGTCACGTGGGTATTAAAGACAACCAAAAAGCTGACACTGTAGCAAAAGGAGCAACCAAAATGACGTTAACAGAACTTAAACTCCCACATATAGATTACAAAACGAAAATTAAATCATACATAAAATAAAAATGGCAAATAACATGGGACATGTTCTCAAACAATAAACTGTATAAACACCAACCTGAAATCAAATCAGAACCCCTGACCAATAGAAGATGGGATATAGCACTGAATAGAATTTGACATGCACACATTACACATTCACACCAGCTAAAAGGAAAAGACCCCTGCCCCCCCCCCTCCGAAATGTCCAACATGTAAAGTTCCCCTTATAGTGAAACACATTCTTATAGAATGTGACAAATACAAGCAAATACACTCCAAATACTACCAGGCAGGTAACCGAAAGAACCTTTTCAAGGACACCAAGCCAGAAAAAGTAAAAAATTTCTTAAAGCATGTCAATCTCCTCAACAAAATATAATAAAGCAAAACAAACCTTTTCTTGGCATTAAATGACCCACAGAGGTTGAAGTGCCGTTAAACAAAACCAACCCTTAGATAAACAATATTTAAGGTTTACCTTCTGATGCTAAAATATAGAGGATATTTGATAACTCGAAAGATATATGAAAATTGAAATCATGAGGAGTTTAGAATAGATGTGTCTAAACAAAAATTGTGAGAAAATTAGAAAAGAATACTAAACCAAACTTGAAAGTTAATTTGATTATTAAGAAACACATCTGACACAACAGATTGGAAAAAGGCCAATGAAAAGGTGAAATTGAAAGACAGAATCAACAATAAACGAAAAGTAATCATAAGTCATTTCAGAAATAATCAACCGCTTCTATAAATCGCGTTCAGCATTACAACCTAAACAGATAAAAAGTGTGCATTCAATTTTATGTGATAATCTTACAATTTGTTTTTGAATAGGAGTTTTAAAAATTTGTTTAAGGTTTCTCTTTCATATTTAATTTCAATAAATATTTGATTAAATTTTACAGAAAAAAAAGAAAGACGTACAGTTGATCTTGTCTCATAGTTTTATCAATACAGAGATAAAACAAAAAAATACTTTGATGCAAACTACCATAACTTTTCTTTGGCATTAACTGACTTATACTACTAATCACACTCCTCGAATTTGCACGATTTCCAACCAGACAGGTATCTTCATTGTTGTTATAACCTTCTAGTAGTCTCAATTTTGCAGTAAAAATGTGGTCTTTTACTTGGGATTGGGAACACACCAGTCTATTGCACTATAAGAGAAAATTGGCTTCTACACCCTCCTCATGTCACTGGTCAGTGTCTGAGAAATGTTTTCATATGTGTATATATGAGGAGGCTTCCTTATTAAACTTGACCTTACAATTTACTTTTACAGAAGAGAAAGATTTCAATATTGATCTTATTAATATCTGTTTGTCTTGTCTGTTTCCAGGTATTGTCTATCGTGATCTAAAACTGGACAATGTACTTTTGGATGCTGAAGGACATATCAAACTTACTGACTACGGCATGTGTAAAGTAAGTTGTTGCTCTTTTAATTCTTGGTAATTAATTTCTAATCTATCGAGCTAAAAGTAAATTATATTTGCTATTTCAAAAGATCAGCTTAGAAACAAAAAAATGTTCTGTGTTATTTCAATTAATTTGCACCCTAAATCTTTAATGCTTATTATTTGTGTAATTACTTAATAATTAAAAACACATTTTTAAATGTTTCTGCATTTAAAATGAGTACATAAAATAATTAAATTATATAAGTACATAAAATAGTAGAAATTAATAAATTATATCTAACTTACAAAGTTAGCTTGTCAAATTTTGAAAGTCAGACCTAAATATCATTTAAGCTGACAAATCAATTTTCATGTGTTATTCTTGTACAATGTTATTGGCAATATAACATGCTTCACTACAATTTATTTAAAAAATTATTTAGGAATTTGGAAGCATGTAAACTGTTTAATAAAAATTAATTTTTTTCTATAAAATTCATAACAATGTCTCATGTATTAAAAGATTGAAAGTTTTAAAGCGATTTACATCCAATAATTTTATAAATACAGATTAAAACATTACCTTCACAACAATAAGTTATAGTTTTATAATAATTTAATTCAATTAATAATTTAATGACCGAACGATATAATTCAATTTTAATTTTAAAATCCTATTTTAAAAAATATTTGGTAAAAATAGCATACTTATGAAAAAATAAAACAAAGATAGGTAGGTACAGTTAGTATAAAATGAAATATACAAGTACATAAAATAATTGTATGTGTGTCTTTCTTTCATGCTATTGTTCTGACCTGTTGTGATTGGTGGTGGATAAATTACCTTTTGTTACTGCCCATAGCCAGGAGACAAATTTCTGTCTATTCGCTGGTTGATTAATGTTTTTAGTGTCACTGCCGCTCTGTTTATATTGGGGATGACCAACTTCAAAATTGCTGTTTTCGATCAGGAAAGAATTGGTAATTCAAATCCATAATCCATTTTGTGTATGTAATACAGAGAACAACTACACATGACCTATTTTTTTTTTTTCAAATTGTTTTTTTTTCTGGAGCCTCTGTTTGCACCAAAATGTAATGTTTTTTTAAGGTGTTTTTTCTTTTATTTGTATCACTCCTATCAGTTCAAAACTATTCGCAGAATTTCATCAAATAAAGCTCTAACGTCTGCTGTCAGGAACTAGATTGCAATATATAATTCTTATTGTTTTATTTCTTCTTGATTTAAAAGAATAAATGTCTTTTTAAAGTAGATTTATTTACATTTTTAACATTTATTCACCCCAAACGAGGAATATTGCTATTGTGATTAGGGGCCAGATGTATAAGGGGCATCCTAAGTGAGGGGTTGTGCAGCAAGATGTTTGTACTAACATGCAGAAATTTAAATGTAATGTGAACAGTCGGGAGAAACAGTGAGCAAGGAGGAAATTCCAAAAGCAAGCTATCCGAAGAAAGAAAAGAAAGTTTTCCAACATCTGGGAACACCTACAGTGAAGGGTGGGATTTTGTTGCTAGTCGCGTTGGTCAGGGATTTATGTTGAGTGGGTACGTGCAATAAGTTCATCGGAGCACATTCCGTGGAAGTACTTATAACACAAGCACAAGGATGTAACATTGTGGCGGTGGGACAGGAGCTCGAGCTTCGTAGACAGTGTGGGACCTGTTAGGTTAGAGAATCTTTTTTTTGCACTCTTTCCAAGAGGGAGAGATTATTGGTTTATTATTATTAATTTATTATTGTTATTTCTAACATTCTTTGTATCTCATTTTTTCTACAGGAAGGGCTAAATGGTGGAGAAACAAACACATTCTGTGGTACACCCAATTATATTGCACCAGAAATACTTCGAGGAGAACCATATGGTAAGAAGAGTGTTTGCTTATTTAATGAATTGCATGTCTGAATAGAAATTATTTTTCTGGAGTAGAATTCGTTGCCATTTGACTTGGCCTTTTAGCTAGGAGTAGAGTGTAGTATCTGTTCTGATGCTACACTTTGTCTTTTCAGTCCTCAGTGAAGGAGAAGTCTGAGACTGAAACAATTTTTATTTTTGTCCTAACCCAGAGTGCCCCTTTTTGGAAGATAGATTTCCCCCCACATTAAAGTAGCAATACACATCGACCAGAAAACTGTTTGGATAATCGCAGATTTGAGGGTAGTTCTATTAAAATAGTCATATCTTAAAACCTAAAGCACTTTAAGTGCTCAAAATACCATCATTTTGTTAGGAAATGAATATCCTTTCAGGTGCATTCATGAATAATAATATACATTATATATTTTTAAGAGTTTTGAGCAAATAAAGGCAAAAAAATGTTAACGCTATTTTCGGCAATTTACGTCATTTTTTTCTTTGACCCCCCCTTCGTTTAAAAGTCTCGTACCATTGCTGTGTGTGGAATTTCGTCCTGAAATTTGGAGACTAATCAGAGAAAGTATCACTTTTAATGTTTGTCGGTGTACAAAGTAATTCGGCTCATTCATTTTTTTGAAATTTTAAAAATAAGACTTCAACTCGCCGTCGGTCGAACATTTTTGAAAAATACATTTCCGTCGCCCAATTAGTAAGTAAATCAATCATTTTACTTTTTTATGCATTAAAATTATAATTGTATATATGTGTTCTCTTTTGGTAGTCCTGATATTTCATGACCCTATCCGAAAAAAAAAAAGCGTTTTCTATTTCGTTTGAAAAACATTGTAGTAGCAGTTATAAACACGAGGCGATTTTTGTTTATTTTCATTCTAGAACGAATTTTAAAAATTTTAAAATTATGAATATAAAAAATGTTGTTACATTTTTCGTACCCAACTAGTAAATAAATTAATCTTTTATCTTTTTTTATGCATTAAAATTATAATTGTATGTTGTTTTGTCTTTCTGTAGTAGTAATTTTAAATTACCTTATCCGAAAAAATATTGTCCTTTTTTTTGAGCGAAAGTCAACAATGGCTGCTAGTATTGCTGATATAACAATCAATCAGCAGCAGCAGAGCTAACTAGTCTTGTAAAGCTTTGTAAAAATAAAACAAAAATATTTTTGTGCTTAAAAAAGTTAATCCTATTTGGTTCTTTTATAAAAAATACTTTAAAAAATACTGGTTTTCACTCAACTTTCGAACTTCTATTTTTTTTAAAATTGGCAACTTTAAAGTCATTACGACTTTCTAGTCGCCAATTTAAAAAAAAAATTAAGATTCTACTTTTTTAGGCGATTACGTGTAAACACCCTTAAAGTCTTGGCGAAAAAAAGGAAAAACAAAACAAAAAATACTTTAGAATTTAGAGTGGGGGATCAGTTTCGCATATAAATTTAATGTAAAATGATCTCCGATTTCCCGGCCATTCTTGCCTTTTAGTGAAATTTATAAAATAAATAATTACTCTACCATTAACTCTAGGTACGACTAACAAGCCCACCTCCTAAAAATGCCTTCTTGAACGTATCGTACCATTAACCTTAAATATGAGTGGCAAGTCACCCCCTAAAAAACTCCCTTAACCCTAACACTAAGTCCGAATGACAACCTCCATCCAAAACAAAACCCCTTCCTTAACCTTATCACTAACCCTAAGTCTGAGTAGGAAGCCCTAATCCTACAAAAAAGCCCATTAAAACCAAACATAATCGTTTAAAAAAAATTTAAAAAAAGCAGACCCCCATAAAAAAAACGCACAGGATTTATTTGCCATAGAAAAAAATTGATTAATGCCCTAAAACGCTAGAATGGCCCGGAAATGGTGAATTATTCTACATTAAATATATGTGAAACTAATCCTCCACTCAAAATTCTAAATGAATTGGGTTTTTTTCTTTCTGCTAAGTTTTCAGGGTGTTCACACTTAATTGTCCCTAGCCCTACCACTAACCTGAAGTTCAAGTGGTAAACCCCACCCCCTCCTCCCACAAAGACCCTCATAATCGTCTAAAAAAAAAAGGAAAAAACAAGAAAAACGCACAGGATTTATCTCCCATAGAAAAAATAATTAACTGTCCTAAAACGTTAGAATGGCCTTGAAATGAGGGCTTATTTTATGTGAAACTGATCCCCACTCTAAATTCTAAAATAATTGTTTTTGTTTCTTTCTTTCTTTCTGCCAAGTTTTT
The DNA here is from genome assembly GCA_963556195.1 of Sepiola atlantica. Lineage (NCBI taxonomy): Eukaryota > Metazoa > Mollusca > Cephalopoda > Sepiida > Sepiolidae > Sepiola > Sepiola atlantica. The sequence continues at coordinate 92,860,013 of OY744522.1, read as the reverse complement.
CAATTTTTTTTAATTGCCTAAATAATGTAGAATCTCATATTTTGGGGAGGTAAGGGGGTGAGTTAGCGGAAGGTGTTAATCTACAATAATGCCAAAGAAATCTTGCAATATATTCTTTTTTAAACAGTCCTAGTATTAGATTTTAGTTTCTTGTACATAAAATGTATTACAATTCAACTTTGAGTTTTCTAACTTCTTTCTTTTAATGGATACATGGTATTTTTAAGGTATTGCAGCATATTTATGTGCACTTAGTACTTGGAAACCATTAATTTCTGGAGATTTTCAGTGGCACATTCTGATTCCTTGTACAAAAATACATTTATATGGTAAATTTCATTGCTTAATCTTGTATTTTAACAAAGATATAACATTTTTACTGAAAAATTAGTGTAAAAAATGTGACGAAACGCATATGGTCTTAAAGAGGGGAAAATATCCAATCGTGTGAGGCACAAAAATAGTCATAACTTCCTTATTTTTAGTCAGATTTAAAAAATTTAAAAAGATTCTTTCTTAGATCATCAAGCTCTTTCTATATATGCCATTATTGAGATATTTTAAGCAATTTAAATGTTTTCATGTGTATTGCTAATTAAAGCCGAATTTGTGTCTACCTCTGCCTGCCATTGTGGAAGGGCAACTAAATACGAACTTCCTTGTTCTAAAATCATCTTTTTCCTACACTAGTCACCAACTAAAGCTAAGAAAATTGTCTTTTTTTCTGTTGAATTTGTATTTTTAACATTACAATTGATTATTTCATACTAAGATATATGCATCCCCCTCGTGCAAATATTTAATCGTTATTACAGAAAACCTGGCCAAATTGCTCATCGAAAATATGTTGCCACCGTTAGCATCTAAAATTAATGACTTTCCCTCTTTCAAAGGGAAAATGGTAATCCCATACAATCGCTTTCTATCTACCTTTAATTTATGTGGAAGTCTTCATTATGGTATAAAAATATTATAGTCTAATATGTTAAGTTTGGTGCTGATTAATTAAGCATAATGCATAAATGGGTTAAATTTTAAATTCATATAGAATTTTTCTGACAATTGTTTCTGGTTTATTATAATTTTATCTTTAATAATGTATAGAGGATTAATATGTAAGGATGAACAAACAGTACTATAAAAATTAAAAGGTTTTATTGACATAAAACGTTGAACACATGTGAGTTAATTTCTTTTCAATGTCTCTGTAAGAAAAGAGAGTGGGGTTTCTTTTTAACTACAACAATTATAAGACAATGTATATCTGCTGCATGGAGACTCTTCAGGCAACTGTCGACATTTTTACGACCTGTGTTCTTGTATAGCTGTAAGACATGGTCAATGACCAAATATCAAAATGACACACTCCTGGCTAAAGCGCATTGGGTGGAGAAAATTAAGTTTCACTGTAAAGGCTTCCATTAGAAATTGTGTTGCTCAACGATGTCTCAACTGATACAGCCACATCACCCACTGTCAGTCATTTGAATGCTCCGAATTGTGTTCCACATCGATGTCAATGGGCTAAAGCTGCATGGTAGGTCATTTAAGATGTGAAGGGGATCAGTTGATGACGACCTAATCTTAGGGAGCGGCATAAACAAAATAGCAACAGACAGAAGTTGGAAGTCATTCACAAAACGTCTAACCTCAGCATGAGACACGAAAACAAAAATAATTAAAATCATAATAATAATAATAATAATAATAAATGAAATAATATTGGCACTTGGAAACATCGTTTCAAATTTGAATTACAGTATAGAAATTTAGGAAGCCAAAAAAACAATTATTTATTTACCTTACAGATTGAACAAGCTTTCGACTTTTAAAAGCTATTTTCAAGTTAAGACATTTTCTTTTTTTTTTTCTTTTTTTTGTAAATCATCTTACCCATCGGAGATATAAGAATACCTCTTGGGCAGTAGTCTGTTGAGATGTTATTAAATGTCATGTATCACACGTGGCTACGGGATCTAGGTTAATGAAATAATATTGGCACTTGGAAACATTGTTTCAAATTTGATAAAAATAGAAATTTAGGAAGCCAAACCGTGAATAACATCTCAACAGACTACTGCCCAAGAGGGATTCTTATCTCTCCGACGGGTAAGATGATTTACAAAAAAAAAAGAAAAAAAAAGAAAATGACTTTTAAAAGTCGATAACTTGTTCAATCTGTAAGGTAAATAATTTATTTTGGAGATAAAAAAAAACATTGTTATTTGGCTTCCTTAATTTCTATACTGCAATAATAAGTTTTAATTCTGGTGCTAGTTGAAGAAGTGTGTTAGTATATGTTTATCTCACTTTGTGTATTTTCTGCATTTGTGGCATTATATTTTTTTAATTGATTTTGTATGCTTGGTAAACTGTTTTCTACACGTTTTTCTGGTTGATCCCAAAATAAATAAAATATTTGAGTATGCTAAGGAAATCTGTAATTATTTTCTTTCAGATTTCAGTGTCGATTGGTGGGCCCTTGGTGTATTAATGTTTGAGATGTTGGCCGGTCGATCACCATTTGATGTTGTTGGTAGTGACAATCCTGACCAGAATACGGAGGATTATCTTTTCCAATGTAAGTAAAACTGACTTAAATTTTAACTCCTTTATAATTTTAAGCAACAATTCTTACAATGTTTAATAATTTTTTCTTTTTCCAGCTCAAGACTTTAAGAGAAAAAAAAATTGATCTCCCAATTTTAATTGATCAAAGTCAGCCTGTAATAATTTAAGATTAAGATTTTTTAATGTATTATTTTCAAAATGACAAATTGATGTTTGGGTTGTATATATGTTCTTGAATTAATTAAACAAAAGTTTTTTCTTTCATTTGTTTTTGTCTTATTTAGGTCCATTTCTCTAATTTTATATTTTATTTCTTTTTATTATTTGTTAGAGTATCAGCATATTTCGTATTATTTTCATCATTACTATGCCTGTCACAAACCATGTTTTATATGCATTATTTTCATGCTTAACTTAGAATACATCTCCAATAATAGAAATATTACTGTATGTAAAATTTTTCGTTTTTAATATATTCTAAGTAATATTTACCATTAAACACCATTCTAGTAAAGTTTTAATTCAAATTTAAATAATCAATTCAGTTATCACGTATTTATTTACTATTATAAAAACGATACATTAACTTCTGTACATGTTCATACAAATCATTGTTTCTCGGATAATCTCATTTGACTATTATTTTTAATATATTAATATCTTTTTTTTTTTAAATCCCTCGAGACAAAACCCGATATAGCCTAAATTTTAATTTTCAAGAAATATTATTGTTATTTATGTTATGCTTCTGTGAGAATCTCTTCTTGTTTTGCTATTATTTTTCTATATCAATATTATCTTTAAAACCCAAAACAAAAGACAATATAACTTTAATCTGAAAATGAAGGAACGTGCATTATTAATTACGTTTTAATTATGCTAATTACTTTCCAAATAAACACATTGACACACCGGTTCTCGTTAGTTCACCGAAGTTAAGCGATGTTGAACCTGGTCAGTACCAGATGGGTCACCATTTTGGAATACGAGATGCTATATGTGGGAGGATGACTAAACCTCCTAGTAGAAAAATAAAACCCTGAAGATTCCTTTAGCAAGTACTTCAGTATAACCTGTTAATCTAAACATGTATTGACACATCGGAACATCTGCCCCCTGAGCAATCATGTAGCAAAGTTTTTTGGAGAAAAAAAAACATTGCACAAATGCCAAAAAAAAACTGAATTTTGAACCAAGACGGAAAAGCAAAATTACTTTTTCTCTATTTCACATATTATTTCACTGTCCGCATTGAAATGTGATATGAAGCATTTCTATTTCTATTTCATATGTTATAATAGCATATTTTATGTTACGATCAAAAACAAAATTTTTCAAACAGATTCACAATGAATATTATGTCAGTAGATACTAGATAGATGTAGGTATCTTCTAATCATAAATTTTATTTTTTATTGTTTGCTAAAGTATCACAATTCATATTTTGGTAATTATTTTTTATCATTTGTAGATTATATATTATGTAGGGGTTTTAAGATGGGCATTCATAGTTTTAAATTGTAAATATTTAAGTTATATTTTTCTTTAAAAGATAGAATCTTCTGTATTAATAATTTTGAGAAATATATATATATATATATATATATATATATATGAACTTTTATCGATTAGCTTATGTCAAGCTACTTGATAAAAGTTCATTAGGCTTATGCCTAAACTCTGACTGAAATACCAAAATTTCTGTGTAGCTTGCCATAAAGGTATTTTTATACCACTAAGTTCTAATCATGTATTGAGCACTGTTGAAATAAATACTGTAACAAATATATATACACACATATATTATGTGATAATTTATATCATAAAATTGTTGGACAAGATATTGTCTGTGAGTTGACATGTAAACATAACTTTTTAAATTACATTTTGATTTGAAACAATTTCATTAAATTAATTTAATGACTAAAAGATACCTTTAATAACATTAATTTAAATTTTACAATAATCCTATTTAAAAAAATAATAATTTAGTCGTAAAAAAAACCCCTTCAAAGTTTTCATTTTTTCAACATACTTTTCCAAGAATTACACAATTACTTAAATTTTTTTGTTTTCATTACAAATGAAAATAAAATGCATCCCGAGCAAAGTGGGGTAGATGAAGCTAGTATAAGTATATATATATATATATATATATATATATACTAATGATAATAGAATTAACGATAAGTGAAATATCGTAGAGTGATCTATCTCGATAAAATAAAGCTCAATACGTTGAGTAGAGCAATCAATTTTAAAGAAAGAAAGATGAAGATAAAAAATTGTACAAAATTACATAAAGTTACATAAATTAATACAAATTTTATTACATCGAAAGTTCAGATGCAAGGAGTTACATTAATCCTTAAACCATGGTTTTTCAAAGATAAAACTCTTCTCGTCAGAGGATAAAATCTGGTAATATGATATTTATAACAATTAAATATTACCTAGTTCCATTTCACTTTGAAAAATTGAAGAATAAAAAAAACAGAAAAGGTTGGGGATAAAGAAATAAAAGGCCGGGAAGTAAAAAAATGAGCAGTATTGCGAGGTGATTTTTGAAGACGAAAGGGACGTTATAGTGTAGATAGTTAATAGTAAAAGTAACAGTTTGTAGAATTGAAGAAAGTTTTTTAACAAATAAAAGGTGGAGGGTTCAAAATATCTCACTTGGTCCATATGGATTCGTACTCCGTTATAGTATATTTCCGTGGAGTTACAAGTAAAAATCCTGTGTTAGTATTTTAAATATCCAATTCGGCAAATCCGAGGTTAAGATTGTCTGTTGAAAGGCGTTATGTGGAAAAGTTCATATCTGCCTTCAATTCCTGGCTTCCCTGGCAGAGAAATGTTTCAAAAGTTTTATATATCATCTTAAATATTCTGCTTAGGGTAGGGAGCTTTGCCAAAGAGAATAGAACCGGATCCACCGAGGTCAAAAAGGAATAATGCTGTGCTGCTAATATTTTAAGGGTAGTGTGAAGGAATGGGCGGGGTTGGGGGGGGGGGTTAGTGAAGTCTATAAATTCAAGTTTGAGTGGTCAGCTAAGGTGTGCCTGTGGGGTGGGGGGAATTCAGTTGCTTATATTTTGAGGTTAAGGAGGTTTCTAAGTGCAGTGAAGCTATCAGATAGGGAGATATGTGAGCGGGATTAATATGTAGCCGTAATTGATATTCTTATTGTTGTTGTTGTTATTATTGTTGTTATTATTGTTATTATTGTTATTATTATTATTATTTTTATCAAAAGGAGGAATATTATTTTCAGAGCAGATGTATTAAAATTATGAGTGTTTTATTCTGAAGGCAAGGCAGGTTATAATTTTGCGTAGCCCAATATTATATTAAATTATGTTAGCTGATTCTAGTTGGGTTAAAAGGTGGAATTCAGTGTATGAATCTAGATTAATATTATATTACATCATATTGAATTATCTTGTCGCCAGGGGGTATTATTGAGCTGTTAGTCTTTTAGTATTAGGTCGATATTTGTTGAGAGAGGTGGGTGGGGCAGTGGGGTCTATCCGTAGTGGAAGATCGATGCTAAAGAGGTCGTGTGGTTGTGTAATTAACTATATGTTTTGCTATTGGGTTAAAAATAAATCTGATAGAGGAGTGAGGATGGTCTAGATATCTGGGGGGCAAGACTATGTTGGGCTATGTGCATTTATGTGTTCTGGGGCGGGGGGTGTCTATTGGGGTTACAAGCTGGGCGTATTTAAATCTCCTCTTATGTTGGCATCTGGAAATTATCTCGTTTCTTGAGTTTATAACGTTTTTGTCTATTGCAGTTGTGAGTATCATTAGTGCTTCTGATGTGCATAGGTGGCAATTCTTTGAGCCCGGTGTGTAGGATTTTGATTTTTTCAGTATAGACCATTTTAGGGAAAATTGAGTGTTATTTGATTTAAAATCTTTGATTAATTTAGTTAGAGAGGTGTTGTTATTGGTATTGTTATTGAATGAGTAAGTATGGGTGGAGATTCTGGATTTTATAAATTGCGATGTCGATCCTATGTATGTATATATCCTAGGGTTAGCTATCCTGTCAGTTACTGGGTTGCTTCTGGTTGTGGGTATCATAGTGTTGCTAGGCTGGTTCGGGTTTGGGTTTCTAGAGTTAGGTGGGGTTGTGGGACGGGGTGATGTAAGTTCGGTGGTATTGTTTAGGTTAGTGGTGCGTTGGGGTAATTTAGTTACGGTACATGCATAGACTACATCTTTGTGTATGCAGTTATTATTTAATGGACATGTTGATGGGTTGTGGCAGTTACAATTATTAGTTGGTGTATTTGGGGTAGTGGTTGATTGGGCACGTTTGATTTTCTCATTGTTAGTACTTATTATGGTTTGTGCTGTGTTAGGCATTGTGGAGTATGTTGTTAAAAAACTTTCTTCAATTCTACAAACTGTTACTTTTACTATTAACTATCTACACCATAACGTCCCTTTCGTCTTCAAAAATCACCTCGCAATACTGCTAATTTTTTACTTCCCGGCCTTTTATTTCTTTATCCCCAACTTTTTCTGTTTTTTTAATCTTCAATTTTTCAAAGTGAAATGGAACTAGGTAATATTTAATTGTTATAAATACCATATTACCAGATTTTATCCTCTGACGAGAAGAGTTTTATCTTTGAAAAACCATGGTTTAAGGATTAATGTAACTCCTTGCATCTGAACTTTCGATGTAATAAAATTTGTATTAATTTATGTAAGTTTATGTAATTTTGTATAATTTTTTATCTTCATCTTTCTTTCTTTAAAATATATATATATATATATATATATGATATAAACAATTTTGAGGGAAGAAAATTAACCATAGTGTTCAATTACTAGGGTAAGAGTCTAGTATATTAAATAAAATATTTGCATATTGGATTCCGTCATACCGACAGACTGACAATTATTCAATGACGCACCAAATTCGCCTTCGAAATGTTGCTTTTTCACCATCCGGTTTTGAAACACTATCAGTGCATAAATCAACTACCTGAAACTTTTTCAGTCAAGGAACTATCAAGTCCATGAAATAGTTTTTTTAACACGGGGCAGTGAAAAAACAGTGTTTCAAAGGCGAATCTGGTGTCATTGAATAATTTCCAGTCCATCAAACCCACAATGACTGAGACTTGACTATAAAGATGTGTGGATAATATGATAAAACCTTCAGAATGATGACCTTAACACTTCTTTAATATTTAGTTGAAATCGGAACCTCAAATGCAGAGACCGGCACAAACGGACATCAGACAGGCAGGCAGACTTCAACTTGGTGATTTGTTAGTACTTCTATGCAGTAACTCCACCATAAAATAAAAAATGAGAGCAGCCTTTCCTGCCTACAAAACTGCCTTCGAATGTCCTCTTCTCCCTACAGCCTCTTTCTCACAGAAGAGACTGCTGGTCTTTCATGGCAGGTGCTCGACTGAGCTTCAAATCTATGCCCCCCCCCCCCACAAAACATTCATAACAAAAATTAATCTGGCTACAACCGATGTTACTAATTTCTCTTTCTCCCTCTGTGTACCTAGAACTAAACAGAGCTTCCATGAGCAAAGTTTCTTTCCTAAAACTGCCTGTCTGTGGAACACAGTACCATGAGAGCTGTTTCCCAGCTGACTACAACATTGCCGTTTTCAAGTCCAATGCAAACAAATTCCTCTTAAATAATCAATTTCTGACCAATTACAACCATCGTTAGTAATCTCTTCGATGTTTCACCGTCTACCTATCAAATTCAATAACCCTTATCCTCGAAAGGCCTTTGGGCCTTGATAAGTGGTGACGCATTTGTAAGATAAAAAAAAGTAAAACAATACTAAAATAGTTGTAGACCATTAGAATATCGGTGCATTTTGATAATAAACAATGTGTATTATATTTTTATTTTAAATCTCTATATTAATAAATCTGTGTGACCACTTCTCATGTTTCTGTGTGTGTGTTGTGTGTGTGTGTTTCACATGACTGTGATTTAGACATTATTTTTTAATTTATTATTAATCATTTATTGAACTAAAAAAATGCAATAGCATAAAGTGCTAAAACAAACCTTTAGAAACCCTATTAAATAAGTTTATTTGTATAAAATATGGTTGAATTGCATAAAGGATTATGAATTTTATTAATGATTTCATGGGTGGGTGGTATTTTTCTAAGAGAATATTACTATGGAATAACCACGCAAAATATTGGGCTATTTAAAAAAATAATAAGACACTTCTTTTATGGTGGGGTAATTGTAAAGAATGATCAAATTCTTAAACAAATATATTCTACTAGCAGGACTCTATGGAAATTCCATGGTTGCTTATCCACTGTCTTTCTTCCTGTTCTTCTTTTCTAAAATAAATAAAACTAATATTTTATTTATTTATTGTAACAATTTAAATCTTTTTTAAAAATAGTCTCTTTCTTAAAAATAATTGTCTGCTAAATATCTCCTGAATGAATTTAAAAAAATATTACTTTTAAGATGACAAAAATTCTGTTTCTGACGTTTTATTCGATTTTGGAACAATTCATTTTGAAATGGGTGAATTTTTATTTTTGGCCACCAGCGACATTAAATAACCATTAATTACTATTTTGTATTTCATCTTCGGTGAGCGAACAATCTCATTTTTTTAAATGGGTGTAGAAAGTGATAAAGTACATAGAACCGTGATTAAGTGTATTATTATATAGATTACTCTGTAGTTTCCATATTGTAATGTTGACTACTTAAATAGAAAATAGGTTAAATCCCTTCTTTTTTTTTTAAATTTTATTTTAGTTCGAAAATAATTTCAGATATAATCAGTATTATTTTAAAGTAAACTTAAAAAAAAATTTTTTTTTTCTAATATTACAAAAAGAATGGCTTCAAAACTGAACTCAATATATTTAAGAATTACCTTCTTTTTTTTTAAATTCAAGAAAAGTTCTTGAACAAAACCCAAGATTATCTTTTCTTCCAATGTTAGTAAAGTTAACTTAAACATTTTAATGTCCTGGACATGACACAAAACTGCATCTGGTTGAGTGTGAAACTGCCTGTTTGGTATCATTATTCCCAGGTCTACTTTGGCTCAGAATGGTTTCCTCTATGGCATGGAACTACATCTGATGGTGATGCCTCAATTTGATAGCTTTGGAGACTGTGGTGTCACCCCTTTGTTACCATTCCTCCCAAATCTACTTTGAGCCAGAATGGTAGACTATGGCTTAAATGGAATCAGTCCTTGGTATAAGATAAAAATTCTCTTCGTCGTATACACATACATTAATATCATGAATAACTAGTTAAAACAAACACCATAAATAATAAATATTTGAAGATATTAAGAAATTGAAACATGACAAATTTGAACAAAATAACTGGATTCGGCGATAAATAACCTGAAATGGGTTGATATGTCATAAAACAAACTAAATTTAATTTTCAATAAGAAACATTTTCTTTTTCTAGCTCAAGAATAATAAAAAAAAATTTCTTTTAATTATTTGATAGACCAGTTTTAATTCGTGAGTTTTACTGTTGAAATTATTTTTTTTAGATAAAGTCTATCTTATGTGTTTCTAAAAATGGTTAATAGATGTAGGTTTTCGAAAGATGTTCATTAATTAGACAGATGCTTGTAATAAGGGTTGCGGAGTCAGAAGTTATAAGGTCTGACTCTGACTCCTAGGATTCCAAAAGTTTTGACTCCCAACACCTTGTTTTAAAGTCTTCCAATATTCAAAGATTAAAAATTCTGGCTTCGACTCTGAGTATTGTTATGAGTCCAACACGACTTCTTCCAAAACATCCGACTCTGCGATCCTTATTGTAACAGATGTCTTTCTTTACTCATATTTTTGTTTAAAATATCAAAGCTGATGTATATTTTATCTTACGGTTATTATATATTCATAGTCGTAGCCACAACCGTCTGTATAAAGTGTGAGATGTGGTCTTTCTCGCCCCTCTCTCTCTTTCCCTCTTTATCTTTGTCTCTCTGCTCCACTCCTAAAATTTTGATCTCAAATCTTTTATAATCATTTCTAATTAAACCATGAGTTATCGTAGATTCTTTAAATCTATAAAACTGAAATAAATGCAGTTCTCTTTATTCAAAAGCCAATATCGAAAAATATTCCAGTATTTATATTTTTGACAACAGTATAACTTAGTAATTTATTTATTTCCTACAAAATAAATCTGGTGCTATAACACAGAATCCTCTTCTAAAAGTAATTAAATAAAATACTCAACAAATACCATGAAATACTAACTTTAATTTCTCTCTGTGTCTTGCTTTCTGTCTGTCTGTCTGTCTCTCTCTCTCTCTCTCTTCATTTAACATCATTTTTCTCTTGTTCATGGATCCGATGTTTTTGATATTTCCCAAGCTCACTCCAGTCCTCACGGTTCAGTGGGTCAACTTCCAAGTTTTCCTTGGCCGGCCAACTTTTTTGCAACGGTTTATCCAGGAGGATGGACACTCCACATGACAATACCAACATAACCGATTCGTCCTTAAGATAACATCTATGCTGGGTAAATGTAGTGCTTTCAGCAAATCCTCCGACTTGATCTGTTAGTATTAGTCAGATTTCGCATTACAAATCCATTTAATCATGGATCTGTCATTATGCTGGAGTCAAACGAGAAAGGACTGAGTGAGGGCTCAGCACTTGCTGCCTTATAACACCATGCTCCTGACACAGCTGCTATACAATTCACCCGGCAATGTTATCGGAGGTCACAACTGAGAAAATCTTGCCATTGCTGCCTTCACCCTTGTGATTGTAATGAGTTCACATCCATCATATCTCCTAGGTAAAAGAAAAAGTCTACTATCTCCAGGATGTTGTCATCCCGTACCATCTATGTGAGGACCACTATCAATAGGGCATGCCTGTCAGAGGCATCTGCTACATTTGAAGTTGGGGTTTGGAGTTAATTTACCCTTCAAGTCACTACACTTTTTGTGGACCCACAGTAGGCACAAGTTACTAAATAAAATCATCATACCTAATTTAAAGATCAATTAGTTTGCAAATCACTGTCTGCCTTGACTAGCTTTTGGACCTTATAAAAGCATCTAAAAAATGAAATGCTCACTAGTATTAGAATGCGAAAATCGCTTATATCATTTCTATACGTATTTCTTTACTGATCTATTTGTCATATTGTTCGCTAATGGGTCGGAAGACTGGGGTTCAATCCTCACCTGAGTCATACCAAAGACTCAAAGGATGGTATTTGATGCCTCCTTGCTAAACACTCTGCATTATAAAGTGTGGGTCAAGGGTAAGTGGAGTCATTCAGGAAAAGGAGTGGTGCCCTCCCTTACATCTTGCCCAACAAAAAAGAAGCCTTTGGATCGCCTTCGACTATCGTTCATCCATTCATTTATTATATATATTATTGTTTTAGTGAATACGTCCATTTTATTTATGCTTGTCTTTTAAACTAAACTAAACTGTTCTTGTTCCCAGCTTAGATATTAACATTTAATAATATATTTATATAAAAAATATTTATTTTAAAACCTATTGTGAAACACATATGAAACTATTAACAGATGATATGATGATTCATTTCGTTTTATTTCTAACTTGCAACTTTTTTAGATTTAAAATAAATAAATGAAGAGATAACAAGAGAGAGAGACAGACAGACAGACTGGTTCTAAAATCACTTGTTACACACACACACATTTGTGAGCTTATAAAAACACCTTTAAAACTTTCTTTGCTCAAACCTGACACTCGCTTTGTTCCTAAGGGTTACATGCTTTGTGCGAAATCAAATAATATTTAAATCTTTAAACTGCTGATTTCTATACTCTTCTATACAAAATTAAAACATGGTCTTCTTCTATGAGTTAAACTATTTCAGAGTTGAATAAGGCTGCGTTACAATGTCCTAATAAATAAACCTCAATTGAAAAATCCTTTATTACAAATAATCGCCTTAAAGACGATACCTTTCATTTAGCTTTCTTTCTAATTACGATCAGGCTCTTGTTATTGTTTATAGTTTGAAGAGCTAAAAATCACAGGTTTGAACATCAGTTTGCAGAGATGTCCAAGATATTTAAATATATTAATCTTGTAAAAAAAAATATTAAAAAAAAAATCCTCATACTCTTGAGCAACACCGGGTCAGCTATGATTTATTTATATATATATATATATATATATATATATATATATATATGCGTGTGTTTATCCAACCTGTATCCCTGCTCTTCAGTGTGGCTAGAATCAGTGGGTTCTTTAATTGAGATTAAAAACCCAACCACTTTGTCAGCTGTTGAGAACTCTTACCTCTATTCTACCAGTTATCGTCACAAAGTAAGAGAAATCTATAATCGTGATATATCTGCATTATTGGCTACCTGGAGTGCTCTATTCTGATACGAAGAGCCGTGTATTTATGCTGAAGAAAGCCAGTAATCTCATTTACCAGAGAGTTAACTAATTTCTATAACAATATATTTCCGGTTGAATGTCTAAAAATCCCAAACATTGCCTACACCTTCGTTAGAAATCGTTCTTTTAATAATTTAAAAAAGAAATTTAAATGACACTTTTAACAATTTATTTTGTATTAAATATGCATATCAAATGTGCTGCAGGTTTTTTTGTTTACATTAAGTTTTAATAGAAAACTGAACGCCACTTCTAAAAGCTAAAATTATTTCTTATAAGTAATTTGAAGTGGGTTTGAAGGCCAAAATAATTAAAAGTTCTTTTAAAAAAAAAGGAAAAAAGAAAAGATTTTTAGTTTTTAGAAGATGGTTCCCTATTAACCAAAACTCTCAGTTTTTTTACTAGGAAAGGTCTCCACCAATTTTTGTTTTTTAAATTTTTAAATTATAATTTTTTTTCTTTAAATAGAAAGTGAAATTAAGTATTCTTCTTACACAGTCGACTGAATATTTTTAATGTTATTCATTCGTTATATTTCACAAAGAAATACCTGCCACAAAATATACCTGGAGGTCTATTTTTGAATTTTATTCATAAAATTAAAAAAAAAAAAAAAAGTCCATGTCATGTTTTATTCCTTCTATTCTGATTTGCAGCTCGAAAATCACGCATCTATCCATCGAAATACCTCACGTTGACCTCGGGGGGATGTGAGAGTGTATCTGTGGGCACGCCTTCGTCTTATAGGCATTGTTCAAGTGGGCTAGTACAACATATGCAGGATATCCTCCATGTTTTCTGTATTACTTGGGAGCCAGGCACCACCCAGATAAGCAGAACTCATTCTGGTGGGACCACACAATCGCTCGTTCTTCTTTTGTTTCGTTTTTCCCAAAAAATTTCTGCATTTCAAAAAAAAATATTAATGCTGACTTTATATTTTGTTTGTAGAATTTTTAGTTGGATTTTGTCTTCACGTTCTTCTGTTTCTTATTCCTCCTCCTTAATTTATCTTGCTCTCCCTCATCTTCCTTCCGTCCTTCCTTCCTTTTTTACAAATTCCTGGAGCTGCCAACTGTTTCTTTTAACTTAGTAACGTTACTAAAGACTGTTTTTCAGACTGAAATTTTTATTTTTTATTTATTTATTTTTTAAAATTCTTTAAGAATACTGATAATTGTACTATCATGAATCTCTCTTACCCCCTTTATGTAGTGATTGGATTTAACTACTTTTGAGGGATATTTTGATTGCCCTAGTAATCCTTTTCATGCAACGTAATGGCACCTTCCAAAAGATGATGAAGCTTTTAAACAAAGATTTAACTACACACTTGTAGTGATCACCAATCCGTCCAAAGGATAACTCACTGTCTGGAATAGCTTAAATAAAAAAAGGAATTTTGGACAGTTTCTTCAAAAGGATATCTATAAATATTTCTATATCATCTTGATTCACTGACCAGATCTATCAATTATTCTTGATTAGCAGAGCTACCTGCCATTACTTGGGGCCATGGATAAGAAAATAGAAGATTTAAGAAAAAAATGTCTCACATCTTTCTTTTAAAACTTCCGTAGTCATTTTACTTTCTGAACACACCTCTCTCTCTCTCTCTTTCATGTGCAAAACTTTGTAACTGCATATAATAGAAAGAAAAAGTAATAAGCAGCTGACTGTTTAACCTAGTTTCAGTTTTGATTTTTTGAACAACTATCAGTAAGAATGACAGTTATTTCGTCCCTGTTGACACCAAGCGAATGAATATTATAGTATTTTGTTTTACCATAACCAGTTATACCGAATCAGAATATGTAAGTCTTTTAAATGTATATTTGGTAGTTTTGCCAGACACACAGACGAAATATGACTTTGCTTTATCTAATAAATGATTGGATTGTTCTATTTTATGTGCAGTATTTAATGTTATATTATTCAATGATATTGGAAATGTCTGAGTTTATATCTTTTCAAATTTACTACAACCTTTCGAAAAGTTAATGCCCGATTACAGCAATTTTGCTTATTTATGTTTTGTAAGGAAATTCTTATCCCTTATTTACACAGTTGATAAATTCTTTAATTATTTCCACTTAAACATTGTTGTTACATGGCACATGATTGGCATAATGGATGCTATCACAGACTATAGAATAGACTATTCCAAATTCAAATATCATTGGAACAATTATGCATGAACACCTCTTCGAAAGGGTATTAACCCACAATTTTTCCTGCAGCTCTGAGTTAAATAGCAACTTGTATTTACTTAATTGCATACACTAATGAATTGTTTATCAAGGCTTTGATTTTGTGCATTAAATTAAAAAAACAGAATTGATATGCTAAAAATCAGACAAACCAAACTAACTAGTTTTATACAGGTTCTCATTAACCACTGCAGTTTCATCACAGTAACAATGTTTAAATTATTCACATTTTCAACTGTTTCCTCATCTTGGTTGTCGCCATTTTCACAATGTTTTAACCGTTGTACTCTGCAGGCTTTTTCAGGTACAGTTTATTGTAGTCGATAATGTTCTGTGATATTTTTACTGAATCCTTTATTTAATCCATGGGGGTAGATTGCTCTCATTCTATGTTTTACATCTTTGGAATATCTGACATCAATTGGTGCTTACGTTCTTTCACTAAGATTGAACTTGCCATGTCTAGGTACAATTCAGTCTAGAATATCTCTTAACCAACACATATCTTGACTCCACCAAGATATGGACAGCAGTATAAAACATGGTTGTAGTGTAAATAACAACACCGCATTTCAAAAATAAATATTAAGAGAATAAATTCATAAAGAAAGATTGCATTACCTCCCCCCCCCCCCCCAAAAAAAAAACAAAAAAAACAAATGAGGATGTTTGTTTAATTTTAATGTTATTTTAATAACATATTAACATATTGTGCTACAGGGTGGCACCCTCCCCGCCTAAATAAAAAAAGAAAATGCATACAAGGGGTCGTTATTAAAATTCACAATCCTTTCTGCAATCCATAACATACGGGAACATTTTGGTGATCATCTCAGTTGGAAGTATGATCCAGATGGGCTTTACACCAACTGGACCTTACCCCCCCCCCCCCGCCATTTTGATCTGTGGGGTTACCAAAAAGGTAATGTCTATCAAAATAATCTCCAGACGATTCGTGAACTGAAGATGGCCATCACAGCCAAAATCAGGATAGTGTTAAGAGAGAGAGGAGTGTGTCAGAGTTATTGACAATTTTGCACATCTTATCGAGGTGTGCTTATCATTGAACGTAAATAAAACAAAGACTGATGAACAAGTCAGGCACAGACTGAAGTCTATTTGTACCAAATATGGTTGGATTGCGAAGGATTGTGAATTTTGTTAACAATTCCATGGGTGACATTTTTTTTGTAGGGGGTTACCCTGTACCATCCTGAGGATTGGGATCTTCCCACAAGGAAGTATTTAACTCTTCCTCAAAAAAATCAAGATGTCATTTAAATGTCTATTTAATTTAGGGGATCCTGAAGTTCTGACATACTGGAATCATTTTCTATGCAACATAGTAGAAACTTTCAAAAGAAAATGAAAATAGGAAACTTTTTAAAAAGTTTTCACTAAACACTGGTAGTGATCACCAATCAGTTCAAGGGACGACACTCTTATAAAGCACTTATTAATTCTCACCAGTGAAGAGAGGTGTATTCGATTTATTCAGGTTAAAAGTCTGTCCTTTTAAAGGGCTTTGAAAGACTGCTTTCTTGACACCCCCCCCCCCCCCAAAAAAAAATATAGAATAATTTTTAAAATTTCAAGTTAAAATTTTGTTTAAATTAGAACAAAATTTGAACTTTTAATTTTCAGTAAATGTTGAATAGGGTAAGTTGATTTTCAACTTTTTTTTCAATTTTTTTTATATCAAATATGCTCATGCGAAGAAAGTTGGGTATTGGTAAGGTTAGTGCTGACACTAAAAAGTAGTTCTCAAATTGGCACCAATTTTTGAGTAGTGAGCTTTAAAGATCGTCTAAGAAGAAGCACCGAAAAATCCATTTTTTTTTTTTTAAATTAAAAAATTTTTTTTTAACATTTTTGTATAAATGTAAATATCTTTGAAACTACAAAAGATGAACTTCTGAAAATTGGTTTATCGATTGCTAGTTTAGCCATGAATATGTACCTTAAATTTTTATAGAAAAAGTACCCTCCAAAGAAAAAAAAGATTTTCCAGTGTTTTTTATTATATCTTTAAAACTAATCTCTGCAAAATTTGATACAAGTTAGAAATCTATTTTTTGGTGTCTGTACTCACCATACAAATACCCAATTTTTTTTTGCATGGACATGTTTGATATTTAAAAAAAAAAAAAGGTGAAAATCAATCTACTAATACTGATGGATACAAATTTTTAAAAAAAATCTAATCAAATTATGCTCATATTAGTAACAGTAAGTGAACAAGATCTTAAAAGACATTTTACTGAAATTAACCCATGGAAAAGTTTTTGTAGTTTTAATTTGTTTTTTGTTGGTTTTTCTGTTGGGTTATTATGCATATTTTCCAATTCTGAACATTTTTAAAATTCTTACTGCCCCTTCATTTATTTAAGATAAAATAAAATTTAAAATATAAAGAAAAAAATAGTCTTTTTGAGATATTAGGAATAATACATCGACTTTCTATCTTGTCTGTTCTCAGTAAATTTTTTTTTTTTTTTTAATTTTTTACTTTTACAAATGTTCTTTTTTGTTAAGGAATAGTAACAATTAAAATTCACTTTTTGGAGTTACGTGATTAATATAAACAGAAGAAACCTTCATCCCAGAGAATATAAAATATGTAAGATTACACAAAAAAACGGTGTTCATAAGAGGCAAGTTAAGAACAACTTGAATAATTATTTGAGGATGCTATTAAAAAGTAATATATAATCTTGTGCACATAGATTTCTTGAAACTTATATAATGTTTACAAGTACCCTATGCTAGTGTGTAAGAGAATTGCAGAGAAATTGTTCTCAGTAGATTTCCTAGTTTATTTTTGTTTTTTCTTGTACATTATTTTATTAAGAGACAAAAATTAAAATCCTGACTCTTTTGGGTTACTTGATGAATATAAACATATAAGTATAGACAATATACAATTTTATTTTACGCTTACATATAGAGAAAATGTCTTCATAAGAGGTCACCACTTATGAACATCGTCTATGTATTTTAGAACATTATTAAGTGATATATATATGATACAACGAAACAGTATGTCTGTGAATAACTATATATGCTCCCCACCTCCTCTTGGTTTGAGCACTTTAGTAGGTGAAATAGGCAGCTGTTATTATCAATAATGCAAAGCTCTTCATAAAAGCGAATAGAGGACTCTTCGATTGCTGAAATTGTTCATATAAACAGTAAAATTCCCACCTGCTTGTGCTGATAGCACAGTGGATAGAAGCTCAGACTGCTGACAAAAACCATCAAGGTTCAATCTCAGCTTAAAGCACAGGCCTATCTAGCCACACTGAAGAGCTATGATACAGAGAAACAGTCTCTGTGAATGACATATATATATATATATATATATGGAAAATGAAAACAGGAAAACCAAAAATATTATTTATGTATTCATCAACGTTTTGTCTTTATTTTAAGACTTCCTCAGGATGATTGATTTGAAGAAATAACACACAAGTACAAATATTTGAAAAAGTTTGGTATGTTTGTTACGTGAAAAGAATGTTTTTGTTCTTTTTTGGAACGAAATATAGCCGTTAGAATTTAATGTGTACTGGGTTTATGAAATAGAATAAGTTTTTTTAATTATTCAAATGAAAACATAGTCGTTAAAATTAATTTAAAAAATGTGGTGCGACATATGATATGAAAGGAATGGTTTAGCTCTTTTTTTCGTACAAAAAATAGCTGTTAGAATTTGAAACATGTAATATGTATATGAAATGAAATGGGTGTTCTTATTTATTTATTTTGAGATGGGGAACTCAACGAGAACTTTGTTGAACATAAGAGATATAAAAAATAACAATTCTCTGAACACACTTTTGTCCCATGCATTACAACACAATCATTCTTTTAACTTTGAACAGGCTAGACTTGTTAAATTTATTTTAAATAAATCTCGATGAAGACTTCTTGAATCGACACTCATTATAAACTCCAACAAAATTAAACACCGTAATGGCTTCTATAATTTATCTCCTTTAATCAACAAACTTATTCTATCCAAACAGAACTTGAATTTAGATCCAGGCTAGCCATTTTACACTACACTCCTAAGAAAACATAACATATAATATTGATAATAAAATAAATAAAAAACAAAATAAAAATAAATAAATAAAAACACCCATTTCATATACATATTACACATTACAAATTCTAACGGCTATGTTTTGTTCCGAAAAAAAGAACAAAACAATTCCTTTCACATAATGTCACACCACATTTTTATTTTTTATTCTAACGACTGTTTTCGTTTGAATAAAAAAGAAGAAAAAAACTCATTCTATTTCATAGATGCAGTACATATATTAAATTCTAACGGCTATATTTCGTTCCAAAAAAGAACAAAAAAATTCTTTTCATGTCACAAACAGACCAAACTTTAAAAAATATATGTATTTGTGTGTTATTTCTTCAAATCAATCATCCTGAGGAAGTCTTAAAGATTGTATCATGATCTTTCCTAGAGTGCACTAACAAGGCTAACAGCCTTGTTACTACTTCTCTTGAGTGTACTGTTTTCAGTTAATCATTCAAAATGCACCCATACACACACTGTATGCACATATTGAAAAAAAAAACCCCAAAAACGTAAATTTATAAGACCAGTTCTGTTGACATGCTGTAAGTTGTTCCTCTGTCCCTACTAGTTCTATTGTTGGCATGCTTTAGAGACAAGATCTCTGCAAATATTTAGCAAGTCCATCTTTCATTATATCCACATATTAAGATAGTTTGACATGTGTGCATATTTTGGTGTATTATATCTAAGCACAAATAAATCCTGTTATATTTTATAAGTAAGGTTTTTCTAGTTATCATTTGTTTTTCTCCCATTTTTTCTTGTGCAAGAATGAATAAGAAACCAGTAAATTCTTAGAAATGTATTGTTTATGCTTCAACTATCAAATGGGATTAATTGAATTATAACCGATTTTTTTTATATTTAGTAAAAAATGATACTTCGACTCTGTTATAACCTAAAATGTATATATTACTTTACTAAAAAAAATTTTAAATAGCACTATACATCTGTCAAATATTCATTTTTATTTTACCTTTACAGAAATCATTTTTGTGACTTACGTAAATTAGTATCTGTTGCTATAGATATGGATAACATTCTGGATGTTACTATTTTTGTTTATTTAATTTATTTTTTTCATTCCTAGTACATGATTTAATTTGCTATGGAATTCTTTTTTGTTCCTCTTTTGTTTTCTCTAAGAATTAGATGTTAATAGTTATGAACAACTTTTTTGGTTGTTTTGGCATTTTTAAAATATGGATTGATCATTTCTATTATTCAGACTTCTATTCTCATCTTGGTTACATTGGCCGAAATGTTGTAAATCTAACATTCACAACGTTTTGGCCGATGTAACCTCCAACCTTCTTCTTTTTTTTTCTTTTTTTTTTTTTTTTAATATGAAGAGATGCTATTACTGTATACAGTCTCCTGCCATATTCAATAACTACTTTAAGTATGAAGGTAGCCTTGAAAGAAAGAGGTCAGAGAGAAAACTAATTAACCAAATAACCCCTATTTCACTGGAGACTATAGAGAAACAGTCTAAGTATCTAAAATCTAACTTCCTGAAGTAAATTAACAAAATAACATAAAACACAAAATGTTATGCCTCATTTAGTTTGAATAAGCTTCAAAGACACTTTATGGATATGGGCTGACTTTTCTATGAAAAGAAAATTCTTCGTATAAATATTCATTTAAAAAGAATCTGAAAATGCACTTTAAATTCAATTAATATCATTTGATAATTTTCATACGGTTTTATATATGATCTTTTTTTGATAAAAGGACTCTTATCACTAGAGAGCTACACTACTAATGAATATAATATTGTATTTACTTTTTTTGTTTTGGAATTTGGAATTTTTTATGTTGAATTTAATTAACAGCATTTGATTTTATAAAAATCGTTAAATAAAATCTTTGGACATCATAAATGTATAAAATGAATCTCACCTATTTCATTCCACAGACACCCTCTGCTCATATAACTATAAATTATAGCATAATAAAATAATTAGCAGATTTCATGGCATTGCCTGGGCATCAAATATGGTGAATAGAACTAATAAAACTTAGGAAAGGTATGAATCCTCTAGTTTATGAGTTAAATAATATAACTGCTGTTCTTCTAAAAATTATTATCAAAAGTAAAACTTTCTTTCTTTTGTTTTTTCAAATTATTCCCCGCCAATGGCTGTAAATGTTAATGATAAGCAAAATTACCTGAACCGTAACCATACATTATTATGATAGAAAAGAAAACTTATCTTTTAAAACCAGGCAAAAACATCCACAGGATCCTGCTGATTCTAAATATAGCATTTTTACAGAGATCAATCATTGACAACTTATGAGTGAGCTGAAAAACATACAGGCATCTAAATGAATGACTTGAATGAAGCCTATTTAATTGTTGAATTAATAAAATAAGTAAATACATTTTAGTAAGTAAACAAATAAAAAGCTGTAAAAATATAACTCATTAATAATAGAACTGTAACAATGAATTAATATTACACCACATACTATAACAATATAAAGTATACATATAGTTATAACAGAGAATTGATTCTGGCTGTAACGATATAAACTGGTCTTCATTTCACTCGATATTGTAAGTTTTAATCGTAGTGCATAAATTTTACTTCCACATATTTATTCTGATGAGTGTGGACGAAAGCTGGCTTAATAAATTCATGTAATTCATTCGTTTTTAACATTTTTCAATTTCATTTCCATTCTCCCCCCAAAATGTCACAAATGTCTGTATTCCTTACCGTAATGAAATTTTGTACCACTAAAAATGTATTTAAATTGTTGAAAGGAATATTTCCTTGATAATGACAACTGTGCTTGTCAAAAGCGCTGATCACAGCTGTCACCCTTGTCAGCATTAGATGGCTCTGTTCAATGTCACCAACTTGATGATCACTGAACTGAATGTTACTAACGTAGGTGGTTAACTTCGTAACATCATAGTCCCAATAATTGTCACATTCACCACTGTTTAAGACTTTTGTTTCAATTTTTGTGAATAGAGAGAAATAAGTACACAAATTAATTTTATAATATATATATATATATGCTTACATATTCAATCATCCTTGTAGACCTCAATGCAACACATTTTTTGACAATATGGAATTTTGATAAACTATGGATTACAAAATTGGCAGTTGACTTTAATTTTTTAAAATTGACATTAGAGCAAGTATTATAGCATGAAATTAAGATTATACTGTGACATACACATAAGATTGAGGTTTGACTGACACATAAGATTGAGGTTTGACTGACACATAAGATTGAGGTTTGACTGACACATAAGATTGAGGTTTGACTGACACATAAGATTGAGGTTTGACTGACACATAAGATTGAGGTTTGACTGACACATAAGATTGAGGTTTGACTGACACATAAGATTGAGGTTTGACTGACACATAAGATTGAGGTTTGACTGACACATAAGATTGAGGTTTGACTGTGACATAAGATTGAGGTTTGACTGACATAAGATTGAGGTTTGTCTGTGACATAAGATTGAGGTTTGACTGTGACATAAGGTTGAGGTTGGACTGTGACATAAGATTGAGGTTTGACTGACACATAAGATTGAGGTTTGACTGACACATAAGATTGAGGTTTGAGTGACACATAAGATTGAGGTTTGAGTGACACATAAGATTGAGGTTTGAGTGACACATAAGATTGAGGTTTGAGTGACACATAAGATTGAGGTTTGAGTGACACATAAGATTGAGGTTTGACTGTGACATAAGATTGAGGTTTGACTGTGACATAAGATTGAGGTTTGACTGTGACATAAGATTGAGGTTTGACTGTGACATAAGATTGAGGTTTGACTGTGACATAAGATTGAGGTTTGACTGTGACGTAAGATTGAGGTTTGACTGTGACGTAAGATTGAGGTTTGACTGACACATAAGATTGAGGTTTGACTGACACGTAAGATTGAGGTTTGACTGACACGTAAGATTGAGGTTTGACTGACACGTAAGATTGAGGTTTGACTGACACGTAAGATTGAGGTTTGACTGACACGTAAGATTGAGGCTTGACTGTGACATAAGATTGAGGTTTGACTGTGATATAAGATTGAGGTTTGACTGACACATAAGATTGAGGTTTGACTGACACATAAGATTGAGGTTTGGCTGACACATGAGATTGAGGTTTGGCTGACACATGAGATTGAGGTTTGGCTGACACATGAGATTGAGGTTTGGCTGACACATGAGATTGAGGTTTGACTGACACATGAGATTGAGGTTTGACTGACACATGAGATTGAGGTTTGACTGTGACATGAGATTGAGGTTTGACTGACACATAAGATTGAGGTTTGACTATGACTGAAAACTGTGGTTCTACTTTGACAGCATTTACAGTAGACACCAAACTTTAACAGATAATAAATATAAAAGATAATGGCATATTGCTATCTGTTAAAGAAATTTATAGTAGACTCTAAACTGTATTGAAAAATTAAAGGTAAAGTGTAAGTTATAATAGCACACAAAAAAAAAAAGAAAATAAAAACCCTACAATTTCTCGACGCCAACATCGAATCCTTATCATTTCTCCTTTCAGCCTCTCAGAATATTCTTTGTTTTGATTCCTCTGAATATATTTTTCTGTTCTCAGTGTTTTTTTGATTGAGTTTATTAATGTGTTTCTAGGCAGTGACAGATCTACAACAGAGCTGGACTCTAACAATGGCTCACTTGGAGTAGACGTAGGAAATAGTAATGTATTTCTCCTGGAAATTTCTTGTGCTTACTACATTAACTGCCAAACAATTTGTCATTGAATTCGTGTGCTGTGCCTGAGGAAAAATTCCTCCAACAACATTAATAGCCTTCTTTTTTTTTTTTTTGCTCTGATCGTGCATGTAGTCATTATCATTCCGAATTTGAGGTGGCAAAATCATGAATTTCAGTTGCAACATTCAACTAGCTTTGCTTTTCATTTCTGTAATTTGTTTGTTCAGTGATATCTATGTATACATATGGATATGTAAAGAGAAAAATCTTCAGATCTAGTATTATTTCGAATTATAAAACTATTAGACAATAACCGGCTGCTTTTATTTTATCTCCTTTTTTTGTTAGTTAATCTTACACAATTACAACATAGAATCAAAAATGAGTTGCTGTTTTTTATTCCACATAAATTTCAACATACTGTATTCTTAGGAAGGTCACCATGACCGAAATGTTAGCCATATGAGCAAATAAAGACATTTTAACAATTAAAATTTTTTGCTTTTTTTATAAACTGTCGGATGTTTCATCATATATATATATATATATATATATATATATATATAGTATAAAAAACTTTTATTCAAATATTTTTAACTACACATTTGCAGACATGTTACAGTTCTATCTAGAAACCAGCTGAACTTCTTCAGGCTAATGTTTTAGTATCGATGCCACAATGAAAGAGCAATTTTCTTTAAAAGTTTTTGACATAAACTTACCAGGATTATATATATATATATATATATATATAATGTACACTAATTTTAGTAAGATCTATTGTCATTGTACATAACAAAATTATAAAACATGAAAGTAGGTCAATTAGTTGTAACAATGCTGGAATGGTGTTCCATCATAATAATGTATGACCTCATACTGCAAAGATAAAATCAGAAAAGAGTGAAGTTTTCTGCTGGGAAAAAATCCTATACCTTCCCTTTTTCCTCAGATCTAGCACCCTTTGATTAATTTATATGATGCAGTTTACAAAATGACTTGTTTTTAAAAACTCAGCAGATATGAAAAATGTTTTTTTACACCAATGGCATTGAGAAGTTATTCTGATGAGAATGGAATTTATATTAATGATTAAATTCTACTAAAGTTCAGATATCTTGTTTTCTCGTCTCCAAATTCACATATAATGAGATGACCGTAAAGCTTTGTTTTATTATTATAACTAAAACTTAAGATGCATGGATCAAGTGATAAAGGCAGTAGTAGTGGTGTTAAGAAAAAAATGTCTCAATCACATTATACAGGGTTAGTAAAAAAAAAAAAAAAAAAATGAACCGATTTCATGATTCATTGCTTCAGTTATCAAGCATCCCCATGGAATGAGTCAGTGACCATTTGAAAGAGGAATTTTTTAATGTTTTGAATGTCTGTCACAGGGTCGTTGTAGTCAGGTCATTCCATTGGCAACATGCAGTTGTTTGTTTACTCTCAGAATGATGAGTCCTCTGCAAAAGACGTTCTTGAGTTTGCAAAAACAATTTCAGTTGCCATAGTGCAGCATGCATTTCGCAGTCAATTTGGCATTAATCTACCCTCTCTTAATAACATTCAACAGTGATTTAAACAGTTTCAAGAGAGTGTGTAAAGGAAAAAGTCCAGGACGACCCTGAGTTCTGAAAGAACAAGTGTTGATAATGCATGTTGGGTTGAGGAGAGTCCATAGAAATCCACAAAATCCAGCTAATCATGAGCTTGCAATACTTCAATCTAGCATGTGGCAAGATGTTTATATCTTATATCTTACAGACGATGCCCTATTTAGGCATTTACCAAATAATGACAAAAGAAATTAGATAGAATTTTGCCATTCGATGCTCTTTGTGCTTGGCAATGTGAGATACTCAAACCTCACCATGTGTGATTTTTTTTTTTCTTGTTGGGATACATAAAATATTGTGTTTATGTTCTACTACTACCCACTAACCTTGATGATTTTAAGCAGCAATCAACTCGTGATATGCTGATCCACATCTGGGAGGATTGACGTTGCTTGTGCCGCAGGTTGTGGCCATATTCAACACTTGTAAGACAGGAAATAAAAGTTGATTGTGAGTCAAATACTTTTGACTTGACTAGTGTTTTCTATTATTTTTCCTTATTAAAATATTGCATAATGAAATCGGTTCATTAGTCTTGAATAACCCTGTATTTTTTGTCGAGTTGCAAGTTAAACAAACTTTGAGAGAAAAAAAAAAAAAAACAATATGGAAAATGAATTTTAATTTAAAATGTCTTTGTCTCATTGGAAATTTCTCTTATATATATATAAATGTTTTACTTATATGCCCATGAGTGGGTATAAGCCCACTTATGGGCATATAAGTAAAACACTATACAAATTTTTTTATACCTTCCCATTTCAACATTAAAAAGGAAAAACTAAATCCTCAAAGGTTAAAACTATTTTTTTTAAAAATAACTTGTTTAAAAAATCATTTTAAAAGTTAAATACCTTATATTTTAAACTATTGTTTAAAACATAAAAAATGAAAGCTATTTTAAATACTTAAGAAATCACTTAATCTCCATATTAATAAAACTGTGACGATTTCTTGTGTCTGTGTGTGTTTCTCGCCTTTGTTTTTTTTTTAGCAAATTACATACTAATTGTACTGACCCGGCATTGCCCAGGATCCATTACATTCAGATTTGTTTTGTAAATATTTCTATGTTCTATAACTACACCTTCAATAAAAGCAAATAAGGAATGCTAACTCTTAGAAAAAGAATAAGTTATTCTCCATTTTATTAAAATAAATTGTAGCAAAGTACATTTATTGCAAATAACATGGCACAGCAAGAACAATGAAAATTGGCTCGTCAGAATCAAAGTTTGATTTGTCAGCTTAAATGGTATTTAAATCTAACTTTTAAAATCCAGCCGACATAATTTTATATATTAGATTGATTTTTTTTATTGAAATCAAAAATGCGATAGCGTAAATGACTAAAAAAAAAAACTTAAAAAAAAATCCTATTTTAAACAAAATAATTTAACATAATAAAATAAGACGAGGCAAAAGGTTCACTACAATATAACAGAGAGAGAGAGAGAGAGAGAAAATGCATAATTTGTATTTACTCTGCTCTTCTCACACGCTAAACAATAATGTGGCCAGTAACATCTGCACTATAGACTGCATGTGGCAGAACTTCCATGCCATCCAATTCTTCAATTTTGCCGCTGGTCTTTCTAGCACTATGCAGCTTTGAGTATTTTGATGAAGTTGAAGAAGTCTGTCAAGAATTTTTCAATTGAAAGCCGAAGGATTGGTACTTTGAATAAATTAGAAACCTTGCAGGTCGTTGACAGAAGTTCCTGGACAATGGTAGTTTTTATTTTAAAGAATAGTTGTTTTTTGAATAAATGTTTGTATAATAAATTATTATTTTAACTATAGTGCACAATTTTTTCCTCGACCTAGTAACAATACTATATGCCAATAATTTATACCAGGTAGGATTTTTATATATGATACTACCACTACTATTATCCATGTATCTAAATGAATAAATGCAAAAGTTAGGCTTATTTCCCACTAACAGTGTGGTAAAAACACCCTATTTCAAGTTAATACAATAGAAGCCCCCTGTTTTATATACTGCTTATGGTACAGTTAACTAATTTGAATATTGCTGTGCAAAAAAAGACTTTATTAATTAACTATACTTTGTATTTTTTTTTTTTTTAATTCAACGATTGTCTTGATTTTAATATAACAAATTTCTCTGTTTAGGAATATTGCTTTATTTTGTGGTCAAATATTTAGCAAGTCAATAGAATTCAGAAATGCCAATGGTTGTAGGTTCTCCTTCTTTTTGGTGACGATGGCAGTTGTTTATGCACCACTATTGTGTTCCTTTCCGGCCTATTCTTTGGAGGAACTGACTTGATTTTTAACCAGTTACCCCCCCCCTCTCCACACACACACTCACCATTGTCGGGTAAATGTTTATTATTTAAAAGTTTTGTTTCCATATCAAGTATTTTAAGTAGAAAACTTTATAAAGTGATAGTGAGCTAGTGAAGCTATCTAATTAAGAATAAGATTCAAAATATCAAGTGTAGACTCGGTACATCACTTATTCCTGCAGCTTCTTGAAACGAACAGATTTAGCATTACACCATGTCTGATGTCACAAAAATGAGAGACCATTCCAAACTTAAACAAAACATATTTAATTAATTTAATATAATTGACTTGGTCTTCTTGTTAGCCCCTTACATAAAGTGACTTTATGCTTTGTCTGGAGCGATTTCCATTAAAAAAAAAAATCAGTTAGAAGTTAGACCATGCTCGATATTTTGACCAAGTTTGACGATTGGTCAAACTATGTGGATGTAAGGCTATATACAAACAAACAGTTACAAATTTGACTTAATACATATTATTAACCTCCTTGCCAGAAGGTGAGACACAACGTCAGGTGTGATTTTGAAAAGCCAGCGCACTAGGATAAGCGCACTCTGGCTTACAAAAAATTCTTGAGCAGCCCTGCCGGCATTTCCTGGTAGGGGTGCCTCAGGCAATTATCAATAAATTAACCCCTTCTCAGATGGAAGGTGGACCTCCTAGGATTGAACAGAACCATACCTCAGCTCGACAGCAATAAAGCCACTGTCGGACTGATTTGTATATACATAACCTCCTTGGGTAATAATATTGATGACAGCAACCATATTAGCACTAATAATATTGATAATAGCAACTAGAACAATGCTCTCTCTGTCTCTATCTCTCTCTAAGCAATGTGTATCCGTTTGAATGTAAAATAATGCTTTGCACAAAATGTCTTGTGTTGGAGTTGCATCTGGAAACCTTTTTCTATTTGAATTTGTACTTTATTTTTTGTTATCTGTTAGTTACACCATTGCATTGCTGTTTAAACTTGATAAAAAAATGATTTCAGTATCGGATGCATCGAGAATATATTTGATAATATGTAATATACTTAAATGAAAGAAGGAACACCTTAAATGTTTAAAAATTAAGAATAGAAACGGTGATATGCAATTCAGGACTTGGAAGGTCTGCCCTGAGGTGGTTAAACTCTATAACATTATAGAAAAATATTTCAATAAATCTCACTTTATTTACACTCTATTTCACCCAATCAATGCAGAGTACATCTTTGAACCCTGCCTAAAAAATTTAACATTTGGGCGCTTATGTAGAGAATGTTGCAGTATTAGAGGGAAATAACTTTTTTCAAAATCCAAGGGACGAAACTACTTTTGACTTAAAAAATCTAATGCATGTACGGATGGACAGAGGGGTAAAAAGTAACATTATTATTTTTTTAGAGGGGGGGGGGAGATTCTACTTTTTTTAGGTTATTAGTAAAAACATAATAAATCGAAAGTTTAAACAAGTTAATTAACAAACTAAAAATGAAACAATGTTAGGTGAAACAAACTGGAACAATACAACAATGTTAATTAACCAAATACAAAAATTAAATAAATTGTTAATTATCGAAAAATGAAATTATATCACATATTGCTCCCTGATTGCAAGAATTATACGCGGGAATACTTCTCCCTTTTCTCTTTTCCGCCAAAGAAACTCCATGAGATGAAGGTGAAACATCTCAGTTCTGGTCCCCAACATTTTTCGTATGTGTCTCTTGGCATGAGACCAAAAACCTTCATTTAAAAATAAGAAATTTGTTTTCTTTATTTTAGTTTATAAAAAAATACAGGAATTTCAATGTTAATTATTGCTTAACGTATCTCATTCTGTAATAAAGAAACGTATAGAAATGTCAATGTTACTTAATTTTTAACGTTAATTTAAAACATATCTTTATCTTAAATAATTTAAACATACAAATGTCTATGTTAATTATTTTTAAACGTTTCTAAAAGAAAAACTATACCTTCTATTGTTTGCGTGTGTATGCTGTCATCAGCAGGATTGACGAAATTGGTTTCGTGGATGACTGTGCCATGTTCGTAGATGCCATTTTCATACTTGTTTAACCCTTCGTATGCAGCCCAACCATCAGATATGATTCGAGTTTTTGGTAAAATCCACGATCGAATGATCGGGAACAATGTTTCTCGATCTCTACGTTCTACCGTCGTGACGTTACAGTTATTGCTATGCCTTTCCACTGCCCCGAATACCCAAACACCGTCTCTAAATCGACCTCTGTTGTACTTCCTTTTGAAGAAGTAAGATTCATCAATTTCCACTACCTTGGCCGAGTTATCTAAACCACCAAGCAATAGCGGCTTGTTTATGATATCTTGTTCACACACCTCTCTGATGAACTGCTTCCAATCTACTACAGAGTGTAAAGTAATGCAGACTTCCTTCTCAATTGCCTGCTGTTTTATCTCCATGCTCCAACAAACCACTATCATTATTATTTGCCGTATATGCAGACGGCTTTTTGCAAAAAAAAAGACCCTTTCCGCACACTAACCACTGACCGACAGGTACCGGTACGGCATACCCACTGCCATCCGTCTAAGAGTTTACTTCTTTTGGTTAAAATCCTGGGTATTTTGCATGATTCACAAATGCTAGAATTACTTATTAACCCAAGAGAAGCTGCGAATTTGACCTCGTCTTCTGTTATCTTGGGTAAAATTGAACTAAATGTCCAGCTAAAGTCTTTAATTTCCAGAGGAATGAAGACATGGTTCACAATATGGTCGGTATTTAACCGAGGACGTCCTAAACTATACATGTTGTTCGGTTTTAAGAAATCGTACTAAGCAATAATTATGTAGCGAAAGGGTGAAAATATTAAATTTCAATAGCCAATGGAAAACTTGTATATCTTTTGAGGATCCAATGATGAAGAAGTTGTCTTCTGATTAACCAATGAAAAATGTTTACATACTTAAAAAAAAAACTTACAATTTAAAAAAAAATTATTTAGGCCCCCCCCCCCCAAAAAAAATAATGTCGTTAATTAACAAATTTTATTTTATTTCAACGTTATTTTATTTTAACGTTATTTTCACCTAACATTGTTTCATTTTTAGTTCGTTAGTTAGTTAATTAACTTGTTTCATTTTTCGATTTATTATGTTTTTACTAATTAAAGGTAAATATACGTTTAAAGTGATTCCAGGTTGTTAAAGCACACGTAATTACCTAAAAAAGTAGAATCCCCCCCCCTCTTAAAAAAAATCCCAGTGGTTCCAGGTTGTTAAAGCACACGTAATTACCTAAAAAAGTAGAATCCCCCCCCCCTCTAAAAACAATCCCAGTGGTTCCAGGTTGTTAAAGCACACGTAATTACCTAAAAAAGTAGAATCCCCCCCCCCCCTCTAAAAACAATCCCAGTGGTTCCAGGTTGTTAAAGCACACGTAATTACCTAAAAAAGTAGAATCCCCCCCCCCTCTAAAAACAATCCCAGTGGTTCCAGGTTGTAAAAGCACACGTAATTACCTAAAAAAGTAGAATCCCCCCCCCCTCTAAAAACAATCCCAGTGATTCCAGGTTGTTAAAGCACACGTAATTACCTAAAAAAGTAGAATCCCCCCCCCTCTAAAAACAATCCCAGTGGTTCCAGGTTGTTAAAGCACACGTAATTACCTAAAAAAATAGAACCCCCCCTCCTCTCTAAAAAAATAATAATGTTACTCTTTACCCCTCTGTCCATCCGTACATGCATTAGATTTTTTAAGTCAAAAGTAGTTTCGTCCCTTGGATTTTGAAAAAGTTATTTCCCTCTAATACTGCAACATTCTCTACATAAGCGCCCTTCCTTTAATTGTAGTAAATCACTGAGTCCCATGGGACAGCGAATGGACCCTAAAGAAAGCCAAAGGTCGATCAGCTTTTAACTAAAACTTTATTGAGCAAGCAGACTAAGGTCTACAAGCCCCTATTTATTTGCTTCTCCGTGAGGACAGTTAGATGCAAGATCGTTTTTTAATGTGAGAGAAATCCAGCTCCTAAATAAGGGGCAGTCTGGATTGAGAGAAAGAGGGATAAATAAAGACCTGGTCAGAGATAGGTTAATTTGGAAGTCAATTTCTAAAAGCTGTCCAACACATGCCAGCATGTAAAACAGACGTTAAACCAATGATGATGATGAGACTGAATTAAAATTCGGTTGAGGCTATTGAATCTCTTATGTATCAATACTGTTAAGAAAGTTATGGAGGTGTTTGTTTTTTGTCTATAAAATGACCCATTAAAGTGTTGATGTACTTTAAAAACAAAGTAATCTAAATCAAAACCCACGTTTTTTAAGAGTAACAATTTTATTTCCGTTGTTTTTCTCCTCATCAGTGTTGATATTTATATCATGCTTCGATTGAGGTGGCCTCTCCCCTTCTTCAGTTGTATTGTTCATTTAGGTATGGTGGTGTCCATGTCATATTTACATACAATGGATACATTTAAAAAAATAAGTATGGGAAAAACGTCACTGGACTTCAATGAACCCTACATCTGAAGAAAGCTGGAAGGCACATCGGCCAAAATCTATTATTATACTAAAGCTGAGTTAATCAACTTTTGTTTCCTTAAGGTTGTTTTTTTTTTCTCTGTATATTTTAATTACACAAAATATTTGCTAAAATATTGCTTAGTTTAGGAATTGAGTTATGTTTGAAAAGAAAATCTCAATTTTAATTGTTCTAATTAGGCATAATTTGCAATTAATTCACCAAGTTACCCATATCTTACTAAGTTTCTGTCTATCACTCTCACCCTCTCTTACTGTATGTTTTTTTTTACCCCTCCCTTGCTCTTATTTTATACGGTGTCTATGACTCTCATTCTCAGCAACCTCTCTCTCTCTCTCAACGGTCAAGAGTAATAAAACTCAAAATTGGAATAGTCCATTATAAACAAAAGGAAATATCATGACAAGTAGTAATACTATTTAACCTTTAGCTGGAGAGAGGGGAGATACGATGGAACAGAAAGATTAATTTTAGATTTTGTCTTTTATTATCAAAAATTTAACTGGCTTTACAAACTCATTTTTTTCCTGATTCAAACAATGACCCAACAGGTCACATTTTTTCAAGTGTACTATAATCATCAATGTTAAATGAGGACAATGGTCTAATGAACAATAATAAATACTCTCTCTTCATTCCAGCAATTCAAACAAAAAGTAACAATTTAGTTTTAATTACAATACTTAGCCATTGTTACATTTTCTTTTTGTTTTTTAACATGTGTTTTGAGATGAATATTTTTTTAAGAATTTTATAATTGTGGAGTAAGTTGCTTGTATGTTAAAAAGTGATGAAATTTTATATTTTTATTCATTTTTGAAACCATTATACCTCCACACTTGATTATAAAAGCAATTAAATTTTTGGATTTAAATTTAGAAAAATTAAGTTTGAAATATTTAAATTATAAAACCTTTGCCATCGTGGAGTTGAAAAGATAGACAACAAGTCCAAACGAAGGTGTCTTTTTAAATGGAGAGTGGGCTTTTCTTCTAGATGACAATATTTGAATATGTGTGCAAGGTCATCAAAAGAGGATTAGTATCTTCATTAGATGTTGCATGACTTTAGTATTGATTGTCTGGTTCACTTTGTCGGTTTTTAAGGTTTTCTTCTATTGAAACAGAAAATTTTCATTTTTGTGTGATGGGGAGTTATAATTGTTTATATTTTTTTGTCTTCGGACTATTGTCCTCATCAATGTTGATATTTCTATTACGTTTCGGCCGATTTACCCTCCGGCCTTCTTCAGGTGTATTATTCAGTTACAATGTTTTCCTTTATTTAAAAATGACTAAACAACTCATAACCTGTTGGGTCAACTTTGGTACATTGTACATCAGTGTATACATTTAATGCTTTAAACCGATTGTGAAAGTAAATTGATATTTTTAAAGTACATCCAAAGTGTTAGAGAATAAAGCTACCGTCTGCTTTCAATCTAAGAGAAATTGTTGCCAAGGTAACCGACTAGACAGATGACCGTTTACGGGTTGACCCATTATTTACAATATTCTATTACCCTCCTTTTACCACTTTTCAGCCTATTCAGCCTTCCTTTCATCATCTAATACATTCAATGTGCAAACGAACCAGCAAGAGTCTATGTATTACTCAAATATAACTACAAAATTTGATGTAGAGCAATTCTTTTCTCCATTAAATTTTTTGTATCTAACTTATTTAAAGTTTTTTTTTGGGGGGGGGGGTGAGTTTGAGTGCGCACACCCCCTAAATTGTAAAGTTTACAGAATAAAATAATGTATGCATGTTAAAGTGTTGCCGAGAATATATATTCAAAAAATCAATATAATCAGTTCATTAGTTTAGAAGTTTATCCTGAATAACTATATCATATTATAACTTTATATATATAGATTTATATATGCCCCCCCCCTTATCTATAGGTTGAGCTCTCTAGTAAAGGAAATAACGATTTCCCATTAGCGTAAAGCAATCTTCTGTCAAAAATAGATTTCTCAGGTTTTTCCAACAGGCGTAATAAAAAAATATATGTTAACAGAAAGACTGCATATAGGAACAAAGTGTAGTATCTGTTCTGTCCTCAGTCAGTAAAGAAGAAATCCTTCTAGACTGAGACAATTTTGTTTATTTTTGTCCAAATTCAGAGTGCTCCTTTTTGGGGAGATGATTTACTCCACATTAAAAACTGACCTTGTGTCTAACTCTGCCCTTGTGTGGATACTAGTAAATAAGGACTACGTATATAGTTCTGAACTTCTACTGTCAGTGGCGATGTGTGTTGACGCAGGGGTTAGGTATTTGGATTGTTTGATCATTCATAGGTTTTGAATCTCTCTCTCTCTCTCTCTCTCTCTCTCTATATATATATATATATATATATATATATATATATATATATATAAATTTATTTAAGAGTGGCGCTACCAACATTAAAAATCTTTTATTTAATATTTTTTCCAAAAATTCCTGTGTACATTTTTCGGATTTGATATTTAAATGTGATGTTTGAAAGCTATATATGTTTCTGACATGCTTTCCATCTTCAGGCATTTACTGATTTGAGAATAGTAAGTTCATTCTTTTATTCAATAAATGTAAACGGGAATTTTTTGAAAAAAATAAATGATAAAAAAAATATTGGTAGCCTCACTCTTTTAAATATGCACTTTTCTCCCACTGGACCTACAATATTCCACTCTCTCTTTCTTAAATATATATATATATATCTCCAGAGATAGCTATTTCGCCATTTCATGACTCATCAGTGTGGCTAGACGTAGTGAGCGCACTAATCCCAAGATTTGTCACTACTGATTGTGACAGCCGGACGAACGCTCTACTCAGTGAGCTAACGAACTTGCTATTTTTTGTAAATTATAAAATAAGCGTGAAAATCATCAGAGATGAGAGGTAGTGTGTTCTGGACCAATTGCAAGATCAGAGAGTACTTAGAGTTGCTGAGATATCCCAAACCCGGCTGCCAACTTCAATAACTTTCATTGACCATCATTTAAATCTTGACCCAAAGTACAGGAAAAAATGTTCTGTCCTTTCTTAATCTAGCTATAAGTTTACTGCCCCCCCTTTCTTTTTTAATCTAGCTATTTGGTTACTGTCCCCTTTTCTTAATGTATTCTAAGAGAAATGTATTCTAGGAATATAAATAATTATCCTACTTATAGAATTATATTTGACAACTTTATTTGACATTAAATAACCCATATGCCATAAAACAAACCAAATCAATTTAGTTTACTATTTCAGACTAATGTACTATCTTTCAATGCTCAATTCAAGGGGAGGGGTTAATGTAGCATCTGTTCTGTTGTCATGATACCATTATCCCAGGCCTTACCTTTATTTTCAAGGAGCAGTATATTTCTCGGAATATAAATAATCATCCTACCTATAGAATTATATTTGACAACTTTATTTGGCATTAAATAACCCATAGATGGTTGATATGTCTAGACCAAATCAAACCTTTTCTTAATCTAGCTACTGGGTTACTGTCACTCCCCTTTCTTAATCCAGCTATTGGGTTACTATCCCACCTTCTTAATCTAGCTATTGGGTTACTGCCCTCCTCATTCATGAATCTAGCCATTTTTTATCTCCTTGTACTGTTTTTAATCTCCGTTATTTTTAACCCTCTGTGGCACCAAACAAGGCTGCATGTGCACCAAATGTGATTCCGGTGTGTTGTGGCAGTCAATAAGTGTCATATTCTGGGTAACTCAACACTAAATGTGGTCTGGACTGCATGCATTCCGACTGGTTGCTCAGTCAACTCTTTTATGCTCACGCCATGTTTAAAAGATCCACAGAACTTTGATGTTGACGCATCTTAGTCAGGATCTTTGGTGAGTAGTTGGTCTGTAATTCTTGTCTGCCTTGGTCTGAGAAAGTGTTGTCTTAATCCATGGGTAGAGCTTTTGTTTGTGCTGTGTTCGACAATTTGTGAGTAAGCAAGCTAGAATAAATGTTTGAATACAAAAAATGACAGATATTTCTTTTTTAAATATATTTTATTGTAACTTAACTCACACTGTGGGTCCATTCCCTAACTCAAATACAAGATAGGATTAGACTCTCCAACCTCAGAAACATCTCTCATACAAAAAGACCCCTTCCTCATCACATGACGAATCCAACAAACTATAGATGCTGTGTTTCACACTTTTAAACGTTTGTATATTGAAAACAACCTTTCAATATTTTGTTTTGATACTCAACTCTGGATATTCAAAATTCACAGATGTAACCTTTCCCCTAACTGTGTGTACAAGATGATACCTCAAAATATTTTACGCAAAAACTTAATATTGTCAGTCGCCGCTCGACACCAATCATGGTGTTATACTCTTATTCTATTCAGTTATTGGCTCCTTTGATTCTTGTTGGCAGCTCTCTCAACACTTCTCCTCCAACTTGGCCTCCTTAATAAACTTTCAAGTGACCTTTACTGACCTCTAACCGCATCCTTGTTTCCTGTCCTCCCAGTTTTTAGTAAACTTTTTTTGACTCTTTGTTTGCATCAGTTTCGTTTAAAGGCATGGAATCTAATCGATCGTTTCAAAGGACTTTGATTCTTTTTGATCCAATGTTTTTGAGGCACTTTTTTTTCTTTCCTTATTTCTTTTTTTCCTTCTCGTTTTAACAACTCCATCTTTATAATTCTGTTTTTCTGATGGAAGAATTTATTTTTTATTTATTTTCCTGCCCTTTTGAATTCTTGATTTTTTTTTGCATTTTTTTGTTTTACTTCTCTTTGCTCTTCTTTCATTTTCTTATTTCTCATCGCCGTGTGGATTGACGTATGGCTTCATAAGTGTCTCATTGTGTGTTCCGTCTATCCTCACCAAAAAATGTGGCGCCTTTGTCACTGCTTCTACAATTGCTGTCACTTTTTTCTGCTTTTAACTCATGGCTTTAACTGATTGGCCTTTTCTTATATCTAATTATCGATCTCTATTTTTATTCTTATTAACCAAGGCTGTGGATTCGGCTTACAAAACCTTTGACACTTATTCATTCTTTAATGTTTGGTATTAATAACTTTGACAAGCAAGCGACCCCCCCCCCCCCCCCCCCAACTCCCTTTAGGCAAGTTATCCCCCTCTCCCGACTCCCTTTAGACAAGTTATCCCCCTCTCCCGACTCCCTTTAGTCAAGTTATCCGCCTCTCCCGACTCCCTTTAGACAAGTTATCCCCCTCCCCCGACTCCCTTTAGGCAAGTTATCCCTCCTCCCCCGACAGGCAAGTTATTCACCCCCCCCCCCGACTCCCTTTAGGCAAGTTACCTCCCTACCCTACCCCCGACTCCCTTGAGGCAAGTTACCTCCCTACCCCCAACTCTTTTTTAACCGAGCTACCACTGACTACCCCCCTCCTTTTTAA
>OY744522.1:92749630-92817130 GCA_963556195.1 Sepiola atlantica | reverse complement strand
AGATTCGGCACACATAGAGATTTGGAACTACTTCCATTGTCTTCTCCAGAGGATTTTATAGATATGATTTTAATTTCATCAAAATAGGATATATTTGAAGTTTTAAGGGGAGTCCACTTAGAGATGTGTACTGCTCCCATTGCCTTCCCCAGAACATTTTACATATAAATACATCTTTAGCTTTCTTTCTATAGGGAACACATACACACACACATTGACATTTATATATAGATAGATATAAGAATCCATTCAGTGACCTACAGTTGTTTCATGACATTTCAATCTTCAAAGATTGTTGTTGACTATAAATCAATCCGTTTTAAATAAATCTTAAATAGATTAATTTGTAGTCAACATTCAGACTCAGTAGATTACAAAATTGTTAAAATGCAAGAAGCAGGATTTTGCTTCTGATAACTAATTTTTATTTGTTATTGTTGTACATGTTATTAGCAATATAATAATATACTTCGCTACAATTTGTTTAAAAAATGACTTAATCCAAACCAGACAACTGATAATATAGAAATATATTTTTAAATCATCACCTAAAAATATAAATCAGCAGGGAGGATAACTCTTTTTTTATTATTGGATGTAATAAATGTCGTCTATCTAATAACTAAAATTATATTTCTTGTAAATAAAAATTAAAAGCTGAAATAACATCACTGCATCCCGGGCGGAGCCGGGTAGATACAGCTAGTATAATTATGAAGTTCTATTGTATAGATATTGAGCACTATATTCACATATATGGTAGACTTTGATTTCTTTGTGGAAATACATTTTTAATGATTTGAAACATCTGATGAAACTTCCTGATATTTGTATATTGGTTTTGAAAAAGGACATTTTTATTAATTATTTTTTGTTGTTGTTTATTGAATTAATGTTTTTCCACTTAATTTTTAAATTTAAAAACAAAATTGAATAAATATTGATGCGTACAAAAATGTTTAAATGGGAAGTTCATTTTTAGTAAATTGTCACCTAAGATCTTCTAATATTCGTCATTGTTGCTATTTGAGTGGAATCTCTTATATAAAGGGCAGTTGTCTATATGTATGTATGTATGTATGTTTGTATGTGAAGCTTCTCCTCCGAAAGTACCCAACAAACAGTCACACGGTTGACATCATTATGACCGGCCAGCCCTGGGACGTGTAATATCTCAGAACCGGAAAAGAAATGGACTCTTCGGGGGTCGACTGAGCACTTTTCTCCAATAGGGGGTGCCTTTTTTCTCCATTTTCAACGTTGTTTAGTACTAATTTGAGAAAAAAACAATGCTATCATGTTTTAGAAATATGCAAAGTCACGCTTTTAACAGGAAATGACGTCAGAGAGTGGCAGGAAGAAATTCACTCACACTACAACCATTTTTTTCTTTCTTTCTTTTTTCCCTCTCACTCCCACACTTTCTTTCTTAATTATTAATAGACGCTAATATTCCCCCCCTCTCTTCCTATGGCCATTCTGTTATCATGATAGACATTACCTCCTCCTTTCAGGCCAAATTGGAGTGGGGGGGGGGGGTGTCGGCATTCGCCGGTGTGAGCGCCTCAGGCGAAATTGGGGGGGGGGGGGGGTATCGGCATTCGGCGGTGGGGCGCCTCAGGCGAAATTTGGGGGAGGGTCGGCATTTGGCGGTGGGGCGCTTCAGGCCAAATCTGGGGAGGGGGAGTGTCGGCATTCGGCGGGGGGCGCCTCAGGCCAAATTTGGGGGCGAGGGGAAGTGTCGGCATTCGGTGCGCCTCAGGCCAAATCTGGGGAGGGGGAATGTCAGCAGTCGGCGGTGGGGCCCCTCAGGCCGAATCTGGGGAGGGGGAGTGTCAGCATTCGCCGGTATTAGCGCCTCAGGCCAAATCTGGGGAGGGGGAATGTTGGCATTCGCCGGTATGAGCGCCTCAGGCCAAATCTGTGGAGGGGTTATGTCGGCATTCGCCGGTATGAGCGCCTCAGGCGAAATTTGGGGAGGAGGAGTGTCGGCATTCGCCGGTGTGAGCGCCTCAGACCAAATTTGGGGAGGGGGAGTATCGGTATTCGCCGGTGGGGCACCTCAGGCCAAATTTGGGGATGGGGGTGTTGGCATACGCCGGTGGGACGCCTAAGGGGAAATTTGGGGGAGGGGGGAAATTATGAGTATTCGTCGGTTTAACAGATCCCGACCTTGGGCGCATATCAGCCGGTACTTTAGGGGAGAGGAAGTGAGCCAAAGGAAAAGGGATTAAAAATAAAATGATAATCTGATTTTTGATTTGACAGTGTAAGATCGACACCTATCGGATAGGACTAGATATACACTTGATCTCAAGGCAATAATGCCGAGAACAGATACTACACTTTGATCTTAGCCAAAAGGCCAATTTATTTAGGCAGGTTTTATTTACTCCTCCCCAGGAGTTAGGCACAAGGCCAGTTTTATCTTACTCCCACAAGTAAGATGTGACCCAAGATCGGGTCGAGAAAGTGGGGTTTGAAAAGCCAGCGCTCGAGAGGTGAACACTCTGGCCATATAAAAATTGCCTGGGCAGCCCCGTCGGCATTCCCCGGTAGGGGCGCCTCAGACAGTAAGCAATAAACTCACTCCTCCCCAAAGAGGGGAGGCAAAGCCTGGGAGGGTGGACCTCCTAGAACTGCACAGGACAGGCGTGCAGTATCCATCGGAACAGATACTACACTTTGATCTTAGCCAAAAGCATCTTTATCTACAGATGAAGATTTTACAAACCTTG
Source organism: Sepiola atlantica (assembly GCA_963556195.1). Classification (NCBI taxonomy): domain Eukaryota; kingdom Metazoa; phylum Mollusca; class Cephalopoda; order Sepiida; family Sepiolidae; genus Sepiola; species Sepiola atlantica. The sequence goes on along the minus strand of OY744522.1, from coordinate 92,814,392 downwards.
GGAACTCACCAGACCTTAGGCATAGTGCCCGTTATGTAGGTCGGGGATAAGTGAGACAAGCTGTTCAATGTTTTTTATTTCAAAAAATTTTACAATCAACAGAAAAAGAACATTTGCTACCTTTAAACTAGATTCTTGCACCAAAATACCGCATTCACTCTGTGGGTGGATACCTACTTAAAATATCCCAAAAAAACATCGATGTAAAAATGGAATTATCGTGGGAGTGGGAAAAAATATTAAAAACACCCAAAAAGAAAGAAAAATAAAGAACAAAATAAAATGATAAAAAAGTTAGTATGGCCCGGCTTTCCCTCATGGCTAAGTGTTAGACCGCCCACTGTTTTCCGGCACAAGACCGAAAACAAGCGGGTCGGTCACTAAGTGGAAGTGGGAACTTAAGAGAGGAGTGTTCAAAAAATAAATTCATCGGAAATGGGATCTTGGGGTGGATGGCGTCTTCCAAGATAGTAATGCCAACGGTTCCAAAAAGACCGGGGACAAAATAAAACAGTGGAAGTGGGTATCTTTGGAAGCTCTCTAGTGCCGGCAAAAATAAAATAGGGACGGGATAACTCTCATTCCTACTAGTTTAAGAGGTTACCAGTTTTTTTAAATAAATCAAAAAACTCTACAGGGGTGGGTTCCGTAGAAACCCAGTACCGCGTGTGCCATAACTATGGAGGGAACACGAACTCAAACTTGGCGCCTCGTCGGATGCACAAACTAGTGTCATGCACCCATCTCCTATTGACATCCATGCGATGTAATCGTTTCCAATCGCATCTGATCTTCACTTTAAGTTGGTGTTTAAAGTAAACTACCAGATCCCGATCCGAAACAGATCCCACCCCATGAACCTCATCAAGACGTATAACCCGCGTCACTAGTCTTGCTACGGCTAGGATGGCTAGAAACACCATTCGTTTCTCCCCAGACCACGACGGTGCTGCGTTGTTGATGACAGATGCTACATCCAGGACCATCGGCTGCTCGGCGTCGATGCGGGCCGTCACCTCCCTGACGTATCTCCAGAGATGTCGAAGTTTGCTGCAGGTGAAGAAGGCGTGCTCGGCCGTTTCTTCTTCGTTGTCTTCACAGCGCGGGCATAAGGGGACGTCCCTTAAACCGTCTCTGCATAATCTGCCATAGAGGGGCAGTGCGTTCCGAACCAGTCGCCAGGTCAGAGAATACTCAGAATTGTTGAGATAACTCTGGCCTGGCGCCCAATTCCACTGGGACCGGGCCTCCTCCCTCGACAATCCAAGCCGCTCCTCAAGTGGGTCCGAAGCGGTACCTTCCACTAGATCCCGATATAGTCTCTTCCTAGACTGGGCAAGGTTACTGGACCCCGGCAACGCTCTAAGCGCGGCCCGGCATTCGGCGAAGAACAAGGGCTCCCCTCTCAGCCTACGTCGACCGAGAGGTCGGGTATGAGGTTGGGAAAGGCGCTCCCAACCGCAGGGACCCACGGAGTGTCTTCCATCAAAGTCCGACTCAGGAAAGCCAGTCTTTCGGCATGTCGATGACTTGCCAAGTCAGGCATCCCCAAGCCTCCCACACTCGGAACTTGAGTACAGACCTGTCTGCGGACGTACGCTTTCCGGCCCTTCCAAAGAAGCGAGAAGAGTAAGTGCGTGAAAGCGATAAGGCGGGCCGCAGGCAGTGGTAGTACAGGCAGCCGGTAAAAGATGAGAGGAAAGACGTAAGTGGCGCACGCCTCCGCTCTGCCCTTTAAGGAAAGCTTCCTTCGAATCCAAGCCCGGACCGACGATTCGACCTTTGTCTGTACTTCCGACCAGTTCTTTTCCAGCTGGAGGCCCGGCCCGAACCACACGCCGAGGATTCGAACCGGGCCATCCGACCAGCTGAAGTCACCTGGAAGAGCGGTCTCTCCGCTCCAGGCACCCAACCGCAGGCCGTTCGACTTGCTGCAGTTGACTATGGCCCCTGTCACTTCTTCATACTGAGCGAGCGCCTTAATCACCGTTCGAATGTCAGTACGGCTCGACACGAAAACGGTGACATCATCGGCAAACGCGGAAACCCTAACTCGCGCTTTGCGAGGAGGGATAGCGATCCCGTGCAGGACTGGCGTTGTCGCCTCATCCCTTAATTTGCGAAGGAAGGGTTCCAACGCCAGGATGTAGAGCAGGGGCAGCAGCGGACAACCCTGACGTACCGACCGAGAAACAACGAACGATTCCGACCTCTTTCCATTGACTTGCACCACTGCCGTCGGCGAGTCATACAGAATAGAGATCCACCTGCGGAAGTCCAGACCAAAACCGGCAGCTGCTAAAACAGCTCTCAAGAAACCATGGTCGACCCTATCGAAAGCCTTGGACTGATCTAAATTCAGCGTCGTCTTCTGTCCCCTCTATGATCATGCGAATCAAATGCAAGTTGTTCTGAATCGACCTCCCCTTCACAGCAAAGTTCTGCTCAGGCTTGATCAAATTACCGATAACAACCTGCAGGCGGTTCGCAAGAACGCGGGCCAAAATCTTTAACTCTGTGTTCATCCGAAATTCAAAAGTTTTATTTGATTTAACGGAGTATTTATAACCAATCTACCCCTGAACAGCGGTCTATCCACTAGACACTGTTCAAATTACATTAATAAATTAACGAGTAATAATAACTATGATTTTCTTTGAACAAACATTGTATAATACTATTTAACAAGTTCTTACATGAGTTTTGATGATCAACAATGAATTTTAGACTCCCTAGGCCGTTTTTCTCTAATTCAACATAGCTTTTATACGCCATTTTTTAAATGAAAATGACATTAATGTAGTATCTGTTTAGTGTAGTATCTGTTTTGATTTACGATGGATACTACACTCCATAGACTGGTATCGTCTTGGCCTTCGGGGCTTAATTCCGCCGGTCTATGGGTTTGTCCTGTGCAGTTCTAGGAGGTCCACACTCCCAGGCTTTGCCTCCCCTCTTTGGGGAGGAGTAAGTTTATTGCTTACTGCCTGACCGGGGGAATCCCGACGGGGCTGCCCAGGCAATTTTTAATGGCCAGAGTGCTCACCTTCTCGGGCGCTGGCTTTACAAGTCCAACTTGAATTTATTTGTTAGAGGATAGCTAAGTAAGAGCGATAACTCACGTTTAAAAACACAATTTAGGTTTTTAAAACAAGGTTAGAGAATATACATAACATATGAAAGCGTATTCTTATGTAAAATTCACATCTTCGTTCCCCTTTGGACTATTTTGCAGATGAAAAAGAAGTGAGGATACCTAAGTGATTTCAGTAGTGCTCAGGCGGCCTCCTTGATTTTCAAAGTACTCGGCGTTGTCCGGGAGAAAAGTGCTCAATGTCCTAGATAGAGCTACTGTAGTGATAGGTTTGGAAAATATTTTAACGCCATCTTCGTTCCCCTTTGGACTATTTGGCAGACCAGAAGGAGAGAGGATACCTAAGTGATTTCAGTAGTGCTCAGGCGGCCTCCTTGATTTTCAAAGTACTCGGCGTTGTCCGGGAGAAAAGTGCTCAATATCCTAGATAGAGCTACTGTAGTGATAGGTTTGGAAAATATTTTAACGCCATCTTCGTTCCCCTTTGGACTATTTGGCAGATCAGAAAGAGAGAGGATACCTAAGTGATTTCAGGAGGCCTCCTTAATTATCAAAGTACTCAGCGTTGTCCGGGAGAAAATTGCTCAATGTCCTAGATAGAGCTACTGTAGTGATAGGTTTGGATAATATTTTAACAGCATCTACGCTGAAAAGGATAAGAGTTATTTCAGTAGTGCTCAGGAGGCCTCCTTGATTTTCAAAGTACTCGGCGTTGTCCGGGAGCAAAGTGCTCAATGTCCTAGATAGAGCTACTGTAGTGATAGGTTTGGAAAATATTTTAACGCCATCTTCGTTCCCCTTTGGACTATTTGGCAGATCAGAAGGAGAGAGGATACCTAAGTGATTTCAGTAGTGCTCATGAGGCCTCCTTGATTTTCAAAGTACTCGGCGTTGTCCCGGAGAAAAGTGTTCAATGTCCTAGATAGAGCTACTGTAGTTATAGGTTAGGGTAATATTTTAACAGCATCTACGCTGAAAAGGATGGAGGAATCGATAAGAGTGATTTCAGTAGTGCTCAGGAGGCCTCCTTGATTTTCAAAGTACTCGGCGTTGTCCGGGAGCAAAGTGCTCAATGTCCTAGATAGAGCTACTGTAGTGATAGGTTTAGAAAATATTTTAACGCCAACTTCGTTCCCCTTTGGACTATTTGGCAGATCAGAAGGAGAGAGGATACCTAAGTGATTTCAGTAGTGCTCATGAGGCCTCTTTGTTTTTCAAAGTACTCGGCGTTGTCAGGGAGAAAATTGCTCAATGTCCTAGATAGAGCTACTGTAGTGATAGGTTTGGATAATATTTTAACAGCATCTACGCTGAAAACCTATTTAGCATTCGCACCGCGGCAGCAATAGGTACGTATTTAGCATTCAGCGGTGGCGATAGGAACGTATATAGCATGTGCACATGGACGGCAATAAATATGTATATAGCATGCGCATCGGGAGTGTAAAAAAATTGGGGGGGGGGGGCAAAACATTTTTTTTTCTTTTATCTTTTTCATTGACAATATTTATATGTATGGGGAGGATGAAAAAAAAAATTGGGGTGGGGGGCTAAAAAATTTTCTTTTTTTTTTCTTTCTTAAAATAAAAATATTTCTATGTATGGGGGGAACATAAAATTTTTGGGGGGGTAGGGGTGATCAAAAAATTTTTCTTATTTTTTCCTTTAAATTAAAAATATTTCTAAGTATGTGGGAGAATAGAAAAAAAAAATTTCTTGTGGAGAGGCAAAAAAATGTATTTTTTTCTGTTTTTTCCGAGTATTTTTAGTTAAAAATATTTATATTTATGATAGTGACAATACATGAATGAACACTATTTTGTTTTTCTAACACGACAGGGGCGAATTAATATGAGTTCTTACATATGCGAACTGGGCTGGAGATTGGTACATATATAGTATGTGTACCCTTGCAGAGATAGGTAAGTATGTAGTATGCGCACCAGAGCCGCGATAGGTACGAATATAGTATGCACACCGGGCCGGCGATAGGTTTATATATAGTATGTGCACCGGGGTGCCAATAGGTACGTATATAGTAGTGCATAGGTGTGGCGATAGCTACGTATTTAGCATTCGCACCGGGGTTGCGATAGGTACGTATTCAGCAATCGCACAGGGGCGGCGATATGTACATATTTAGTATTCGCACTGGGGCAGTGATAGGTACATATGGTGTATGCACACCAGGGCGGCAATATGTACGTATTTAGCATTCACCCCTGGGTGGAGATAGGTACTTATTTAGCATTCAGCGGTGGCGATAGGTACGTACATAGCATGTGCACATGGGCGGCAATAAGTACGTGATAGGTATGTATTATGCATGCGCACTGGGGCAGCGATTGGTTCATATATAGCACGCGCACCGGGGCGGCGATAGGTACGTATATAGCACGCGCACCGGGGCGGCGAAAGGTACGTATATAGCATTCGCACCAAAGCGGCAATATGTACATATTAATTATTCCCACTAGGGCAGCGATAGGTACTTATGTAGCATGCACACCGGGGCACAATAGGTACGTATTTAGCATTCGCACCGGGGCGGCGATAGGTACTTAAATAGTATCTGAACTGGGGCGGCGATAGGTACGTATATAGTATGTGCACTGGGGCGGCGATAGGTACGTATATAGTATGCGCACCGGGGTGATGATAGATACGTATATAGTATGAACACCGGGGCGGAGATAAGTACCTATATAGAAGGCGCAGATAGAGGTTTTCCTTTTTTAGAAATATATCATACTATTGCCCTGGGCAACGTAGGAGAAATGGTGTGGAAGAAACAGCTTTCGCAAAAGGCAAAATTAGAAAGTAGCGGTGAAATGGGGCGACCAGGGAAGAGAAAGGTAGAAAGATAAAGAGACGGCTATAGAGAAGGGGGGGGGGGGGAGAAATAGAAGTTTGTATATAAAGATGTTACACACACGATTTTTCTTCAATTATATGTTTTTATGACCCCGAGCAACGCCGGGTAGCCCCGCTAGTTAAATATAAAAGCAAAATTATATTACTTCTTTGATAAATGTTAGTTAAATAAGATTTTTTGTAGTCAATTTACTAAAGTAAAGTTGCTTTTATTAGCTTTTTTGTGTAGATGAAACTATTAGAACGGATAAAATTAATTCCCGGAACAACAATTTGGCACCACTTTTATGTCCCCTTACAAAGATTAAAATCAAGAAATAATGCTACTAAAATCTAGAATTCTTATTCCAATTTTGATCAAAACCCATTAAATGATTTTTATTTTAGAAAATGTCTAAAATTTCAGACTTAAATTTAAGGAGTCTAAGGAAGAAATTGAAATTGAGGGAATCTTGCTTAATTGGTGTGTAATGACTATGGATTAAATTTAATGCAAATCGGAAATATTTGAATTTTCAAATAGAAAATTGTATCCATATTATGCCCCCTAAAAGCTCTTTAAAATACTCCATAGAAACTTAAATTTGGGGAATATTTATTAATTGTCTTCTGATATCTATTGTTAAAATTTCACAAAAATATGGAGCATCTGAATTTTCATAAATGGTTTCCACCCCCTCTTTGCCCAATTTACATAAAACTAAATATAGCCCACATTACCCACCATTACACCGAGTAGCTGTGTTCCAAAATGGATAATGATCGGTTAATTAGTTTGAGTGAACCCTATACATACAAATATATAAACATATACAAATACCTAATTTTATATAAATAAAGATTACAAATTTTTGTTTTAATTATTAAATAATACTTAAAAGAAAAATCACTGTATTAATAAAAGTATGAGACAATTTCACATGTTTGTATTTCTTGTGCCAATGTTACTTTGATAATTACACATTGAATTATTATTTTTTATTTACTAGCTGTATCTAATTTTCATTTATTTGCACATTTGTTAAACTTGTGCAGAAAAAGAACTTATAAGGGAGATAACTCATATATTCTTCAATAAAAAGTAGGAATTATTCCCCTGGACGATTTAAAACTTTTCGGTCATAATTGAAAAATGTTTCCATCTTCCCAGTTGTCCTAGCAAGACTACATAATATATTTTTTAATAAAATGTAGCAAAGTAATGTAACAATATAAAAAAAAACATGAAAATTGGCTAGTCAGCTTGAAAGCTATTTAAGTTCAACTTTAAAAATCGTACAAGATAACTTTTTTAACTGATTATTAACTGAATATTTATTGAAATTATTTAAATAAGCATTTTGCAATAGCGTAAAATAAAAACGAAATTTTTAAAATCGATTTAAAAACATAATTTAATAACAAAATAAAATCACCCAGAATGCATTTCGATTTCATCATAAACATTTCAACCGTTTGAATTTTTTAATAGTAAAAAAAAAAAATTAATTACTTTGTGACCCTTCTGAATAGGAAAGGAATTTGGAAGCATTTAAACTGTTGACAAATAGCTTTAAAATTACTAGCAAGGTTTTGGTAGCGATTTACATCAAATAAATTCATAGAAACTAAAACAATATTACCTTAACACCAATTAGTTATTGTTTTATAACAATTTGGTCCAAGTAATAATTTGATGAAGGTAACGTAATAATTAAATTTCACTTTCAAAATCCTAAAAAAAAAAATTTTTTTTTTAATCACCTGGGTAAACTGAGTAGGCATATAAACTAGCAAATAAATAAAAATGGCTAAAAACCAGATGCTTAACACCTGACTTATCAGATTGTCTTTTAATTTTTACTTATTTGTTTTTTAATAGCATCTTGGTTGTTTCTAAATTGATACGAAGATTAACTAACCAGCGTGAATTTTGTGATGCCATGAATGTGTATTGCATGATGAGTTTCCTATTTCAGTCTCTAACTTGGACTTTTATTATTTCCGTTCACTTTTAACTTGTTTATTATTCTGTTTGGCTGTTGAATGAAGCTTTTATTTATTCAATTACTTGTTTGGTTTTAGTGTCAATTATGTAATCACAGTCTACTTTCTATGAGTTCTCTTTTGTCCAATTTTCTATTTCAGATTAAATATGGTTTTTATTTTCCTTCTGACCATTGTTACTTGATATGTAAAATGTTTTGTTTAGTAAGCAAATACCTGTCATTGTCATACCAGTCAAGTCAACATTTTTGTATGCATTGCTACATATATATATATATATAAAGCCCAACATTTTTTTTAGACTATGGTGAAGAGCGATTATACACAATCGAATAGTAAAGCTATATCAAATTTAGGTACGTTCAAAGTATAAGCAGTTAATAAAACTCTAAATACTGCAGATATTACTATCAGCTCTATGGTGGTGAGTTGAGATCAACAAAATTTGAATATTGTTCCATGAATTCAAAACCAACGAATTATATGGCATACGGTCGTTTCCAAGACAATTTGGAAATATTTTATTCAGTCTTAATGTTCTGAAGACTCCAAATCGTCGCTTCATCAGCACTCTTTATAACATCACATACAGAAGACCCTCAATAAAACATCAGGTTCCAGTACTATCTTAAAAAAAACCCAAACATATTCAGACAATACTGGAGACAAAACCTCTCAACATGTAACCACATTTTTCCATCAGGCAGCTTAAAAAAGGTGTTTCTAAGGTATTTCACGGCCATACTTTTTTAAGCTGCCTGATGGAAAAATGTATGATTACATGTGTAGAGGTTTTGTCTCCAGTATTGTCTGAATGGTTTTTTTTGTTTTTGTTTTTTTTTTCAGATAGTATTGGAACCTGATGTTTTATTGAGGATCTTCAGTATGTGATGTTATAAAGGGCGCTGACAAAACGATGATTTGGAGTCTTCAGAACATTAAGACTGAATAAAATATTTCCAAATTGTCTTGGAAACGATGGTACACCATATAATTCGTTGGTTTTGAATTCTTAAAACAATGTTCAAATTTTGTTGATCTCAACTTACCTTATATATATATATATATATATATATATATATATATATATATATATATATATACAGGGTGACTTTAAAATAATTCTCTATTATTATTATTAAGTGTTTCTAATTTATTACTGAAATATAATTCTTACACGAGATGAATATAAGAAAGTGTGTAGTATGGAGTTTTATTTAGAATTCAATATGGTCGCCAGAGAACCACATTAAATTAGTTCACAAGGTACTTTAAAGGACAGAATTGGGGTGGGTGGGGGAAGCATTTTGTCCTTTAGTCCTCATATTTCATGAGCAATGTTTTTGATAAAGGGAAAAAAATTTCTGCTTTCTGGATCGGCTGTTTTGAGTGGGTGATATGTGGAGATTTTCAAACCTCTCATAGTATTTATCATCATTCAATTGTTAATCTATCCATCTCATTAATCCTGCTTTGATTATTTTTTTTGTTTTTAGCCTTTATAAGCAGGGTTGCGGAGTTGGAAGGTATAAGGTCTGACTCAGACTCCTAAAATTCCGAAATATATGACTCAACCTTTTATTTTAAAGTCTTCTAATATTCAGACTGTCTGTTGATTCTTTCAGGATTAAAAAATCCGACTCTGACTTCTAGCATTCTTACGAGTCCGACTCTTTCCCAAACCTCTGACTCCGCAATCCTGTTAATAAAAGGTAACTGATTAGTAGAAAAAGAAGAGTTACAGTTACTTGTGAAATCAGTTGATGTGGTTCCCAGGCGTTTTGAGAAGCTGGTGGCGAATACTGGCACTCATATTGAATTCTAAATAAAACCCATGCTATACACTTATCATATTTATTTCTTGTACGAATTATATTTCAATAATAATTACGAGCACTTAATAATAGGGAGTTACCTTCCAATAACTGTATGTGTGTATATATATATATATATATATATTTTGTATGATAATTATTTAGCAATTAAAAATTAAGACACACTGGGGTGTATATTAATATTATTTTGTTTTACTCAACTAGTTTCGGTGAACATTGCCATCATGTAACCCAACACTACAGTTTGTGCATGTCACTCGGGCAAATGAACCGGATTTTTTAGTCTTCATTTTTTTTCTAACACTTTTTTGTAATTATATAATATAGTCTATTTTTGGTCAGTTTCAAGGGAAATTTCAAGTTAGAGGTTAGCAGTTTCATGGGTATCATATTACCCTCTGATCATTTTTTATGGTGCAGGGAGGGGCACCAGAATTAAATTCCCATCAGAAATTTGCATGGAGAAACTATGACTACATCATTTATTTTTTTGTAATTTATCATTTCGTTGTATTTTAGAAATTAAACTTTTATGTGTTAAATATTGAATGCGTTTTTGTAAACCACAAAACAAATGTTTCCAAAAATAAAAAAATATATATAATTAAAAACACAAAAAAAAAACCCACCCTATCAATGAAAGAAATTTCCAAATGAGCTTATCCTAATTTCTTTCAAGGAGTTGAGAGTGAAAATAAAAGAGAAGGGACAAGAAGGCAAAAGTTTGCCCAGCAGAGCTGTCGATTGAAATCCAGACATATGAAATGTGAGTGGACACGGCTCTACTTGAAGATGCCATGAATTGCGCCCCTTGTTTTGTTGCCCTCATGGTTTCAGCTTTATTTCTGGGATGCATGGAGAGAGTGCTCTCCCCTGGATTTGAACCATCGCTTTACCAAAACTCTCTGCCCAATATCTCATGGACCGTTACTAACAGCTCTTTTTTTTTCTCTCCGTTTTTGCTAAAAAAAAAATTTTTTTAAAAAAAGACGTGAAATTCTTTTTTGTTTGGTGTCATTCTTAAGGGTTTTTTTGCTGTTTACGTGCCTTTACACGATTGTCGATTTTGCTTGTTGTGTGTGTTGTTGATGTTTTCTTGTGAATTAACATTAACTATAGGGAAATCCTAAAAAAAAAAAAAACAACTTACCGCATAATACCATTTGACAAAAAAATACATTTTATTTGATGATAATAATAATAATAATAATAATAATAATAATAAAATGAATTACCATCGCGTTTTGTCTACATTAACTAGGTATTGGCAAAATGAATGTTCGTCCGATCCTCAAAAATTAACCCTCACTTCACTTAAAAATACACCAAAATTTAGGAAATCAACCAATTTTAATGAAATGTTCAGTATTTATTAATTAATGACCTTTAAATATAATGAACCCATTATTGTATTAGGAATCATAGTGAAAATGTATTATTTCGTGTAAACAAAAAACTAAAAAAAAAAAACATTAATTTTTTTTTTTCAAATTTTTTTTTAGGACAATAAAGCACCGTAGATGTTAATAATAAAAATCTTTTTGAATATAGTGATTATATATTACGAAAAAAAGACCCTAAATTCCGTGTTAATAACATTCAATATAACTTGAAGAAAGATTCATTTCTCGAATTAACAATATTATCATTTAATAAATCATTGTTTATTTAATATTTTCACAAGACTGAAAAAAAATGTAAACATTGGGCTTACTTTTACAAACGATTTACTTCAAAATCTATTGAAGGACAATGTTTTAATAATCAGATAGGATTTGCACCACCACGCACCACCCAACGTCACATAAATTTTATTTTCAGAGATTCAACAACGTATGTTTCACTAAATAGTCCAATCAAATCAGTGAAAAAGGCCAAACTAATTGCAACACAAGGTTTTTCTGCACAATGTATTTCTATGAGGTGCTTATATGGACATATGAAAAGTCTTAGAAAAACGACTAATGCGAAATATGAAAATTTGACAAGTATTGATCTGCGAAAATAGCGCGTGTTTATTACAAAGAAATGTAAACAGTCTCATTTTCATTTCGCCTATTTTGCTCAAATTTTGGATAAAATTGATTGTTGGCCTTAATTGTATTTCCTATTGTGAAATAAAATTCTAATTTATTTTTTAAGTTTAGAGAATCGAATTTTAATTAAATGTTTTAATCGTTGATGGATATATTATTTTTCTACGCACCAAAACTATTTTTACGACGTAAAAGTTTTATTGCATACAAAAGCAAAGTTTTTGATACAAAATAAACTATGAATATTTTTTTAAACAAAAAATAAACTTGTTTAAAACAAAATATAAAAACTAAAACATATTGGTCAATATTTAAAGAATTTTAATATTTTTATAGAATCAGATAGGGAAATAAAATCTCATTTAGCTCAATTAAATCTTAAATGGCATTAATAGGTAAAACAATTGAAACTGTAAAAGTAACTTTTTTAATAAAAAAATTAACTGTTAATATTCAGTCTAATAAAACTATAAATAAATTATGGGAAAATTATTAGAAAAACCATCTGTTTTATATAAGGTTAAAAATAATAAAATGGAAAGTTGTGGTTCAGGTCTTCCATACTTGTTACTTTAATGTAGACATTTTTTTATAATCTTCACAAATAAAGAAATTATAATTTTTATAAACTATTACAAAATAAACTATATAAAATTAAAAATAATAGAATGAAATATCATTGCAATTATTGTCCTCCAGACATGTATGAATGCCAGTAACCATCTTTTCACTGACAGATTTTATTTTAACTCTGACATTTTTTGGATAATTATGCAATTTTTAGTAAAAAAATAGATACATTTTTTTTTAATTCAGAGTCTTAAGATTTTAATTTACTAATTATTGTTGAAATAGTTCCAGAAAACTGATATTTATCATTTTTTTAGAGATTTTAAAAATTAATTTCTTAAAATTTTGAATTTCACTGAATTTTTGTGTTTTTAGCCACTGTGAGAACATTTTTCATTCTTAAAAAAATTTTCACATGTAAAAATACATTTTTAAAAAAATTTTAGAGATTAACTTCAGGCTTTTATCTTTCCAACACAATCAAATTTTAACAGAAACGAATAAAAAGTTTTATAATAAATCGGTTTATAAGCCACCCCCACTTTTGCACATTCCTAACTGAACTCTAGGCTATTTTAAACGTGTTTACATTGTTTATATGCTAGTAAAAGATTTCCAAGTTGGCCGAAAGGTGGGTGAGGCATTATGGTCATGAAGGATATTTTTTAACAAATAAATTTGAAGAAAAATAAAGTTACTGATTTTAGAAGAGTGAAAAGTTTGTAGAATATAGAAATATCAAACATTATTTTTTTTTAAATTACTTCATGACCATAATGCATCACTCAACGTAGAACGACCATCTTGGAAATCTTCAAAAAGCATGTAAACAAGATACAGCCATATTGAAAATGGCATGGGTAGCATAGACAAATAACGAAAGCAAATTCTTGTTCTTTTTATTGAATTAAGCATATTTTTACTATAAAAAAAGACATTGAATCTAATAGATTTATACGATAAGTTGTTTTGAAATATTGCCGAGAGGCATATTTTTAAAATTCCCCTAAAGCTTAATGTTAACTTTTTTGTGTGTATAAAATATGCATAAAAGATTGATTTTATTTTTCTATATGATTTTTCTTTTAAAAACTAACATATCTCTGAAACAAAAAGAAAATAACTTTCATTTGATTTACAGCTGATCAATATTTTATGTCATTTTTAAGTCATTCAAAAAGTCTTCTGTAATAATTTCTGTAAATATGATATAAAAGATTCTAGTTTTTTTCCTTATTCTCATCTTCAGTGGTATTATTTTGATGTTGAGTAATAATTAAATTGCATAACTCGAAATAATTTTTAGTTTGATTCAAATTAAAAAAAAACTTTTCTCCTGTGATAAATGTGATTTGTACAAAAAATGGTCCATAAAGTAAGATTTTTACACTTTAGCGTTATGGTAGATGAAGTTAAATACCCTGGTCGAATCTTTAATGTTAGAACATTGTTTAAGTATGTTTGAAATGAATGGAAGTGATCTCTGGCAAAACAGGTCAATAATCAGACAGCTGGCCTGTATTAACAGGTTTAAGTTACTTTTAATCCAGTAATTTTATTTTCTACCAGATTTTAGGGGTTTTTTTTGTCTTTGTTTTTTTACTGTAAGTTTAATCTCTAAGTAGCAATACACATGAAAAAAATTAAATTGCTTAAAATATCTCAATAATGGCATATATAGAAAGAGCTTGATGATCTAAGAAAGAATATTTTTAAATTTTTTAAATCTGACTAAAAATAAGGAAGTTATGACTATTTTTGTGCCTCACACGATTGGATATTTTCCCCTCTTTAAGACCATATGCGTTTCGTCACATTTTTTACACTAATTTTTCAATAAAAATGTTATATCTTTGTTAAAATACAAGATTAAGCAATGAAATTTACCATATAAATGTATTTTTGTACAAGGAATCAGAATGTGCCACTGAAAATCTCCAGAAATTAATGGTTTCCAAGTAATCTGCACTAAGTGCACATAAATATGCTGCAATACCTTAAAAATACCATGTATCCATTAAAAGAAAGTTAGAAAACTCAAAGTTGAATTGTAATACATTTTATGTACAAGAAACTAAAATCTAATACTAGGACTGTTTAAAAATGAATATATTGCAAGATTTCTTTGGCATTATTGTAGATTAACACCTTCCGCTAACTCACTCCCTTACCTCCCCAAAATATTAGATTCTACTTTTTTTATTTAGGCAATAAAAAAAATTGAAAAACTTGGCAGAAAGAAAGAAACAAAAACAATTATTTTAGAATTTAGAGTGGGGATCAGTTTCACATAAAATAACCCCCCATTTCAAGGCCATTCTAGCGTTTTAGGACAGTTACTTATTTTTTCTATGGGAGATAAATCCTGTGCGTTTTTCTTGTTTTTTTCCTTTTTTTTAGACAATTATGAGGGTCTTTGTGGGAGGAGGGGGGGGGCTTACCACTTGAACTTCAGGTTAGTGGTAGGGCTAGGGGCAATTAAGTGTGAACACCCTGAAAACTTAGCAGAAAGAAAAAAACCCAATTCATTTAGAATTTCGAGTGGGGGATTAGTTTCACATATATTTAATGTAGAATAATTCACCATTTCCGGGCCATTCTAGCGTTTTAGGGCATTAATCAATTTTTTCTATGGCAAATAAATCCTGTGCGTTTTTTTTTATGGGGGTCTGCTTTTTTTTTTTAATTTTTTTAGACGATTATGTTTGGTTTTAATGGGCTTTTTTGTAGGATTAGGGCTTCCTACTCGGACTTAGGGTTAGTGATAAGGTTAAGGAAGGGGTTTTGTTTTGGATGGAGGTTGCCATTCGGACTTAGTGTTAGGGTTAAGGGAGTTTTTTAGGGGGTGGCTTGCCACTCATATTTAAGGTTAATGGTATGATACGTTCAAGAAGGCATTTTTAGGAGGTGGGCTTGTTAGTCATACCTAGAGTTAATGGTAGAGTAATTATTTATTTTATAAATTTCACTAAAAGGCAAGAATGGCCGGGAAATCGGAGATCATTTTACATTAAATTTATATGCGAAACTGATCCCCCACTCTAAATTCTAAATTATTTTTTGTTTTGTTTTTTCTTTTTTTCGCCAAGACTTTAAGGGTGTTTACACGTAATCGCCTAAAAAAGTAGAATCTTAATTTTTTTTAAATTGGCGACTAGAAAGTCATTACTACTAGAAGTTCGAAAGTTGAGTGAAAACCAGTATTTTTTAAAGTATTTTTTATAAAAGAACCAAATGGGATTAACTTTTTTAAGCACAAAAATATTTTTGTTTTATTTTTACAAAGCTTTACAAGACTAGTTAGCTGCTGCTGCTGATTGATTGTTATATCAGCAATACTAGCAGCCATTGTTGACTTTCGCTCAAAAAAAGGACAATATTTTTCGGATAAGGTAATTTAAAATTACTACTACGGAAAGACAAAACAACATACAATTATAATTTTAATGCATAAAAAAAAGATAAAATGTTTTTCAAACGAAATATAAAACGCTTTTTTTTTCCGGATAGGGTCATGAAATATCAGGACTACCAAAAGAGAACACATATATACAATTATAATTTTAATGCATAAAAAAGTAAAATGATTGATTTACTTACTAATTGGGCGACGGAAATGTATTTTTCAAAAATGTTCGACCGACGGCGAGTTGAAGTCTTATTTTTTAAATTTCAAAAAAATGAATGAGCCAAATTACTTCGTACACCGACAAACATTAAAAGTGATACTTTCTCTGATTAGTCTCCAAATTTCAGGACGAAATTCCACACACAGCAATGGTACGAGACTTTTAAACGAAGGGGGGGTCAAAGAAAAAAGTGACGTAAATTGCTGAAAATAGCGTTAACATTTTTTTGCCTTTATTTGCTCAAAACTCTTAAAAATGTATAATGTATATTATTCATGAATGCACCTGAAAGGATATTCATTTCCTAACAAAATGATGGTATTTTGAGCACTTAAAGTGCTTTAGTTTTTAAGATATGACTATTTTAATAGAACTACCCTCAAATCTGCGATTATCCAAACAGTTTTCTGGTCGATGTGTATTGCTACTCTAAGATATCTTTCTGCTTCAACAATTTCAAATACGTTTATAAAAAATAGTTGGTTTTGATTTGACGTTTGAAAAGACCCGGGTCAGTACAGCGAGTAATTTAATAGATATTGATAACTAAAATACCTGAAACGATCACAGTAGTAAAATGTCTCCTGGGAAGATATTCTTTGAGCTGCTGTTCATCAGAGGAGTATCGTCAGAATATAATTAAAATAAAACCATTGACTAATAATGAAAATAAATGAAGAGAATCTTCACAACGTCCATCAAAAAATTGAACCAGAAAAAGAAATGTCTACACAATAGATTGTTGATAAATATTTTTTTAGTTCTAAAACTTTCAAATAAAATGTTGAACAGACATGACTTAAGATTTTAAAACAGCCATTTTTATTGCAATTTTCAAGTAAATACTGATCGTTGAGGTTGAAAATAATTTGCGAATTGTAATGCAGCATCAAAAGACGGTGGATGCAATGTTTAGCTTAATTCTGTTTGCAAGCCATTGTGAAGTGTGTGTTGTATATTCTTCTCATGATGTACCTTAGTGACTTTATCTGGACTCCACGTGTCTAGTGATTGCCATATTATTATCTTATTTATTGTAGCTATATTTTGCATTGGCTCAAATTAATAACCATGATCAATATAGAATATTTAAATATATTAATTTATTAATTTAATAAACAGTCCAGTTTTGTTGCATCATATGCTCTAAGATCTTTAATTATAATTTTCTTGTTCGGCCAATCACAGCTTTGTATCCATCAAAAACCTCTTAACTCTCTAACACATGTAACCAGATTCCTAAAAAGTGCTCTTAATATTTTAATAAATGATTACATCGCAACTTTACCAGCACAGCTTCTGGATTGAAGGGATTGCCCCGCATTAGGGTTAGTTGATTTTCAACTATTTTTGAATATCGAATATGTCCTTGCAGAGAAAGTTGAGTATTGGTCGAGCAATTATATTTAAAGATTGTCGAATAAGAAGTTCATTAAAATCTTTTTTTCTTTAAACATCAACAGTTATTTAGTAATTTTGATCCAAATTTAAGGCTGATATCTGGGAATAGTGCCGCAATCGACATACCAATTTTCAGAAGCTCAGCTCTTGTAGTTATGAAGATATTTACATCTATAGAAAAATGTTTTAAAAACGAGGATTTTCCAGTGCTTTTTTAGTAGACGCTCTTTAAAACTAATCGCTAAAAGTTGGTACAATTAAAAATCTAGTTTTTGGTGTTAGTGCTCACCAATACCAAGACCCAACTTTTTCTGCAGGAACATATTTGATATTAAAAAAAATTTGACACTAGCTCTTTAGATCTTAAAAGTGCTATATGACTCCTGGACTGACCACAGTTCTTCACACTACAATAGTGTTTCTGGAATGCTGATCTGAAGATGTTATACTTTTGACAGACTTGTCTGTCCATCATTCCATCTACAAGATTGGTCGGCATCCTTGCAATGTCATCTTCATTGTATTGCTGTCTCCCAGTTTTGTTCTCCTTTATATAAGTTTGCACTATCCTGCAATATAATTATGTGTTAGGTATGTCATCATTTTCTCTGCATTTATCCCATGTAACGGAGTCTGAACTGGTTTTCTCTCTACACAATAAACGGTCAAACGCTTAGTCAGGATCAAGTCTGGCCATCTTGAGATCTTGGTGTAGAGTATCCAACAAACCTTTGTTTCAGTCGTTCTCTTTGTCTTTTCCTAAGGGCCTCCATCTTGAATCCTGTTTTTGCAATGGTGTTGCCGTTTACATGTCCTTACCAGCCCAGACGATTTTCCCTCATTTTGTCTGAGATCAGCATAACATTGTAATGGTGTTGAATCTCAACATTTCGGACACTAGGAGTCTAGTCTGTTAGATATGTATAAATAATATGTATTAAATAATAACTCTTAAATGTACATGTGTTAACTTAGTCACTTTGTCTCGCTAACTTTGCCCCAATTTAAATAACACCCAAAAGCTATGAGGAGTAGATAACTGAACAAACTCATATTTGCGATGTGTCTGCATTGACGTAACAATTAACTCATGAAAACTATCTTTAATTTGAGTTTCATTTTTTGGAGCTAAGATGCTTAGCGTTTACCTAAGCTTAAATTGGCTGTAACAAAGAAAGAAATTTAAGACTTTGTTCAGAAAACTATCGCATTTTTTTTACCATCCACTCTAATAGAGGATTGATAATAAAGGTACTGACTGCATCTCTCCTGTTTAATATTCACAAATATAGAGAAATCAGTAAATATGTAATAAATATGTTACTTTTAAAGTACAGACATTTATACCCCAGTTGATGGTAATAATACAAGCGGTTGCTTTCTTCAGTTATCTGCATAATTTACTGTTAATAATGATGATAATAATAACATAAATACTGATAATAATAAATGTATGTAAGATTTAATAATATTAAGAAAAAGTGTCTCTCTTTTTACACAAAATAATTGTCATTGTCAGTTAAATATTTTTTAAATAAATAAAACGAACGTTTTCACTTTTTAATTTATTTACATTTGCAACAATTAAATGCGTTAAAATTACATTATAATAAAAAGAATGCAAAGAGTAAGTTTTTTAAACTGAATAAGTTGACGAGATGACATAATTCGATTTTGGACCAATTCATTTTAAAATGGATATTGTCAGAATTTTTTATGTTAGGGAAACAAGTTAATTTTCAAATACTTGCCTATTTCATTTTTGGTGATGGGATGATCTCATTTTTTAAAATGGATGTGAAATGTGATAACATACGTAAAAATTTGAATATGTGTATTATTATGTAGATTAATCATTTTATTCATCTTTCCACTGCTTAAAAGTATCAGTGTTTTGATTGGTCAGTTTGACTTGGTTTGAATCTCTCCCCCCTCTCCTTGTTACATTAAAAAAATGTGTGTACCTACCTTCCAACATACTAGTTTGACTCTGACTAACTTTATCCATTTACAGTCGGTCAAAATTTAATCTTGATTAATCTTTGACTGAAAACATTGGGATTATACTTTTTCAACAAGAGTCCATCATGTCTGTACAGGCAGTTTTAATTTTCATTCTTTTATCATGACGTTTAGTTTTTATACCAAAAGAACAGTTGAACAAATAAAAATGTAAAAAAAAGAAGTATTATATATTTCTGAGATGTGGTGTGTTTGTAAGTTACATTGTTTACCATAGCAAATACATCTGCCCTCCAGAAGAAAATATTTCAGTTGGTAAATGCATATAACGATAAGTTATTTTCCCAAACTGTTTTTTTTATCTGTTTATATGTATAAAAATAAATTAGAAATCAATAATACTGAGAAATTATTTATTAAAATCTGCTCATTTGTTATAATTATGTAATTTAGATATCCAATTTACTCTGATAATATATATATATATATATATATTACAGTTATTCAAAAAGAATGGATTGATTTGATTTCATTACATATTGCTTCAGTTCTCAAGCATCATCATGGAATAAGTCAGTGACCATTTGAAAGAGGATTTTTCTAAGTTTTGAATGTCTACCAGAGGGGCACAGTAGTCGCATCATTAAGCTGACCCCAGAATGGCTGGTCCTTGGCAAAAGACATTTTGCATTCTCGTGTTCACTAAAACAAATTCCGTAGTCGTGGTGCAACATTAATTCAACATTAATCTGCCCTCTCCAAAGAACAATTTGATACACAATTTGAGCTAGCCATGAGCTTGCAACTACTCGATCTACTATCTGGTATATGCTAAGAAGACGTCTATATTTTAACCCTTACAAACTATGCATCATTCAGACACTTACCAATAAAGACAAGCCGAAGTAGATGGAAGTTTGTAGTTCGATGCTCTTTGCAAAATCCCCAACCTCACCGTGTGATTTTTTTTCTGGGATACTTAAAGATTGCGCTTATGTTCCCCTGCTTTTCACTAATCTAAATGACCTTAAATATCGAATAATAAAAGCAATAAACTCAGTGGTTCATGATATGCTGATACAGTTCTGGAAGGAATTCTCTTATCGCATTGATATTGCCCATGCTGCAGATGATGGACACATTGAACACTTGGAAGACAGAAAAAGTTGATTATGAGTAGAATACTTGTGACTTGGCTGGAGGTTTTTTTTTTAATTGTATTTCCTTATTAAAATATAAAAATAATGAAATCTGTTCATTCTTACTGAATAACGCTGTATATATATAAGTAAAATAAAAACTATGATTAGTGAAAATGTTTATCATTTGTTTGTAAGAATTTTGACATATTTTTACCAATGTTTAACACTGAAGTATAAACATGCCGAAAAAAGTTACAGGCACATGGTACGGATATATCACAATTTGAACATTCAAATGAAAAACTATTCATAAACAGATATTTTCCCTTTAATAATATGGTCAGAAAATAGAAAATATATAAAAAAATAAATGTTGAATGCACTGATAAAGCCTCCTCAAATTGTTGATATTTTTTTATATCATGGAAATGTGATTGAGAAAGGCAGAAATAATTGTATGCAAATAAAAACTGTTTTTTGGATAAATTCATGGAGTTTGTTCGCTGCATTTACTAAGGTTTATGACATTAAATTGAATTAAGAACTCTAGTTCTACACTATTGAGCTATAACGTAAACTTTTGTGTTAATAACATTTATAGATAATATATATATTGACTAAGTAGTAGGATTGTGGATGACGTGTTTTAAACCCAGTTAAGCTGCTCTGCCAGTTTCACTAATGTCCTTGGAGAAAATTATGAATCCATCTCTCCTCCTCTTAACTATGAGTGAAATAGTAGGGTAGACTAGACTCTAAAGCGTTCGAAGAGGCAACTCATCTAGAAGAAAAACTGAAAACAGAAACCTGAGACATGTTGTTCATTGGTGACATGTCAATCATTTGCACCACCCAAATTCAAAGGAAAATCATTTTTATATATGCACTGGATTTTTTTTTTAATTCTACATAATCATAAAATGACACTGGTTAATTCAATTGTTGTAAATAGTATTTATTTTTGAAGTTTGCTGAAAACCAACATGTTTTTTTTGTCGTTTTTATTGTTTGTTTTTTATTTGGTTAGAATTAAATCATAAATCTAAAAACCATCTTTATGCAAATAAAATATTTAGCAATGAATTTAAGGGGAAATAAGAATTTTATTTAAATAACATTTTTTAAATTCCTTTTACACTTTAATATTTTGTTATCATTTGTCATTTTAAAATTACACAGAATAAAAAAAAAAAAGAATTTGATTCACATATTAAAGTAATCTTTCTTTGAATTTGGCAGGCTGATTTTTCAGGGAAACAAATATTCCGCTGTAATCAGGTTAGATCAGTGGTTCTCAACGTTTATGCCCCTACAGTGAAGGAATTTGATTTTTAAGTGGGGTCCATTGAGCGCGACTGAAAAAATCTGGGTCAAGATTTTCGATTTATAATTTTTTTTGATTTTCCATCAGGTAAACATATGTAGTTTGTTTCAGATGCTATTTTGAGTAACAAATTTTATTTTGAGGGAGGAGGGAGGATCATTATGTAGGTAGACTTACTTTATTGTACAGTAATTAAGACTACACACACTACGGGCACACTACGTGCTGACCTCAAGCAGGCAGGACTAGGACCACTACGTACAGCGAAACAACTTCATTGCCTACGACAACTTGCGCATGACAAGGCCAGATGGCTTGGGACTAGCATGGAGGACTGATTGCAGCTATGGGCTGTCATTTGACTACCGTAGCCGCAGAACACAGTTTTAATAATAAATAACAGTAATTAAAATGCTCAAAGTATTACAGAAAACGTTTCCATTAAAATTGGTTTATGCTGTTTAACATTTCAGTTCTCTATTTCATATATAACAAATATTTGAATATTCTAATATGGAAATTTTCTCTTCATTACCTGTGAATAGTGTTTTATCATCTTTGTTATTTTAATAGCACTTTTTTGCTGCTCAAAACTTTAACTGTTTTTTGTTTATTTCATTTTTCTTTTTCACAGATACCATGTTTTTTTGAAGTTTGGTTTAAATCGAAGTATTGGCGTTTTAAGTCTCTTCAACTGAAACTCAGTTCAATTTTTAAATGATAAGAATTGTATATATAATTTACATGTAGAGGTCGAGGATCATGATTTTGAAGATGATTAGGTGGCTCCCAAAAGGTTGAAAACCACTGGTTTAAGTGAATTCAGTTTTGCAGCAAGTCGCATTGCTCTTTTATGATCTCTTTTGAAGTTGATGTCCATTCTCATTGGGTAATAAACCCAGTGATATCATGTCCTCCTCTCCCTTGTCATGTAAGTGACATTGTTTATCTTTTGAGTTTACGACTCTCAAATTTAAAGTTGTAGCATTCTTGCTTACCTTTGCGGGTGTGTACCCAGGTTTCTTCTTTGGTGGTCGGTGAGTTTTTGTCTTCTCGGTGCTGGCTCCTGTCCTTTAGTCGTGATTGATGACACACAGACTCCAGGGTTTAGTTTTAGATTTATTTAACATGACAGACGACACAGATTTTGTGGTTGTCATGCACGGGAGAGAGAAAGATATTCAGACCATTTTGCGTCACTGCTCCCCCCCCCCCCTCTCCGTTTCCGCCTACTGCCAATGGATCAGGCGACTTTTCACATCTGCTTCTGTCGGTGAGTCAGGAATAAAGAGATTGAAAAAAACCTCCCACCGTCATGATGTCACTTCCAGCTTCCACTCCTACCTCCTTCCAGGGAGTCCTTCTACTCTCTGCGCCCAGTCAGTATTTTGACATACTGGGTCTTAAACTCGATCAAGCAAAATGTACTTTTAATTTTATTCCAAAATCTTAATTTATTTCTTCTTTACTCAGAGGTTATGTTAACTTATTTTTTAACCTTTCCAGTTTTTCATAAACTTTTTGGCACTTGTGTGTTATCTGTTGTGACTTTTTAATTTACATATTGACGATTCTCTGGAATTTACTTGCCGATGATGACGACGACGAAAAAGTATACACTTCGTTAATTCTAAACTAACCCTAAGTCGAAGTTGGAGGTTGTGAATACAAGGCTTGGGATCGAAATCCTAAATATTTCTTTGCCTCACAATTCAGTGGTCGTTGAGACCCAAAATTCGGATTCGCCTCAAAATTTAATAAAAAGTGGAAGCAAATAATTCACACGTATCATTTTTTTTAATACTGCCAACTGGGGCTACTATGGGTAGGTTTTTAGGGAATTTATATCATTGTGAAAATAAAAAAGGCTATTTTCTAAATAAATAACACTTTGGCTTTGATCTTTTCCAAAAAAGTGAAGAAAAAAAAAATTTATTTCATCTTTTTATACATTTTCTTTTTATTGTCCAAAAATTATCATAGGAGTCCCTCTGGGGATGATAATGCATTTTATGATACATAATCATGGTAACCCTGTGATATAACATTATAACCTCGCCTTGTAACAAGGCACGTGGACATCCATCAGAACATAAAAAGATGAGGCACAGCTCAAATAATCAGTAGCACTTTTGCGTTTTCTCACACCCAATGTAGATGGACGCAAACTAATAAGATTGCTCGGTGAAACGGTCTGTTCCTAGAGTTATCTTTTGGTTCACGTTTTTTTTTTTTAATGTAACCGCATTTCCAAGAACCTCTTGCACTGGCTTAGCAGTGGCTGAAAACATAAAATATGTTACAGTTGTATCATACACGTGTTGCAGCCTAGCTTTAGGGGTCAAACAAATCAAGACTGATTAGTTAAAAGCAAAAACTACAGGTTGACATAGGATTGCCAAAATAGCCCCGGTTTATGATATTCAAAAAGAAATAATTTTTTCTTATAAATTTTTTTTTTTTTTCATTAATTAAAAATTTGAATAAAATAAAATAGCTTTGGTGCTTTTACATTTATTTTTAGAGGTTGGGGGCACTTTAATACCACTGAGGAAAGTATGATCACCCCCCCCCCCCCAGTTATAGTTATAATACCTGCTTGCTTGAATCCTTTACAATGTGTATTGTTTCGACGTTTAGTAACCCCCCAAAAGTTGATATGGCTTAAAATAGACAAACCAATCTTTTTTTAAATTAAATATTTCTTGTTTTCAAATTGATAAGTTTATTTTTTTTACTTATTCTTATAAAACATTCTTTTGTGCATTCGTATTTATCTCTTTTTCTTGATAATTTGTGGGTTCAATTTTATGCCATTTTAATGGATGTCTCTTTTTAGTTCCTTGTTCAAATTTTGTCTAATTTTCAGTGTAAGTCAATTCTTTCTTATCTTGTTTTTTGCTAGAAGACCGTTCATCGTGCCTGCAATGCAAAACTCCTTGCTATCATTGGTGCTATTGCAGTATTAAAAAATGTGAAGGTACAAACCGTTCACTACTTCACCTTATTTTATTATTATATTTTAACATTCTCCAAGAAGACGAAACACAACAGTTGAACGGTGATGAGGGGAGACAATTCAATATCGACAAATTTTGAAGCAAATAAGTTTTGGGTTATCTCCCTTGCACTGTATGTAATCTTTCTTTCACTCTGTCTCTCTTTCTTTCACTCTGTCTCTCTTTCTTTCACTCTGTCTCTCTTTCTTTCACTCTGTCTCTCTTTCTTTCACTCTGTCTCTCTTTCTTTCACCCTGTCTCTCTTCCTCTCTCTTTCTCTCTCTCTTTCTTTCTCTCTCTCTTTCTTTCTCTCTCTCTTTTTCTCTCTCTCTCTTTCTTTCTATCTCCCTCTCTGTCTATCTTCCTCTCTTTATTTTTCTCTTTCCCTCTCTTTATTTTTCTCTTTCCCTCTCTTTATTTTTCTCTTTCCCTCTCTTTATTTTTCTCTCTGCCTCTCTTTCTTTTTCTCTCTGCCTCTCTTTCTTTTTCTCTCAGCCTCTCTTTCTTTTTCTCTCTCCCTCTTTCTTTTTCTCTCTCCCTCTCTTTCTTTTTCTCTCTCCCTCTCTTTCTTTTTCTCTCTCCCTCTTTCTTTTTCTCTCTCTCTTTCTTTCTATTTCTCTCTCTTTCTATTTCTCTCTCTCTTTCTATTTCTCTCTCTCTTTCTATTTCTCTCTCTCTCTTTCTTTTTTCTCTCTCTCTCTCTTTCTTTTTTTCTCTCTCTCTCTTTCTTTTTTTTTCTCTCTCTCTCTTTTTTTCTCTCTCTCTCTTTCTTTTTTTCTCTCTCTCTCTCTCTTTCTTTTTTTCTCTCTCTCTACCTCTCTTTCTCTCTCCCTCCCTCTCTTTCTTTCTCTCCCTCCCTCTCTTTCTTTCTCTCTCTCCCTCTCTTTCTTTCTCTCTCTCTCTCCCTCTCTTTCTTTCTCTCTCTCTCTCCCTCTCTTTCTTTCTCTCTCTCTCCCTCTCTTTCTTTCTCTCTCTCTCTCTCTCTCTCCCTCTCTTTCTTTCTCTCTCTCTCTCCCTCTCTTTCTTTTTCTCTCTCTCCCTCTCTTTCTTTTTCTCTCTCTCCCTCTCTTTCTTTTTCTCTCTCTCCCTCTCTTTCTTTTTCTCTCTCTCCCTCTCTTTCTTTTTCTCCCTCTCTCTCTCTTTCTTTTTCTCTCTCTCTTTCTTTTTCTCTCTCTCTTTCTTTTTCTCTTTTCTTTTTCTCTTTCCTTTTCTTTCTCTCTCTTTTTCTCTCTTTCTTTCTCTCTCTTTCTTTCTCTCTCTCTTTCTTTCTCTCTCCCTCTCTTTCTTTCTCTCTCCCTCTCACTCACTCTCTCTCTATATCTCTTTCGCTCTCCTACTCTTTCGCTCTTTCTCTCTCTCACTCTTTCTCTCTCTCACTCTTTCTCTCTCTCACTCTTTCTCTCTCTCTTTCTTTCTATTTCTTTCTCTCACTCTTTCTCTCTCTTTCTATTTCTTTCTCTCTTTCTTTCTCTCTCTCTCTCTCTCTCTTTCTTTTGGTGCCTCATAATTTGATGGGTGAGTGGATAGGTGCTGAAGAGGCAGCGCTTGTTTTTATAACCCCCCTCCCCTCGCAAAATTACAATAACCTTGTGTCACATCCTACCTGACTGAAGGGAGGGCAGGTAAATACTAACAGCATACATTGAATCAATTTCACATGTGAATTTATTGGATGATGGAGTTTCCTTGCATGAGTTGCAATTTCGTTTCTTTATTTTAGGTTGCTTACTATGTGATAAACATTTTTATTCTCCAAAAATAGATTTTGTAGCAAAAGTAAAAAAATGAAAATGTAATTTAAAGCAAGACTGATAAAAAAAATAAACAAAACAAACTTATGTTTCTGAATTTTTTAGATGAGGATTGATTATTTGGATTATTCGGACTACTGTTCTCATCTTGAGTGTTATTCTCACAACGTTTCGGCCGATGTAACCTCCGACCTTCTTAAGGTGTATCCTGTCGAACTCTGGAATCTGTACGGAATTTCGAACGGAACTCTTTACCCCGGTGGATTAAATAAAGAGTTCCGTTCGAAATTCCATACAGATTCCTGAGTTCGACAAGATACGCCTGAAGAAGGTCAGAGGTTACATCAGCTGAAACATTGTGAGAATAGCACTCAAGATGAGAACAGTAGTCTGAATAATACAAAACAATCTTACTTCAATACTCTGTTAGATTGTTGGGATCGTAGTAAAAATAAGTTGTTGCTTTTTTACATTTACTTGACAAATCACACATATATATATATATATATATATATATATATATATAAATGATTTATTATTATTTCATGTAAATACACATAATATATTACGTACATATATTTTCAGTATTTACTTCAACAGTGCTCAATATGTAAGTAGAGCTTCATGAAAATATATTTATGGTAAGTAAATTACACAGAAACATTTGTTTTATTCCTGAATGAAATCATCAGGCTAAATGATGAATTCCTTCAGGAATGAAACATAAACGTTTCTGTGTAGCTTACTTGTCATAAATATATTTTCATACTACTACACACACACACACACACACACACATATATACAGGGTGGGCAAAAATAAGGGTCCTATTTTTAAAAATTCATAACTTTTTTATTTATTGATTTTTTTAATTTTTTTTTTTTAGAATAAGTAAAGCACCCCTTCCGAAGCAAGCATGAGCCGTATTAGCCCTAAGGAACGTACCCTCATTTAGAAAACATTATTTTTGCTTAAAAAACTCAAAACAGTGTAAAAAACAATACTTTAGTTTTTGTAAGTTTTAAGAAGTGTTTTTCGGCTAAAATTTGTTTTGTTTATTTCAAAAAATCTCGGAAGGGTCAGTCTACACACACATAAAGTTTGGTGAGTTTAACTTTTATTTTGTGGAAGTTATTCAAATTCAAGTTATTCAAATTTAAAGATAGAGCCCTTATTTTGGCCCACCCTGTATATATATATATCTCCTAAGAGAGAGAAAGTAAAGGAGAAGTGGAAACTTTTCCATTTACTTTTACACTGAAAAATATAGAATACAAAAACATAGTAGTAGATTAATATTTCGTTTTTATTAACAGAAGTAATCCATTATTATAGTTCAAGGTGACCAGAAATTATATTTTTGATCACTTTTGTACAAGAGATGAATATAAGGAAAAAGAGTCATGAGCGGGGGAAGCAGGTTGAGTAGAATATGGAGAGACCGTACTTCAAGGAAACAGACAGGTTACTGATTGACATCTTTTAAACCTCAGTGGTGGCCTGCCCTGGACAGGGTAGATGGGAGGTCAGTGGAAGGACATAAAGTATGCGAAATTGAAAATTTTCCCATACATTGTTAGATTTTATCCTTTGATATATATATATATATATATATATATATATATATATATGTGTGAGTTTTTTGTTTTTTTACTGGCGATAGATTCTTTTTATATATACATAAAAATTAATTTATATATATATTTATATATACGTAAAAATTAATTAATATATATATATATATATATGGCTTATCTTATTGCTTTGCTGCAGTTTCATCATTCAATCATCAGAAGTGTCTTAATAAATTTTTTGAGCATTGTTATACACTTGAATCCAAAGTTTGAATTAGTATTCAGAATTTTAGAATTTTTGAGATGAAGATTATTTGGATTATTCCACATGAACCGATGGTGCAACAGATAAAGTATTAAATAATAATCAGTTCTAAGTGACAGTCTTCTGGAGGTTGGAGGTTCAATCCCCAGCATAGGCAATACTAAGAATATAATAAAGAATTACTTAAGACTTATTTTCGGTCAAGGCTGATGGAACAAGTGCAATCTATCCCCGTGAATGAGATAAAGGGTTCAGTTCGAAATTTCGTACAGATTCTCAAGTTCAACATGGTCGGAGGTTACATCAGCCGAAACATGAGAATAATATCCAAGATGAGAACAGTAGTCCGAATAATACATATAAAAACGCTCAGGAATTTATTATAGCTATAAAGCTCTATCTGAAAAGATATTGAGCATTTTGTGTGTGTTAGGTCTGCATGTCATGTACGATCTATGAAAGATGAGGTGTATTGATTTTTGGCTGTAATTAAACTTGATTATATTTGCTTGGCTGTTTTTGCTTATTTAATAAAATCAGGACTTTGTTAAAATGACGTTTGTGTTTAATTTGGGTTATATCTCTGCATATCCCATTTCTTTTTTTCATTTGCCTACATTAGTCAATGTAACAATTTTTTTCTTTCTAATTGCTGAGGGATAGGGGTGATTGGCCTAATGGAATCATCCGTGCCAAGTTAAATTCCTATCGAATCTCTTGTAGACATTTAATTGAGGAAGGTGTGGACCTCCCCCAGCTTGGGTAAAATATCAGCTAATGTTTAATGAATCATTTGCAAGAGTATTTATAGTCCTTCCACGTTAAATAGTCCCCAAAAAGTGTTAATTTTCCATTAAATGGATAAACCAAACAAAATCTACTGTTTAACTAAATTAGCTTTTTATTTTATTTACCCTCAAACTCTGAGGTGGATCACCTGTCTGAAAACCAGACGATGTTGTATGCAATGTTATTTCATAAAAACGACTCTCCAGCGATGGATAAAATAGAAATGTACCTTCAATGAATCATTTACAGTAGGTATTTTAGTATTAATTCAATAAATGATTGATGTGTTATAAAAGAAAGATTTAATTATCTCGTGTTGCTCTCGGGGATTTCAAAGAATATTTTAGAAAGTAATGATTTAGCTATTTTTTGTTGTTCATTTCTCTCCTTTAACTCAATGCTTGTGTTTGCTGAAAATGTGATTTTTGATTGTTCGCACAAAACTGAAGATCTTTGCTTTATGTAAAATGCAGTAGTGCATAGCAGGCCTGTAGCTTGGACTCTTTATTTATTTCTTTTTTTTATTATTTTTATTTATCAAGAGAATTATAGATACATTACTTACATATTTTCAATGGGGAGTGTTTTTGTTTTTTTTTATCATTTCCATCAAGCACCCCATAATTGGAAAGAAATGAAAAGGTCAACATTTTGGATAATGTTTCCATGAGGCACCCCCTATGATTCAAGACATTATTTTTTTGTTTTTCTTTAATAGAGAAACTCGTGTAAGGGTAGATAACAAAAATATCAACACTGTTTGACTGGTAAATAAAAAAATCTGGGTTTATTTGTGACTGTGGTGAGCTTTCACCGTAGTTTGTCTACCATATGTGAAGGGCTTCTCTGAAAACATTCTGAGGATATGTTATCCATATAACAACGGGGCAATATTCAGGAGCGACACAACTCTCCGAAAAGATCTCGTCCGAGTCAAGCCTCCTACAGAAAACCTCATGACTAAGAACTGTGTGTATGTCATTCAAGTAAATATACAAAGGTGAGACGTGTCGCCCATTAAAAGTATTGATTTACTCCTCTCCAGGAGTTAGGCACAAGGCCAGTTTTTATCTTACTCCCACAAGTAAGATGTGACCCAAGGTCGGGTCGAGAAAGTGGGGTTTAAAAATTGCCTGGGCAGCCTCGTCGGCATTCTCCGGTAGGGGCGCCTCAGGCAGTAAGCAATAAACTTACTCCTCCCCAAAGAGGGGAGGCGAAGCCTGGGAAGGTGGACCTCCTAGAACTGCACAGGACAGACCCATAGACCGGCATAAATCAAGCCCCGAAGGCCAAGACAATACCAGTCTATGGGGTGCAGTATCCATCGGAAGTGATACTACACTTTGATCTTAGCCAAAAGGCCAAGATGAAGGATGGAGTACTGCTGCCACATCTGTGGAAGTGCCGCCCAGATCACCCTTTCTTGCCTTGACAGAGTTTAAAATTGACTTCACAGTCTAGTGGGGAAGTGTTCTCTACAGCCCCTTTCTTACAATGTTGCTAGTCTTTCTCTACTCTATCATTATTTCCATGGTAGGTGCTCAGCTGAGCTTCAATCTATGGTCTTTCCTTGTAAAACTTTCACAGCAAGAACTTGTCTTCCTATCACCTATACAAAGAACTTTCCTTTCTTCCTCTAAATGCCTGACATCAAATGGGATTTCTAAGAACTCATCTGTGGAACACGTTGCTTTCCTGAGGGCTGCAATATGGTCATCTTCAAATCCAATGCCAATAAACGCTTGATATAAACTGTCCTTATAAGTCATAAAATTTTATACATTGCCTTCATGATTTTCGATCTTCCCATAATATTCATCATTCAATTGACAATCTATCTATCTCATTAACCTTTATCCTCGAGTAGTTTTTCGCCTTGATAATTGGTTACTCATTATTAAAATAAAATTACCCTTTCCTGCTTTCTTAATAGAGTATCACTCTTGGATTCCTTCTATACAGGGATTTCCTAAGTTACATAGAATCAAGGTATCACTAAAACCAATCATATCTGGGACAGGAAGTGCTTCTTGCCAAATTCACAGTTATAGCTAAGATTTTAACCCAATCTACTAGGCACAATCAGCCACATAAAATTGTATCGGACATCTGAACTCATGTATGAAAAAATGTGGATGGAATATTAAAAGTTGTTTAACTCTGATGTAAATAGTACCGTTTCAATACCTCTGGACGATACCTGACATTATATCTTAACTGCACATATACAATTATATAAATTACCTACCTATTATGCTATCTTAACTAGGTGGAATTGACTACCAAAGTAACCTATCTCTGTCCAGGTCTTTACTTATCTCTCTTTTTCTCAAATCTATCCTTATCACTTCCTCCCATGTTTTCCTAGGCTTTCCTGTTCCAACTACCCTGCTAAGTCAACTGTTCTACATCTACTAGCCCAAGCACTTTAATCCGTTGCTTCAATATAATCACACTAACAAGGTCTCCTGTTCTGCACACATCTCCCTATACTGTCTAGATTTAATCTTTCTCTGTGGTCATCAGAACTAAGCCTGTCTTTAAGACTCACATCGCACATCCATCGTATCATTCTCACATCATTTTGCTCCACACAACACATCATCAACCCTCACTGGCTACGTTTCACTTCCATACATCATCATACTGCACACACGTACCTGATAGACTCTTCCCTTGGTCGACAGTTGTAACGCTGATTACCAATTGCAGAAGATCTATGGACTTACACCACCCATTTCTAACTCTTTCTATCACACTAGCACTCGCTGTGCTCCAATGGTATCACAAAGTAACAAAACTTCTGAACAACCTCAATAGACTTGCCATCCAAATATACTTTCTCCACATCTGATTTCTCATTTGTCTTCATAGTTTAGATATTAAATCATTATATACAAATATTCTAACAAAAAAGACATGTATTAAATTACTTCAGAACATTGCCTGGGCAGCCCCGTCGGCATTCCCTGGTAGGGGCGCCTCAGGCAGTAAGCAATAAACTTACTCCTCCCCAAAGAGGGGAGGCGAAGCCTGGGAAGGTGGACCTCCTAGAACTGCACAGGACAGACCCATAGACCGAAGGCCAAGACAATACCAGTCTATGGGGTGCAGTATCCATCGGAACAGATACTACACTTTGATCTTAGCCAAAAGGCGAGAAGAACATTGGAAAGCTATAATGAGTGGAGAAATTGAAAAGCCCATTATAGCTGACCACATATAGAGGAAACAGGGAACCATCTACCCTTGTGGGGAGAAGTAAAAAAAAAATTAATTATAGTCAGAAGAACGGTGAAGAGTAAGACATCACAACAAAACAGCGCATGTGTTGGGCGATAATCGTCTTCTAAGTACAAGATTAAATACAATATAGAAACCAATTATTATAAATAGTAGATTAGAAGATTGGTTATAGAATTGCAAGATGAGTAACAGTGTATATAATAATAATAATAATTATATAGTAATAATTAGTAATACTACACATCTAGACAAGATACTAGAATTGTCCACATAGATATATTATGAACTAACAATAAGTTCTAAGTGACAGTCCTCTGGAGGTTGAAGGTTCAATCATTACTACATGAAATAATTACTAAGCATAACATAAATTAACACTTCTACCCGGTCATGGCTGATGGAATAAAAACAATCTCTACCCCAGCTAGATTAAATAAAGGGTTAATTTCAAAATTCCGTACAGGTTCCCAAATTCGACATGATGCACCTGAAGAGGTCTAAGCTTACATCGGCTGAAATGTTGTGAATATAACAACCAAGATGAGAATAGTAGTCCGAATAATTCAAATAACCCCCACTCACTCCAAATTAATTAGAAAAAAAAGTTTGTTTTTTTTCTATCTTGTGACCAGTTGTATTTGCATTGAAAAGAACTCTGCGAATCTTGAAGCTATGAATTATTATTCTAAACCTTTTTGTAGTGACTTTTTTTTGTGGTCTTTTTGAATCAATCTTGTAGACTCAAATCTGTGTAAGTATCATTTCTTTTATTCTTTATGTGACTAAAAAAAAAAAAGCATAGTATTTCTTCTAACGAGTCAACTTTGATTTTGACCTGAAGTGACTCCTGAACGCATGGTTTTTTTCGCCCCCCCCCCCCATATCTGATTTCTAAAATTATCCAATATTTGCAAGGATCCAAGTTTATCTTCCTGATGTCTGCAACAATTTTCTCTGCTATTTTCAGTGATTCTCGAGAAACCCATCCGTATTCCTCGATCAGTGTCTGTGAAAGCTGCTTCGGTCCTGAAAGGATTCCTCAATAAGGTGAGTACAGACTTAGATTTTAGATTGGATTTATCCTTTATATATATATATATATATATATCTATAAGGTACGAGTCGGTAACAGCTACAGCGACGAATTTGAGGTTAGAGTAGGTGTCCATCAGGGATCTGTCTTAAGTCCCCTTCTATTCATCATTGTACTCGAGGCTCTATCACTGGAATTCCATACTGGCTGCCCGTGGGAGCTGCTATATGCCGATGACCTAGCGATCATTGATACTTCACTGCAGTCACTCAAGGAACGTCTGGATAG
This sequence comes from Sepiola atlantica, assembly GCA_963556195.1. Taxonomy (NCBI): domain Eukaryota; kingdom Metazoa; phylum Mollusca; class Cephalopoda; order Sepiida; family Sepiolidae; genus Sepiola; species Sepiola atlantica. The sequence goes on along the minus strand of OY744522.1, from coordinate 92,780,594 downwards.
ATGGAAGAGCAGCATGGAGGAGAAAGGTCTCAGAGTCAACATGGGTAAAACTAAGGTCATGATCGCAGGTCCAAACCTCAGCTTACTACAGAAAACAGGAAAATACCCGTGTGCTGTATGTCTGAAAGGAACTGGCAGCAACTCAATCATCTGCACTCACTGTTCAGGTTGGGTCCACAAAAGGTGCAGTGGCATAAAGGGCTCTCTCAAAGCAGATCCTCACTTTATATGCTTTCGTTGCACCGGCACGGCAAGACCAATAGATGGCAGACCACTGACGGAGATGGATACTGGTGAAAACAAGCTGGAAGTAGTGACAGACTTTTGTTATCTTGGAGATGTGCTGTCATCAGGTGGAGGCTGTGAACTCGCGGCAGCTACACGTTGCAAGTGTGCCTGGAAAAAATTTAGAGAGCTGCTACCAATCCTGACAAACAAACACCTGCCAACAACTACGAGAGGGCGTGTATACTCCTCATGTGTCAGAAGTGTGCTGTTGTATGGCTCAGAAACTTGGGCTGTCTCTGCTGGCATACTAAAGAAGCTGCACCGTAATGACAGGGCAATGGTCAGATGGATCTGTTTGGTGAGGCCTGAACAGTACGTTTCTTTTGAATCCCTGCTCTCACAGGTCGACTTGAAAAGCCTTACGGACATCATGCGGAAGAACAGACTGCGTTGGTTGGGTCACATTGAGCGTAGCGATGGCTGGATTGCTAAAGTCCGAAAGTTGAATGTGCCAGCAGAGAATATCACCACTGGCAGACCCAAGTTGACTTGGGAGGACGTAGTCAAACGTGATAGGAAGGCCATGGGTATGGATTCCATCAAACCTTGCCAAAGACAGGAGTGGAGAGGAAGACTTAGATTTCGAGACTAGACAATCAGGCCCCACCCTCATCAGAGGATTAATTGTGGCCTGATTCAACAAATAAACCGGTTGATGATGATGATGATGATGATAAGGGATAGATTTTTTAAGATTAAATTAATTTCTAGGCAAATAAAACGTTAAAAAAAAATTTATTTTAATATTATAAAAAATAGAATTAAAAAAAATATTTTTTTTTACGTTTTATTTCTTGCATGAGAGTCTGGTGAGTTTTGCGTAGACTTGTGGCGAATGAGTGGTTGGTGAAGGTTGTTCAAGCAATGTACAGAAATGCTCAGTCATGTTAGAATTAACAGCACATTTACTGACAGCTTTAATGTTAAAGTAGGAGTACATCAGTATTCTGTACTGAGTCCATTGCTTTTCATCTGGCATTGTCCAGGGAATTCGTATAGGTTGTTTGAAAGAGATGCTGTATGCTGATTATTTAGTACTTGCCTTTGAAACAATGTATGACCTACTTGTTAAGATAAAGACTTGGAGGAATGCTATGGAAAGTAACGGTCTGAGAGTGAATGTTACCATGATCAAAGTGATAATCAGTGTTGGAAAGTTCTCTTGCTCAGTTTGTGGAAAGGGTGTTAGGTGTAACTCAATTTTTTGTGGTACTTGTAAGCATTGGGTAAACAAGTGCAGTGGAATTATTGGTAAGTTGAGAGAGATAACCAGTTTGTGTGCAAGATGTGTAAGACAATGAAGATGGATGTGGAGAAAGTATATCTGGATGTGAGGTTTTGACGTTGTCCAGAGATTTTACCTTGGGGCACAGGGAGGAGCTGGTGCTAGTGTGATTGCAAGAGTTAGGAGTGGATGGGGTAAGTTCAGGTAACTTGTTTCATTACTAACCCGCAGAGCATTATCACTGTCGACCAAGGGAAGATTCTCTTAGGCATGTGATGATATATGGAAGTAAAACCTGGCCAATGAGGGTTGAGAACTTGTGTTGAATGGAGAAGAATGATATGATGGATGTCTAATGTGGGCCTTAAAGACAAGGTTAGGTCTAATGACCTCAGAGGAAGATTAAATCTGGGCAGTATAGGGAGATGTGTGCAGAACAGGAAACTTCATTGGTATGGTCACGTTGAAAAAATGGATCAGAGTTTTTGGATTAGTAGATGTAGAACAGTTGAAATGGCAGGGTCCGTTGGCAGGGGAAGGCCAAATAAAACAGGGGAGGAAGTGATAAGGATGGATTCGAGAGAAAGAGGGATAAATACAGATCTGGCCAGGGATAGGTTAGTTTGGGAATCAATTTCTAAAACACTTGCCATCATGTAAAACGAACATCAAACTGTATATGATGATGATGATCATCATCATCATCATCATCATCATCATTTTATAAAACTTAAAAAGAATTTGCTTACTTTTCATTTCTTTGGTATTATTTCAAAATCCAAATTTTTTTATTTTTTAAATCACAAAATTATTTTTATTTCCATCCAAAAAGTCTTTTCTTAAAAATTCTACTCAACCGTACAAGTATCTATTCATGAAAATCAAATTGTTATTGTTATGGATAGTTCAAATAACCTATACTTTTTCTCCATCTCTTGTGAACATTATCCCAGTCTAATGCCATTAAAATGGCTGTAACAATGGAGGTATAGGCATAGAACATAAAATAAAGATTTAAATAAGTGATGCGAATACAAGTGACTGTAAATCAATCAGATAGAAAAAACGTTAGTCACCAAGAAGGAATGAAGAGGAAACAGTGCAAAAAGGAACAAGTGAAAAAGACTGGAATAAGACATTGAGAGTCTATCTATACACCCATATTGTCAGAACATTTTATTTAGGTCAAATTGGTCATCGTCTGTGGCAAAAGGAAGAGAAAGTGTGTGAAAGAGAGAGGAAAAGAAAGTGATAGTTTAAATATTATTAGACTGGTCTAGTGTCCAGAAGAGTTAGATCGTTACAGCCTTCTGTAAATATGTGATTTTCATAAATCCTTGTATGGAATTGCTGACTATGATTGAACATGTTTTTGAAATGGTTGCCATATTGACTTAGTATTTTAATATTTTGTATTGAGGGCAGATGGAATGATTAGATGGTTACATTATTTTAAGTGTAAATAAGAAAACTGAACATTATTGATTTAAAAAAAAGAAGCTTTTTTATAAAACTAATCTTTTGAAAATAAATAGAATTTAGTTTTAGCTTTATAGTCAAAAGAAACATGTTTATTTGACATGGTTTAACTACAAACATATGAGAAATAGAAAGAAAAGGAAGCAGACAAATATGGATGAGAGAAACAGAGAGGAAGAACTGACATAGAAAAAGAGGAGGCATTTATAGAGAAGGTTACTATTTTTTTATACTATACTTTTATACTATTATTAAATAGATTAGTGTTTTTTCAACCTTATTCTCGTTGTGGCCCCCTTTAATTCAATATGAGTTCTGTATGACTCCTTCATGTCAACTTCAGTTCTTATCCCCCCCGCACGCTGCATCTCAACTTCATACATCTAGGGAAGTAATTTCAATAGTTCTATAACATCGAAACAATAACTCCAGTTGTAAATGAAAGAATAATATTATTTGGATAAATATTCTATTTGAATGAACTCATTTACTCAGCAAAAACAGATACATCATAACTAAATGCAGCAATTACAGAAAATTAACAAATTACAAAAAGAACAGAAAAACTTTAAAAAACAAGTTGATAAAAACACTTTGATTTAAAAAAAAAACTAGAATTGTACATGATTTGAACCTATGCCTCCGAAAGAAGAACCACTCAACTCGTTAACCATTTGGTTAAGACAGTCCCTCTTTCGGAGACACAAGTTCAAATCTTGTACAAATGTAATTTTTCTCTTTATGATTTTGTGTGTTTAATTAAGGCCTCGTGGCCATTTATTTAAGGACGTTACTCACTCAAAAAGTGTCAACAAAAAAGAAGAATGATACATGATATATTATCAGAATTAAATTTCAGAAGTTTTGTTTTTCTATTTTAAAAAAAAAAAATGTTTTTAAATAAAAGGATGAATATTTTAATGTTATTTTTTTTTCACTCTCAGAAAAAAGAAATTCCTGCAAATTCTGATTATTGTCCAATCAAGAATTACTGTTTCTCTATAAGTAAAAAATAAAATTTAAAAAAGGGGGGGGGGGCTTTAAATTTTAATCTAAAATCAACCATTTTGCCTAGATCAGACAAAAAATTAAAGCAACCAAATAAGTTAGATTTAATTTAATATTTAACTTAATAATACATTTACTGTTTTAATTTTAAATAAAAATTATTACTTAAATTCATATCTATATTTTGTGTCCTAAATTTTCTGCCCTTCCTCATTTTTTATTTTGTGACTCCTGAAAATATCTCATAGCCCTTAAGGGGACCATATGACCCTCTGTTGAGAAACCTTGATATAGATGTTTTGGTTAAACTTTTAGAATAAATAACTTCTTTATGTTTATAGTGTAACATGCACTTTTATTGTGGGAAATTTAGGATACGACTTTTGTAAAACAAGGTTGAGAATCACTGACTTGAGTTAGGGAATAAAACTGTTAGTCTACATGTCTTCATGTCCTTTGAGCAAACTCACAAAACTTGTGTCAGTAGTGAATATCGACTGAATGTTCATGTTGACTATTTATCTTTTAAAGAGGCAGCATTTCTTCACATCGTCTGTTGACTCTTTCTTCTGTCCCTCTGGAACTTTGTTTCGCTCTCTTTCATCATCTGTGTTCTGATCTATCCAAATTGTCTTCTCTATTTTTGACTCTTGATAACAACTCAAGAGTTTGAATTTATTATAGTTCACCCAAAACAAGGCAAGTTGCCACCGTAGATGTAAGGGGCTACTGAGGATTAGGGTGAAAGTTTTGAGAGTCATCCTTAATTGGGAGCTGTGCAGTGAGATGCTTGTTCACATTAGTTTTAAATTTCTGCATGTCAGTACAGTCAGGGAAACAGAGAGCAGAGGGGAGTTCCAAAGGCCGGCAGCACGAGAAAAGAAGCTACTGGAGTAAAAGGCTCTCCAGCATCTGGGGACCTCCACAGTGAATGGATGGGATTTAGCTGATTGTTGGGTTGGTCGAGTGCATTTACGTCACGGGGCACCAGAGCAGCAAGTTCATCGGAGCACATTCTATTGAAGTAAAACAAGCACAAGGATGCAACATTGCGGTGATGGGACAGGGGCTGGAACTTGGTGGATAGTGACGGACCTATCAGATTAGAGACTCTTTTTTGGACCCAGTCTAAGAGGGAGAGACTAGTGGATGATGCACCAGCCCAGATGTGATAACAATACTCCATATATGGGCAGATAGTGGCTTTGTAGAGATATGGGATACTGTCAGATGTGAGAAGTTTTCTAGCTCAGTAGAGGGAGCCCACCTTCTTTGCAGCAGTCTTGGCAATGTCTTCTATTTGTGTGTTCCAATTCATGTTACCTATGAATGTTAGGCTGAGGAGTTTGAATGTTGGACTCTCATGTAGGGTGTTATTAGCCATGGCAAGCGGTGGTTGAAGAGGTTCTTGTAGTTGTTGAAGAAAAGGAGCTTTGTCTTAGTAGCATTAAATGTTACCATCCATTTATGACCCCATTTCACTACAGACTGGAGGTCACTTTCTAAGGATTCAGCCATTTCCTCGGATATGTGCGCGTCTGTTTTACCTACATGACATGAGGGATGGGGAAACTGACTACATGCTCTGTTTCGTGTTCAAGCATCCCTATGAAGAAGAGCATTTAAGAGACTTAGATGCATTCTGGTGGATTTCATTTTCTAATTAAATCATTTACTTTTTCATGCATGATTTTTTACAGAAATTCTACATACCTGATTTAATTTGTTCTTGAACTATGTGCCTGCAAGTTGAGCTGAATTCTGAAGGCCTGTAACGACTAAGAATGGAGGCAAAACGTATTCCTCGATGTCTCTGACTCTCACAAAAACAAATATAATTGGTCAAATCAAAATTCATAATTTGCGATAATTTTTCTGTTTGTTTTTATGGAACAATAGTATGCATGAAAATATTAAATAGGATTTTAAAAAATTTGTTTCTTTTTATTCTATTCCATTTTTAATTTTAATAGATATTTAATTAATAGCAAATAGAAAAAAAATTCAATACATAATTATCAAAGTTCTGTTAACATGAGACAAACACGCACATCAAGTTGTCGTATAATTTTATTAATTTTGTAATCATCCATTTTCTTATTTTCTTTTTAATTATTTTCTGATGGCAGAATCCGAAAGAAAGATTAGGATGTGTTCCCGATGCTGGATTTGAAGACATCCGAGTTCATTCATTCTTTCGTCAAATTGATTGGGAAATGTTAGAGCACAAACAAATCACCCCGCCTTACAAGCCAGAATTACAATCTGAGCGAGACCTGCGCCGTTTCGATGAGTTGTTCACCAATGAACCCGTGCAGCTGACTCCTGATGATACGTACGTTGTATTTTTTTTGTTATTTTAGTTTTTGTTTTTATACTGACCATCAGACTAAATGGCTCCTACAAAATGGCTATACTCTTTTATATATATTTTATAAAAAGAAAACAAAGATGTATATATAAAGAAAGAGCCACTATGTGGCGAGGCATTCAGTCTGATCAAAGCAAATTAAGAAACTGTCACTCAATAAGTTCCAGTGAGTTTAGTTGTTGTAGTAGTACTATTATTTGCTCACTGTAGTAGGATTATTACTACTTCCTTTATGGTTTTACTTCTAAGACCCAAATTTTGTAACAAATAACTCCTCCCCATCCAAATATTAGAAAGAACCAATGTATATATAAGTTTCAATGCCCTTTGGGAGAATGCAATTATAATAAAAGAAACTCATAGCTGCATAGGTGTTAGTACTACAACCCTTTTACATAGACTCACTATGCATCTGTTAAATTCTAGTTCAATTTATCTGCATTAAGAAAATTCAACTGTCCCACCTCCCTGGATTTAGAAATTTTTTTAATTAACATTAAAAAAAAAAATACTTGAAGCCATCCACAATAAATAACATTACGTACAAAACTAGTAAGAATATTTTTAAATGTTTAACAATAAATAACATTACGTATAAAACTAGTAAGAATATTTTTAAATGTTTAACATAGATACAGTTTATTCCGAGATGCTGATTCTTTTTCTCTCCTGGAACATAAATTAAGCTCCTATCTTGAACTAACACCAGTTTGTTGTTTACTTCAACAATCTAACATACAGCGTTCTCGGTTGTTTTCCCCCAGCTTTTTATTCATTGTTTTTGTCACCCGGAGATGATTCAACAAAGAATTTAAAGTACTCGTGATACATATGGAATATTTATTAATCTTTTTGATTTTGAAAAAAAAAAAGATTATTAGAAAAAAATTTTAAATAAAAAAAAAAGGTATAAGTAAACAGAAGAATTCTGTTGTTTAACAATGTTTGGATAAATGAAAGAGTGCCGCCTAAATACACAAATTCTAAGTAGTAAACAAAGCCAATTAAATCGTCTTGAAAGTGCGTTCATCCAACGGTTTTCATGTGTGCCGCTTGGAACAGTATTCATTTCGTTGGATCTATCGATTGGTGGTGCAAGTCATTTTATTTATCTTCAAAAACAAAAACAACTGAAATTTTTTCGTTTGTCTCTTCGAAGTGGGCGAAGCCTTGTTTTTATTTAAAATAAAAACAAACAAAACAACTGAAATTCGTATTTGAAATGCGTGCTTTTAATTGTATAATTGTATGTGGTTGGTTAGTCGACATAAAGACTGCCAATTTTTTAATTTTATTCATTTATTTAATTATTTTTTATAAAAAACAAATATCCGTCCCAAAAGATATTTTAACGGTTGAATCATCGGCGTCTCAATTAAACAATGATGCCATTCTGTTTCTTTGCATTTACTGTCTTTTTTAAGTAAAGAAAAAAAGGTTCCGTACTTGCCGAGATCCCCGAAAATAACCAACCATAACTATGTCTACCAGATCCTCTAGCGACCAGCCATGCCAAGTCTACTCAACCACTAATAAACGAAAACTAGGCCGACTCTGCAACCAGTGCAATCTCTTTTTTCATTTATCATGTGTTGGCCTCAAGAAAAAAATTTCAGAAGAAATTCCAACCTGGCACTGTCCTTCCTGCTCCAAACTTCATATACGTCCCCCTCATTCGATTAAAATTTCCGAGATCCTCCATGGTTCTCTCGATGCTGAAAGTATCCTCAAGTATCTCTCATCTAAGCGTAGACAACAAAACGTTCTGATCAAAATTCCTAAAGCTGTTCACATGTCCCCAGCTGACGCCCTCACTTCTTTCATCAATCGGGCTCTCGACAACAATAACGACATCTCTTGGGCTCAGCTCTTTCTGTTTGCTGTGCAAGCTCTCACCACAAACCGGAAGCCACAGCAATTCTCTCGCCAGCAGAATAAAACATAGAAATGCTGATTTCGTCAGAAAAGTTTCCCTTAATGAAGCCTTTTCCCTGCAATCTGTGCCCACACATACCGAGTCTACAATTCAAAACTCTGGCACTTCGAGAATACGTCAAGCGGTCAACACCAAACTCCAACAGGGTGATGTTTCGGCCGCCGTAAGAATCATAACCTCCGACGACACTGCCGTTCGTCCATCTGAAGAAGTACTAGTCGCTCTCCGACTGAAGCACCCACCGGCCCCAACGAACACGGACACCCCTCCTAATTTCGAAGAGATTCACACCCAGGACATTTCGGTAGAACAGGTTATGTCCGCACTCAAGTCTTTCCGATCAAGCAGCAGCGGCGGCATTGACGGTCTCTGACCTGGGCACTTGAAAGACCTCACAACTCATCTAACAGCTGAAGCAGGTCTTTGCCTTCGCTTTGCTATTACCCGTCTCTGCAACTTATTGATTAACGGCAAACTTCCGAAGTTTGCACGTGATCTCTTTTTCTCCTCTAACTTGACCGCTCTCCGCAAAAAATGCGGCGGAATACGCTATCAGTAACACCTTCCGCAGACTCGCCTCCAAAGTTGTCTGTTTTGAGGCGTCAAAACATCTATCGCCCGAATTTCAACCAGTTCAACTGGGCGTCGGTGTCCCAATGGGCTGCGAGGCTGTGGCTCATGCCATCAGAGCAACATTCAATTTCAGCAAGAAAGGCACCATACTAGTTAAGTTAGATATGACAAATGCCTTCAACACAGTGCGCAGAGATCATTTTCTTAACATGTGCCATCGTCGGGTCCCTAACCTCTACCATCTTGCCCACACAGCTTACGCTGAACCCAGTCTCTTATTGTGCGGAAACAACTCTATCATATCGGCTACAGGCGTCCAACAAGACGACCCAATGGGCTCCCTCCTTTTTTCTCTGGCCGTCGACGACATTGCCCAATCTTCCTCGTCACTGATCAACATTTGGTATCTTGACGACACCACTTTAGGCGGCTCTATCGATTCGGTGCTCCACAACATTGAACGGATCGTCCCAGCTCTGGTTGAAATTGGTTTGTTAGTTAACCCTAACAAATCTGAAATAATCAACTTGAACTGTTCCACCATGGAGTTTCAACGGGGAATAGATGGCCTACAACTCGCCCTGGGATCCGTCTCAATAACTGAACGGGACAACACAATAATTCTTGGGTCGCCTATCAGCTCTAAAGGTGTAGCTGCATCCCTACAAGACAAGTCTACAAAGCTAAAGTCTATGGCAAAGCACCTCAACATGATTGATGCTCTGTTCCTGCTGCAAAACTGTTTTGCAATGCCCAGACTTCTAGTCACACTGAGAAGTGCTCCATGTTACAACAAAGTCGATCTTCTGGAAAATTTTGACAAAATTTTACGTCACTCAGCCAGTGAAATTTGTAATATAAATTTTGGCGACACCGGTTGGCGCCAGGCCACTTTGCTGTTTCGGTTCGGTGGCCTTGGTTTGCAACCGATACTGCGCTGCCGGCTTATGCTTCCTCGACTCACACTTCGGCAGTTCTCGCTGACGAGATTCTCTCCTCATATCTCGAATCCCCGTCTTCAGATCTTTTGACAGCCGTTTTGTCGACAAACCTTCAGCAACCACCCGATCTCGTACATCAGTCGTCCTGAGACGACATTCAATGTCGATCCGTGTTTGCCGAACTCGTCCGTAGCAGTAACCAGCATAGAGCTGCCTGCCTGAGAGCATCAGCTTCACCTTACAGCGGTGCTTGGCTCAGTGCCATCCCTTCAGCAACACTTGGAACCCTCTTGGACAATGACACTATCCGGATCACCGTCTCACAATGGCTGGGACTCCGTTTGTGCCACCCACACCGGTGTCGCTGTGGTCAGGTCGTTGACGAGTTTGCCCTTCATCCTCTCTCTTGTCGATTTAGTGCCGGCCGCCTGCCTCGCCACTCTGCCCTTAACGACGTAGTCAGACGAGGTCTCGACTCGGCAGGTTTTGCATCAGTCCTTGAACCAGTCGGCCTGGACAGGGGCGATGGTCGCAGGCCTGACGGGATGACTGTGTTTGCTTTCCGAGCCGGAAAGCCGCTGATCTGGGACGCCACTTGTTCCGACTCCTTTTCACCAGCAAGGATTGCGGAATCCGCGGTGAAGCCCGGCACAGCGGCTCTGCTTGCCGAAACAAGGAAGTGCGGAAAATACAGCTCGCTCACTGACCGTTTCGTCTTCCAACCAATTTCAGTGGAAACGTCGGGTGTGCTTGGCCCCGAGACTGTTAAATTTTTTCAGGACATACACACAATATTGCTGAGCGAATTAATATTATTACTGTTCTATTTAAAAGAAATATATGTATTTGGATTATTAGGACAACTGTTCTCATCTTGGCTGTTATTCTCACAACATTTCAGTTGATGTAACCTCTGACCTTCTTCAGATGCATTTTGTCAAACACAGGAATCTTTCTGTCGAACTTAGGGAATTTGTACAGAATTTTGAACAGAACCCTTTATTTTATCCACGGGAATAACTTTCTCTCATTCCATCAGCTATGACCGGGTAGAAGTCTTAAGTAATTCGCAATTGTATTCTTAGTATCGCTTGTACTGACGATTGAACCATCAACCTCCAGAAGATTGTCACTTAGAACTGAATATAACTTAGCACTTTTATCGGTTGCACCACAGGTCCTTGAAGAAGGTTGAAGGTTACATCGATCGAAATAACGTCCAAGAGGAGAATGGTAGTCTAAATAATGCAAATAATACAAATTATACATTCTCATCTCAAAAATTCCGAAATATAATATTTAAAAAAATGTCAACATATTTGAATTTAAATTTTCTGCATTGCTCGTAAAATTCTGTAATTTTCAACGACACCTTCTCAAATTTGATTCTCTTAAACATCTTAACTGATAATTGCCCGCGTTTTCTTCTGCAGGAGTATCATCGACAAGATCGACCAATCAGAGTTTGATGGATTTGAGTATGTGAATCCGTTGCTCATGTCCATGGAAGATCCCGTCTGAGAAAGGAAACCCAACAACAACAACAACAAAAGAAAGGAGAGAACCAGAAAAATTGCTAAAACTAACCGTCTCTTTGATCATTATAATTATTTTAACCTGCATTCCACTCGATCACCATTGCTACTGACCAGTGGTCAGCCTCTCTGCTCCATGACAGTCTCTTTTGGCTGCCAATGTTACATTCCTCTTCGTGTTTTGTAGCAAGCAATTCAACACTGTCTATACCCCTCTATCTCTATCAGATTAACCCCTCCAGCTTTTTTTTTGTTTGTTTTTTCCCCCACCAAACCAAACAAGCCTGTCTTCTACATATGCTCCCAAGCACCATCTTTAAAAAAATATATATCAATGCCATTATTAAGCCGTGGTAAACTCTATCTGAATGTTACCTTTTCTTTTTAATTATTTTTTAAATTTTTTTTTTTTAATATTTTTTATACATTTCCTTTTGAAAAAAAACATTTTTCTCCATACTTTTTTGTTGAATACTTTTAAAAATGTATTATTTACTATATTTTATTTTTAGTTTTTAAATATTTTTGTTTAAATAAAAAATAAATATCGTTATTGAATTTTTTTAAATTTAATTTATTAAAATTTTTTCAATTTATTTTGATTTAGTTTTACTTAAATCGTGTACATTTTGTTTCATTTTAGTTCAGTTTCTGAATTTATATTAAGTTTTTAAATATTTTTTCATATCTCCCCCCCTTATTTTTGATCAGTCAATTAATTTACTTAATATTTTCTTAATATTCAGTGTCTTTCTTGCTCCATCCAAAAAAAACTGATTCCCATCGTATTTTTTCTTTTCTATTTAACTTCGTTGATTCAATAATTTGTTATAACTGTGGCTATCAGTCAGTTCTGCTATTTGTGTTTGGTTTGTTCTACCAATAAGGCTGTGTGTGTGAGTGTCCGTCCGTATGTGTGTGTGTGTTCATATTTTAATAGATCGTTCTTCTAACAGAACTGCCTCCAATCAACTTGCTTTCAAATGTCTGTGTTATTTTAAACCTTTTAGTTAATTTAACCAAGAAAAACTTGAAGAAGTACAAAGTGAGGACATTCCTCCAACTTTGTTTTTATTTTTTTGGTTTGTTTTGTTTTTTAAATTTTGGTTACAGTTGTGATAATTAAATATTAAAACAACTTTTTCCAACTATTCTGCCTTGGATATCATCAGACGAACGATTTTTAGAGCAGGTTGGTGTCAGGGAGTGGGAGGGTGTAATATATAATGAATATATATATATATATAGCCTGTTGGTTACAATGGGTTATTTTACGCACACCTTTTTTTTTTCCTATTTCTAACAAAGTGCTAAGTTATACACAACATAAACACATTTTTTATGCATGCATGGTAGCATGTTATTTTTAATATTCATTTCTGTGAGCACATTTACTCGTATATATATAATCTCATGCTGCTTTTTCTTTTTTACACTATTTGTGCGAATAAATACCGTTCAATAAACAGTTACTTTAGACCTTGGCCGGGAATAAATACAGAAAATCACAAAGAATTAGAATTGTACATGATTTTGAACTTATGCCTCCGAAAGAACCACCTGTCGCCTCAACCGCTCAACTCGTTAACCATTTGGTTAAGGCGACACCCATGACAGATGGTCCTTCTTTCGAAGACAAGTTCAAATCTTGTACAAGTCTCATTTTTCTCTTTATAATTTTCTGGGTTTAATTACGGGCAGTGGGGTATATTAGTCATTTATTTAAGGGTATTACTCACTCATGAAGTGTCAACAAAAAAGGAGCGTGATACATGATATTATTGGAAATAAATTTCAGAATTTATTTTTTTTATTATTTTAAAAATTAAAATAAGAATAAAAGGATGAATATTTTAATGTTGTTTTTTTTTTTTCACTCTCAGAAAAAGAAATTACTGTACATTCTGATTATTGTCCAATCAAGAATTACTGTTTCTCTGAGTGGATTTATTATTAAAAAAAAATATGCTGATGAGTAAAAAAGATAAAATAAAATAAAAAAGGGTCAAAAAAAAAAATCTGAACATCACAATGTGATATTTCAATCTTTAAGGAATTTTGGGGCTCGAGCACTATTTTTTTCAAACAAACACTTGTAATAATGTGTGTATATATATGTCTAAAGCCAGTATCTATGGATTTTTCTTTTCAATTTATAATTAAAACTAAATGAACGAATGTGTGTGTATATATATATGTGTATGTATATATATATATATATATATATATATATATATGATATAATAATTACTGGAAAAATCTTGGTGAAATAAGCTTCATTAAATTTATGACGTTTCGGTTAAATGAATACCTTCTTCAGATATGTAAAAGCCAAGAGAAAAAACCTTATTATTTAGGAGAGAAAATTACAAATAAATAATAAATAAACAGCCTTTTTTTTGTTTTCTTTTTTGTTTAAAGCTGAAACGTTATATGAATTTAATAAATCTATTTCACGTAAAAATATTTTTTCCAATTATTATTGATATCATACTGTTGGATATTCCCCCGCATTTCTGCATGTGTGTATGTATGTATGTATATATATATATATATATATATATATATATATATATATATATAGGAGTTTAAAACATTAAATTAACTTTCAGACAATGTGGAATGCTTAATATATAGAATAGTGGATAAGCATAAAAACAGACTAGTAAAAACAATAACACAGACACATCTCTGAAGCTAACCAATATTTCGTTCGATTCAAACAAAGTCGTTTGAATCAACTGAAACATCTAGATGTGTCTGTGTTATCATTTTTACTAGTCTATTTCATGCTTATCCCATATTCCATATATTAAAAATTATATATATATATATATAAATAAAGACAAAGAACTTTTTAGTCTCTTTTCCAATAGCTTTTAGTGTGTTCTTACAAGTACTGCTTTTTTTTTATTAAAACTTTCAGTTGATGTTCCGATCTTTTATTTCCATTTGTCCTAAGTGCTTTCAGATATTTTGCTAACCATCTTCAAGGAATGATGTTAATAAATTATCAATAACAGCTGTAATAATATCAAGAACCTTGAAAACTCTTAAGAAAAAACATCAGTACTCATGAGAGCACATAACACTTAGTTGCCAGCATTCATAACAGAATGTCTAAAGAAAAATTTGCTGCCTAAATATACTTGGTGATAAATTGTGAAAATATACAATTGACATAATATTCAACAATTAATAAATGAAAAAACAATGTTAAGAAATGTTGAAGGACAATAACGGCTTGTTTCTAACGTTTCCATCCATTTACTTCATCAGAATCTAAGAGAAAATGATGGTTACAAAACTTCAAATTTTATTCTGTTAATAAAATTTGACTATAATTTGCTCTCAGACTGAAAAAAAGAATCAAAACGTTAGAAACGAGCTGATATAGTCTTTCAAAATTTCTAAACATTGTTTTTTTTTTCTTTTATGTCTATTTCCCCTGTTCAGGAACTCTAAGATGAGGTAATCAGTTTTTCTTTTTAGAGTTATCTCCCTTAGCACATTCATTCATTCTTTATATAACTCATCATAGAACTGAGATAAAAAGAAAAAAAAAAACGTTTGTTTGACCATTGTTCACCTGCCATATTCTTCGATATATTGAGAGACTTACTGTATAAAAAAAAAAGTTCCTATGAATTTAAAAAAAAAAAAAAATCCAAGAAACTAAGTTTTTGATTGATACAGCAGCCACTTGGAATTTATTTTTATCATAGTTTGATTAAAAAATAAATAAATAAAATTATGATAAAAAAATTCACAATATTATAGGGAAATTGTTTTTATTCATTATATCATCTTTCAAAGCTGTTTTAATAAATGCCAAGCCGAGTAATTTTTTTTATAATAAAATTTGTTTTTATTAATTTTCTTTTTTTGTTGTTTTTATTTTATTTTATTTTTGTTGATATAATCATCAGATTTCAAGTTAGAAAGTCAGAAGAAAGATTTTTTTTTTCAACAAGATTCTGATATGTTATAACGATATGATGTGTATTATCCATGGAGTTTTACAATAGCAAAAGAAAGAAAAAATTTAGAAAAATACAATCGCTTATTAACATTAAGGGAACTGAAAGACTCCATAAAAAGATCTAATACTAATGTAGGATCGGATGAAATCCATTGGGAATTCTTGATAGTGTAGTATTAAGAACATTTGAAGTTTAAATGCTCTACATACAAAAATAAGATATTTATTGTATAAATTTTAAACAATAGCTTATTCTTCTTTCTTACAAAATCAGAATGAAAATATATGTCATAGATTCAGCCACTACGGCAGAAGAACTCCTCGGCAATTTATAGGTAAATAAAGTGGCATTAGAATTAAAAATGAATGCTTAACTCCTCGGCAATTTATAGGTAATAAAAGTGAATGCTTAACTCTGTTACGCACACAAAAGTCCAAACCTTTGCTTAACGTTAATACACAACCCATAGAGTTGTAGAGGGAACTTGCAGTTAACTCAAATCGCCGCTACTTTGTCGCTTAGTCAGTAAACAACTAAACTAACTTGTCTCAGGTTTGTAAGCATTGCATTTTAATTTCAATCTTATAACGTTCAGATTTTAAAAATATACTGAAGATGTGATAGAATGAGAGTCTATTAATGTTTAAAAGTGTTTCTGACTTTAAGTATGTACTTTACTGTGCTAAGGCCATGATTTCAAAACTGTCCTCTTGCTGCCATAAGGACGTGGTGAAGTATATATGTATTGCTCATAACTTATTACTTCCATATCCCAGACTTTTCTATGGGAAACGAGTGA
This sequence comes from Sepiola atlantica, assembly GCA_963556195.1. Lineage (NCBI taxonomy): Eukaryota > Metazoa > Mollusca > Cephalopoda > Sepiida > Sepiolidae > Sepiola > Sepiola atlantica. The sequence goes on along the minus strand of OY744522.1, from coordinate 92,764,456 downwards.
AAAACACTAGAAATGATATAGAACGTTCCCTTTTTTTTCCTTTTTATCACTTTGGTTTGCTGGGTGAGATTCCCCACACACAACCCATAGTCAGTTTGGTGGTAAAACCGCGTTTTTCAGATGTTCATACTATTTCATGAGCATACACTCGATACACAGACACACACACACCTTAGCTTTCGTTGTACCTTTATATATTGAATAGGTATATTAAGCATATATATATATATATATATATATATATATATATATATTATTTTTATTATTAAAAACTGTGTTCTGCAGCTACGGTAGTCAAATGACATCCCGTAGCTGCAATCAGTCGTCCATGCTAGTCCCAGGCCATCTGGCCTTGTCATGCGCAAGTTGTCGTATATATATATACGGTAATTTTTAGAAGGCAATACATGCAGATGTGTAACGGATAAACACGAACTGAAGCAAATTAAAACATATAACAATGAAATGAGTTTTGAAGTTTCCACTTTTTTATTAATAAAATTTTAAAAAAATTTTTTTTATTACAATCTGAATTGCCATCGGTGCGGTTCGATGGAGATTCCATATAACATAATATTTCAGGAAAAATTTCCCTTACTCATATGCGTGTTTAACCTTAATTCAAACGTTGATAGGAAAACCGTTGCCAGTGGGAATAGTTCAGTAGAAAATTAGATGAATTAAAATTTAAAATTTGTTACAAATCTTTTGTTTGTCTTTAATTTTAGTGTCACTGTCAATATTAATATATATTTTATTCTCTATTATGTACATTTTATGAATTTTAACATTTTATTTATTTTATTACATTAACCTATTATATAATATTATAACGGCATAATCATGTTGACAAACCGGTTCCCATTAGATCACCGAAGTTAAGCGACGTTGAGCCTGGCCAGTACGAAATGGGAATACCAGGTGATGTATGTGGCATGAAAGAACAACGGAAATGAATCGGTGACCTTTGAACGAGCCCAGGTGTGTGAGGTCGACGAGTTCATTTCGGAGTATGACGTTGTAAAAAAAAACGACTCAGTAACCTTTAAAAAGAGTCAGGTGCATGAGGCCAGAGGAAGAAGGCACCCGGAGTACAAAGTCAGAAATAAAAAACGACGGTTTTAAACGAAGGAAGAAGAAGCGCTAACGTAGCAGAGATCGAGTTGGGAGGATATAAAGAAAAACTTGTCGTGGGTCAGCCCTGAAGAGAGGTACCCCCACCACGGCCAAACTGCCGTAAACAACTGGCGTGGGGACCACAAGCCTTCCCTAGATTCCAGGAGCAGACTGCTACAGAACGTATTGTCGTGTTTCCCTATAGGTTGGACGGTAAATCACTCTGCTTGGTTTTCGTGAAAATAACCTACGTTGGGTAGATTCGAAAATCAACCGCCGTCAAGGTAAAGAAAGAAGTTTCTTCGTAAGACAAGGGAAAGAACAATAATGCCAAAGGACTTTTTCTAACAAAGAAATATTTAATTATATATATGTGTATACTCAACTTACACCAGTTGGTGGCGAAGAATAAAGAAACAGAGTTTCTCGAGCACGTCATTGTCTCTATCGTTGTGTTTTGTTTGATGCTACCGGGTCCCCCGAAGGAACGGGTATTGCAACATATATAAAGTATCTGCCTGACTCTTCGACGACGTCCCTTAACGTTATGGGATATGGATGGATGAATAGATTATATATATATATATATATATATACTAACTGTATTGATCTGGCGTTGCCCGAGTGGCAAGCTTAGAAAAAAAAATGGAACTTTAGTCCTGTATACAAGTTGTTTCTTACAGTAGGATTTTTTTTTAATTATGATTTCACTAAACTTTTGATTTAAAATAAACCAAATAAAGAGTAAATCAATGTTTATTTATCAAATAAAATTAACATTTTGTATCCGTTATAAATAAATGTGTGTACATGATTTTTGTTCTTTTTCATTTCTTATTTTCAGCAAAAAACAAATCAAAAAGAAAATGATGATCGCCATTAAACCTAACTTAGTCAATGATGGCACCGTTACCTTAATTTTTATATTTTACCTTTTTTTTTCAATTGTCACTTAGGACTTACAGTTAATGTTTGTGTTAATCAAGGGCTGTTCTTCTTTTCTTTTTCTAAAAACAAAAAAAAAACATACTGTTCATTAACATAAACCCTAACCCTAAGTCCGGGGTTGCAATACAAAAAGAAAAATAGAACACAAACAAAAGTATACTAGTTCTAGAAAAAAATTTTTTTTTTCTTTTAATTCCTCAATCTTCATTTTAGAAAAATAATATTTAAAGTTTTAGAGATTCGATTTATCGGACTTTTATTTTTATTTTTTTAACTCTTTCTTATGATTAACCAATTTGTTTCTTTTGAAGAAAACAATTGAAACTGTTTTCTTCATCTCCTGTTTTCACTCTCTTTATTTTAATAACAATGGATTATTATTTGAAGAAACTAAACGATAAAAAAAACGTCGAATTTCAACAAGCCACACTAGTTATGATAACTAGCACGGCCTGTGGAAATTCTGCGGTTAATTAAAGAAAACAAGTTCTAATTTGATCATTTAGCTATTCATAGTTTTATTATTTTTAATTACATATTTTCTCCACTCCCCTATATATCAACACCTGTGAATTATACAGAGACTTATATGTTGCTTAAGTTGCCGGGCAAATGGTTGGATCATTCTACCGCTCCAGAATGTACCTGATGCGATCCTCTAACTATATAAGAGTATTGATTTACTCCTCTCCAGGAGTTAGGCACAAGGCCAGTTTTTATCTTACTCCCACAAGTAAGATGTGACCCAAGGTCGGGTCGAGAAAGTGGGGTTTAAAAATTGCCTGGGCAGCCTCGTCGGCATTCTCCGGTAGGGGCGCCTCAGGCAGTAAGCAATAAACTTACTCCTCCCCAAAGAGGGGAGGCGAAGCCTGGGAAGGTGGACCTCCTAGAACTGCACAGGACAGACCCATAGACCGGCATAAATCAAGCCCCGAAGGCCAAGACAATACCAGTCTATGGGGTGCAGTATCCATCGGAAGTGATACTACACTTTGATCTTAGCCAAAAGGCCAAGATGAAGGATGGAGTACTGCTGCCACATCTGTGGAAGTGCCGCCCAGATCACCCTTTCTTGCCTTGACAGAGTTTAAAATTGACTTCACAGTCTAGTGGGGAAGTGTTCTCTACAGCCCCTTTCTTACAATGTTGCTAGTCTTTCTCTACTCTATCATTATTTCCATGGTAGGTGCTCAGCTGAGCTTCAATCTATGGTCCTTCCTTGTAAAACTTTCACAGCAAGAACTTGTCTTCCTATCACCTATACAAAGAACTTTCCTTTCTTCCTCTAAATGCCTGACATCAAATGGGATTTCTAAGAACTCATCTGTGGAACACGTTGCTTTCCTGAGGGCTGCAATATGGTCATCTTCAAATCCAATGCCAATAAACGCTTGATATAAACTGTCCTTATAAGTCATAAAATTTTATACATTGCCTTCATGATTTTCGATCTTCCCATAATATTCATCATTCAATTGACAATCTATCTATCTCATTAACCTTTATCCTCGAGTAGTTTTTCGCCTTGATAATTGGTGACTCATTATTAAAATAAAATTACCCTTTCCTGCTTTCTTAATAGAGTATCACTCTTGGATTCCTTCTATACAGGGATTTCCTAAGTTACATAGAATCAAGGTATCACTAAAACCAATCATATCTGGGACAGGAAGTGCTTCTTGCCAAATTCACAGTTATAGCTAAGATTTTAACCCAATCTACTAGGCACAATCAGCCACATAAAATTGTATCGGACATCTGAACTCATGTATGAAAAAATGTGGATGGAATATTAAAAGTTGTTTAACTCTGATGTAAATAGTACCGTTTCAATACCTCTGGACGATACCTGACATTATATCTTAACTGCACATATACAATTATATAAATTACCTACCTATTATGCTATCTTAACTAGGTGGAATTGACTACCAAAGTAACCTATCTCTGTCCAGGTCTTTACTTATCTCTCTTTTTCTCAAATCTATCCTTATCACTTCCTCCCATGTTTTCCTAGGCTTTCCTGTTCCAACTACCCTGCTAAGTCAACTGTTCTACATCTACTAGCCCAAGCACTTTAATCCGTTGCTTCAATATAATCACACTAACAAGGTCTCCTGTTCTGCACACATCTCCCTATACTGTCTAGATTTAATCTTTCTCTGTGGTCATCAGAACTAAGCCTGTCTTTAAGACTCACATCGCACATCCATCGTATCATTCTCACATCATTTTGCTCCACACAACACATCATCAACCCTCACTGGCTACGTTTCACTTCCATACATCATCATACTGCACACACGTACCTGATAGACTCTTCCCTTGGTCGACAGTTGTAACGCTGATTACCAATTGCAGAAGATCTATGGACTTACACCACCCATTTCTAACTCTTTCTATCACACTAGCACTCGCTGTGCTCCAATGGTATCACAAAGTAACAAAACTTCTGAACAACCTCAATAGACTTGCCATCCAAATATACTTTCTCCACATCTGATTTCTCATTCGTCTTCATAGTTTAGATATTAAATCATTATATACAAATATTCTAACAAAAAAGACATGTATTAAATTACTTCAGAACAATTACTTTGCTTGTTCATTAATAAAATGAGAAACTAATTACAAGGGGCGGCAACATTTTCTTTTTTAATTAACTTCGTTTTCAGGGATTTCTGTAATTTGTTATGAATGAAAACATTTTTTCTATTCCTACTACTACATATGTGTCCTTATCAGACCCGGCATATCACCTCTGATACCCTGTTGATGATGCTTAGTATACCAAAGCTTGATGAACTCCTGACGATCAGTCAGCTACGTTGGATTGATCATGTTGAGAGGAGTGACTCTTTGATAAGAAAATGCAGAGACCTTGAGTTGGAAGACCGGAGGAAAGCTGAACAACCCCAGAAAACTTAGATGCAAACCATCAACCAGGATCTTAGACAGTGGAATTTGGACAAAATCAATCCTCAAGACCGCCAATCTTGGAGACCGAAATTGCAGACTGTCAAAAAACGTCAGACCCCTAACCAAAGGAAATAAGACGATACAATGGATGATGATGATGATGATGATGATGATGCCTAATTTAATCACTGCCATGTATGGTTCATCTTAACTTGCACATTGAAACATTTCATCTACTATTTTTCCAAGTTGGGCACCTTTGATACATTGTCACTACTTACTTACATTACCTCTAGAGAAAATCAACACTTTTTCTTACCAAAATGATGTTATTTGTGTGCAGACAGGCTTCCAGAGACAAGAAAAATTGAGTTTGTTTATCTATATTTTCAGCCAATCAGATTTCTTCTTTAAGACATAATGTATTTACTTCACTTATAGTGTTCTCCATCCTCAAATATTTTAATCTTTTCCCTCCTAAGTTACTGAATAATACATTTTTATATGCAATGAAAATCTCTAATTTAATAATTTTCTCAATGCCATTTTCGAGCCTACTATTCCCTATACCTATAGAAATAATCTTAATCAGTTTTTGAAAAAACAAAGGTTTGTAAAAATATGTAACAGCTGAATTCTCACGTTCGTGTATAATCCTTTTGGGTGTTTTTATTTATTGAATAATATGTTTGTCCTGAACAATCAACTTTTTAATACAACAAGATAAGTAAAAGAAAAAAATTAAAAATAGTCATGCTCGTGTGTTTATACTGTGCTGATATTGCTGCTACTACCACAGCTGACACAGCCACTAATCACACACATACCCAATAGTGTGTATACACAACCCCTCATTTTTTATTACATATATAAGTTAATGCAATGAAGTTTTAGACACAGTAATATCATTCACTTGGCTTGTCTAAAAAAATTGATAAGACTTTTTTTTGCAATACACAAACAGAACTTTAATTTTCTTTTCCATTCAACTGTATCGAAAAAACATTTACTAAAATGTATTTTATTCGTAGAAGGTGTTTCTATTATATATTTGAATATTCCCTCTGTGGAGCTATGCCCGTGCCTCCAACCGACTGCCTTACCCCAAGGTACTTCTTCTTCATCTTCTTATGGCCCGTGTCAGGATTTGAGTGTAGACGGTCGCTGGTTCACAAAGTCATAGTTCACAATTTACATACATAATAAGAAACACAACACGGACACAGGCATTGTATACAAACGACTTGTTGAACACGGGTGTGTATGTGTCATTAGGGTCTTGACTAACTCCATCATTCATGACCCTTCTTTGTTTCTCACTGTGATCATTCTTTGTTGGGCTTTGTTGCCATTCAACCCGACTCAGTCTAACTGTCTTTTTTCTTTACTTTGTTTTCTGAGTCCCTCTCTTCTACTTCCTTTTCCGGTTTCTCTTTATTTATTTGTCTTCATTTTGTCTCTTATTTTTACTGAGAGTTCCATTTTTTTTCAGCTTACTTTCGCTGGAAACTAGAGATGTCTGTTTTCTTTCTCATCTTTCTGAATTCTGTATCTTGACCCTCAGCTTGCTAACGGGTCATTGTTCATGGCATCACTTTATCTGTGTAGTACAATAGACCTACGTTTTTTAAAAGGCGTTTTATTTGTAGAAGGTATTTTATCATTTATTTGAACATTTCCTCGACCCCTACTGACATAATTAAATGATTTTATATGAATATTTTAGTAATATATCTAGATAAATAGCAAGTTCGAACACTTGTTAAGCATAAATTTTGTTTTCGTTATTTTTTACGGAGGTTGTACACTAGTAAAGTATATAAGTACATAAAAATAATCAAAGTAAAATGTATTTCCCATGAATCGCTCACTTAAACAAGTGCGAATGATATTTAGAAGCTATGAGATGAATAACAAAAAACTGAAAGAGAAAATCCATTGTATGCGGAACGAGAAGAGTGGATAATTATAGCAATATTTATTTCTTGTCATCGAGAATGTGTCGTTACATACAATTTGGTTAAGTACTAAGAAATGTTCATTGAAGCCAGGGAGATACCGAAAATTCCCTAAGGACGGTGCAGTAAAAACGTCACATCAGCTGAAGTCTTGTGGTTGACGTCACACATTCAGAGCTAGACGTGTAATATCCAATCTTGTGTAGATCTTCGTATTAAAATATGCTACATGTTTTCTTTAATTGAGCGTGAACTTTCCAGGGATCTCACTTGTATGTATATACAGTTTTAGAATACGTTTTCCAATGTATGCAACTTATTGTATTTTCTTCTCGCCATATCAACGTTTTAAAATAACTTCCCCTTACCTCCCACCCCACATAGGGTGTGTCTGTTTGTATTGTCCAGTAGGGCAAAAAAAATCGATCCGTTTTTGTAAGAACAATGGCCTTTTGCTGTTTCACATCAATATGTCTTCTTTCCCATGTGTCGACGATTGTCCTTGCAAACTCGATTTTTCCATGTAAGCAAACGACGAAGACGATAGAGAAAAGAGGAGAAGGAGGAGGAAGACAGATGTTGTTCCTCCCACTTGACTTAAAAGGTATTTTTTGTGCAAATAAGTAATCACCAAGAGAATCTTTCTTTTTTTTAATGGAAAAAAAAGCAGCAAAACATTTTCTGGTCACGAAATTCAGATTAATGATATTCACTTTATATATGGCAGAGAGCGTCTCTTGGGAACAAGAGACATGAGTTACCACCTGTGACACCATGAAGAAGAAAGAGACAAAATTATCACTAACGGAAACAGTTTTTAATAAATATTCAAATTCTTTTTTTTATTTACTAATTAGTCGTCACTTATCAAGGCCAAAAACCGCTCGATACAGGTTAATGAGATGGTTAGATTGTTAGTTGGATGATGATGAATACTATGAGAGGATTGAAAATCTCCACATACTACCACTCAAAACAACAATCGACTCGGTAAATAGAAATTCTTCTCCCTTTGTCAGAAGCATCGAGAATTAAAAGACAAAATAAGAAGGATGCGAGAGTTATGAGGCTATCAAAAGTAAACCCAAAGTCCACTTTCTACTCCCCATAATGTCAACTACTACAAATACCTCGAGCCACAACTAATTAAAATTCATAAAAATTTTATTGGTTCAATTACAGTTTAACGGTCTCAGTTTCATGGGAAAACTCTCTTTTTTTCGTTAAATTTTGGGGGGCCAATTATTGTCATAAATACTTTGTTGTTACTGCCTGTGATTTTTTGAAGAAGAGAGAGACAGAATGTCGGAAATTTATCCCTTTTCAGATAAATTCGAAGTTCCAAATTAACCTGTGACATGAAGAGAAAAAAAGAGATGTTATATCAAACTAAAAGCTAAAAAATGGACACCGCTTAAATACAGACATCAACGGCCTTAAACATATGATTCAGTAGAAATAGGGCTTAATAAATATTCAAATGGTAACTACAAATTTCTGAAAATTTAACTAATCAAAATTTATAAAATCTTAGTATTTTAATATTCAATTTAAAGTGAATAATCTAATCTAATAATACACATTGTATCTCTGTTTCAATATCTTTCTATATAAAAAGCTATTCCTTTGTAATACTGTGTAATACTAAGGGAAGTAATTGAGTATATATTAAAGCGAATACAGACATCAATGGAAGCTGGCTGAAGTATTAGTATTGTTTTTAATGTAAATAAGAAGACAACTTTTGGTTTTTCCAAGTTAATTTAATTATAAAAGTTGTAGGTAAGTTGAGGACGAAAATTTGTAGAGAAAGCGATAGTTTGTTTTTGTTCACAATGTTTACAAAAGATCTGTTTTTGTGTAAGTAGAGTAAATTCTCTATTTAAATATGTATGCACAATTTGTAATAGCAAAACATGTTTCTTTATGTTGCTAAATGTATCTATTTGTTCGCCAAGAGACATCATATGAAGAATCAACAGCAGCTCACTTGAAGTAATAGTATTTTTTGTTAACAAGACGATAACTGTTTTTCCAAGTGACACTAAATATAAAAGTTTTAGGTAAATTGGAAAGCCGACATTTTTGACGTCATGGGTACACTAGTAAAAAATGATTTGTTTCAATTCAGTGCCGATGTTAAGTACTCATACGCCTGTCCCAAATCTATGACATCCGATTCAATTCAATAAAGTTGGCAAAAAATAAAACAAGCATTCTTCAGTTGCCATGTAGGGAAAGGGTGGTAGAATTTTACACAGAAGAGGATACAGTGGCCCACCATCTGTCCAATTTTGCCTTGAATTGTTTCATTGTTGGTGCATTTACTACATCTCCTGGAAGTTCATTCAAAGGTCCAGGGATCCTAGTAGTTCTTGTTATGTCTGCTGAGGCCTTCGGCTGGGTTGTGACGTATGCATGTGTGTTGAGTCTGAAAGGAAAATACCAGAAAAGAGGACGAAAGCTATGTGCTTAGGTTGTTATATTACATGCTGGAATTTGGAGCGAATATTCTTGTGCTTATGGTTGGCTTAAAAAGAAAGCTAATTGGAGATTTTGTCCAATCGAGAGTTGATACGTAAAAACAACAATCGCTGGCTGCTGATGTTTCCCATATATGTGCTTATTTCAAGACTTAAAATACATACGATGGATGAAACAATGAAGTATTTAATGAGAGTACTTTAGTAGGCAGTTTACCTGCATGTATTTACTTTAGCTGTGATCTACCTGTAATATTCTGTTATATAAGACAGTCTATTTGTAAAAGAAAACAAGATGTTGCAGAGTTAAAATCTTTATTAATTTCAAGGCAATAATCACACATCTAACTAGTTATAATAATTATAATAATTATAATAACATTTTTAATTAAGTAAAAGAAAATATCAAGTCAGTTTCAACAAATATGTCTTATATCTAGTAAGGAAGGCAAAAATAAATCATCAGAATCTTTTTGCCAAACCTTCCAACAAAAATGGTCGAGGTGTTATAATATATTGTGTACAAGGCTGACGTCAGGAATTAAAAGAATGCACGTGGTGTTCATTTAATTATTTTATTAGCTGTGTGTTTCCACCTCTTAACTGGATGTTGTCTGGAGTGATATCAGTGAAGAGTTCTAACAAAGATAACTTCTAACTGACTATTACATTGATCAACGCTGAAAACTGGAAAGAAATTGAAGAATTATTTTAGTTTTCATGGAGGAGTACCTAATGATTTTATCATTTTTTCTTTTGATAACATTGTATCTGTAATAGAAAATAAGAGAAAATTCTTTTTAAATCAATGAATCTGAAGTCAGATTCGACAAACACATCTTATATCATATAAGGAAGACAAAAAAAATGAGATTGTGATACCCTGTGGTGTCGAGTCACCACAGGGTATCACAATCTCATTGGTACTCTATCTGCAAGGTTATGAGAGCATGCATGGTGGTCATGACTTATCCATAACCTGGAAGGAGAGCGTGTTTTAGAATTTGTTATGGCCAATGACTTTGTTGTTGGCAATTCTTTATTTGCAAAGAGAGACAGTCATCTCATTAATATACTTCTGAGAATGACAGCAGTCAGCTAGATTTTATATTTGTTAAAAAGCTGTTCGAGTACTTCATAGTGATTCTGGGTGAAGAAGGTGTTCCTCAGCACAAACTTTTTGTTGACGATTTGAAAGAGTTCACTCCAAACCTTGCAAACCTAAACTTTGGAACAGTGTTACATTTGAGAAGGCCTTCTCTGATGATCTAAATTCAAGTACTCTCGTTTCCAAGACTGAGCGTATTTGGAAACAAGCTCAAGAGTGCATTGCTTTGTGTGACAGAGAAGATTTGTGGTATGAGCAAAAGACGCCATCTTCCAACAAAAAATGGTAGAGATGTTGTAATACAAGGCTGAAGTCAGGAATTAAGACAAAGCATGTGCTCTTGATTTCATGCCTTTATTAGGTGTGTGTTTACATGTCTGAACTGATGAGAAAGAGGGTGAAGCTGTGTTTCTATTTCTGAAGTGATATCATTGAAGCGTTCTAATAAAGAGAGATAACTTATAACTGACTATTACATTCGTCAATGCTGAAAACTGGAAAAAGGTTGAAGAATCGTCTTGATTTGGGGGGGGGGGGGCGCAAGTACTAAATCACGTGACTGCAACATCACCTTGTGTCTGAGCCAGTTATCTCCAAGGAAAATAACTCTGGTTCCTAGAGTAAGATAAAATGGTCAGGGTGTTGTAATATATTTTGACGAGGCTGAAGTGAGGAATTAAGCAAATGCACGTGGTGTTCATTTTATACTTTTATTAGCTGTATGTTTATTTGTAAAAGATGTTGCATTGATAAAAGCTTTATTAGTTTTAAGGTAATACGAAAACATTCAATTAGAAGTCATAATAAAAAAATTTAATTAAATAAAAAATCAGTCTTAATTAGAATTTATCGCAAAAGCTACCATTCTGTTAATTATACCTAATTTTACTGTAACCCGTTTCAGTTAAGACGTTTAGGGCATAAACTTACATGTTTTTTGTATATCAAGTATTGCTAGTAACTGTCTACTAAAATAGCGCTGTAGGGAGCGACAGAGTTATCTCCCTTCAAGGGTATTTCCTTTTTAATATTCAGAGCTGTGCCCCCTTGAGAAAAAGGGTCAGGTCTCGAGATCTCAGAAGACACATAACCTTGTCCTTGCGAGATTTAAGAAATCTCACTGATTTTTTGTTTTTTTTCTGCTGGCCCTTCCAAGAGTAAAGCCGACATTATTTTAGGGTCCCAGACCCGGTTCTACCAGGAAGCCCCAATGCGTTAACTGTAAGTAAACCCTTTGTTCCACACTACTTCTTTATTTGAGTAACAATTATGTGCATGCAATTGTTTTGAGACATGTATTAATTGTTTGTTTCTTTATTTTATAGCGTGCTGTCTTTGTTTAGGAAAACTTAGAATAAACGCACATGCATTTAAGCCACTTCTTCATGTTGTCTTGAGATGCTGACGTACACGTGCTATAATCTAAGTGCCTGGGAAATTCTCTTTCATTTCCTAGTAACACTGTACCTGTTTTGTGTAGAATGGGAATGTAAAATGTTCCCATTTTAACAGTGCCAACAAAAATGTACTCTATCCTTTCCCACATACTTGCAAACCCCCAAAATGAGTTTTTCAGCTCTTTAATATGACGGTGATGTGTGAGAAAGTTAATGTTTGAGTTTAGGAACACAAAAGAACCGTAATGCATGAATTTTGCCTTTCAATTTTAATTCAAGCCAGAAATTACTTTTTGTCAGTTTCAAAGCTTTATAGAATTAACATGTCTTTTAATCCTATTTATTAACCAATAGCATGAGCAAAACACACAAGCCATGCCTCAAAACCAATATAAAAAAAGCGATTACATTTTCGTGCAAACGTAAGCTATTTTTGAAATTTTGTTAATTTGTCGTCTGGAGCCTCTAAGTACGCCCACAATCCCATGCTACAGCTTCAAAATTACTTTTGACTTTCGAAGTTTCACAATAGTAGCCAACATGTCAGCCATTTTTAATCTATTAATCATATATTAAAATGGCCGACGTATGTATTTACTATCTCGATATTTCGAATGGTGCCAATACTATCTATTTAATCAATTTTTTAACCATAATTATGAAATCGTTCAATATTATTTTTAAAACTATTTATACTTGAAGCATTCTTGATGTGCTCCCGCAACTTGTTCCAGTAATCTCTTGGTTAAGTAAATTCCAATATTTAGAAATCATTTGTTATCTTTGAAATATTTAAATATAATGTCCATAGTTGTTATGTCCGTTTAAGCTGTTAAAGGATCCAATTACATCGACTGTAGCGTGGGAACGGCGGCACAGATGTGCCATGGGCAGTCGTTCAATATACCACGACTCTCAGCTAACAAAGAATTAATAATTGAAAAAGGCATGCATAATCAAACAACAGATGAAAACCAATGAACAGCAGTTGTAAAGATGACAACACTTTATTGTGTAAGTTTATTGGCAAAAATATGTGTGTACATATTGGCAGAAGTTGTTTTAGCTGTTTGTTTGTTTTGAGTTGTGGTCTGTTTCTCAGGGCGATGGTGATGCCTTGGAATAGCAAATTTTCTTGCAGTGTCGATGCTGTTTACGTGTGCAAGGCATTTAGTATAGTAACATGAAATAGCAGTTTTCCAATTGAGGACCCAGGTGGGCAAAACTGTTGGCAAAAAATATTGGTTTACTCCGTGGAAACATGGCGCCTTGTAGGCTGCCTGTGTCAATCTCTTGTTCGATGCAGTTGTCTGTTTTTATAGATGGCTTCACAGAAAGTTCTAGAATCAAAGTTTCTTGGTGCTCACACTATTAATTCGTATATCAGCACATGGGTGCTTAAGTCACGCATGCACACTTCATTTTGTAGTATGTTGTCGGGTTGACAAGATCTCAAATTGCAGTTAGCAATATCCAATTTTCCCAAGCTTTACACGCCGGCATGTGTTGAACGGCTTTAAAAAAATTGACTTTCAAACTAACCTATCTCTGGTCAGGTCTTCATTTATCCCACTTTCTCTCAAGTCTATCTTTATCACTTCCTTACATGTATTCCTTGGACCTTCCCTGCTACCTCAACTGGTTTACATCTACTAACTCCAAAACTCATCCATTCTTTCCATATGATCATACCAAGCTCTGCATACATGTCCAGATTAAATCAGTAGACCTAAGCTTGTATTTAAGACACACATTACGCACCCATTGTATCATTCTCATATAATTTCTTTCCATGCAACGCATGTCTTCAATCTTATTAGTGTAGAAAGTCACCAGTGTTGCTGTCGTGTGAATGTAATACTGGCTGTCTTCACCTTTGACGTTTATGGAAGATTGTTTGAGTTGTGGCAGAATAATTCCCAGTCCATTCATTGATGTCGTCAGTCCACCGTTACTTGGAGAAAGATCTTGCAATATCTAATTAGTATAACAGATCTCATAATTTGTTAAAAAGTTTGACTGCTAAATTGATGTCATTCAATAAGTTGAGCAAGCTTATAAAGCAAGAAATAAAAATGCTTTCAATCAATCAGAGCTTTTATTAAAAACTTATTAAAAAAAACATAATCATTAACAAGTGTATTTTCTTAGTTATGTATCTCGCTCTATTTTGATGGAACTTGGAAAATAACTAAAAATGTTCAAGTTATTTTATAATGATGACTGGAAAGAGGTATCCGTCTCCATTATAATTAAAGTTTGGCTGTGAGATAAGGCTCATTTGACTTCATAGAGTAGACGACAACAGACAGCATTGAAGGTTAATGGAAACCCTTTTATTTTGGGCTGTGCTGAAAAGGAATTAAAAACAATCGTCACAAAAGGGCCGCCACACATCTTTGTAGATTTTATCATGTTGCTGCAAATTTCTGGTTTCCCCCTGTAAAACATTCACAGCAAGAACTCGTTTAGCTGCAAAGAACTTTCCTTTCTTTATCTGCACGCCAAAAACAAATGGAACTTTCATGAATGGAGTTTCTTTGAAAGAGCTTCTCATCTGTGGAACACAATACCGCCCAGCTGCTTTCCAGCTGACTATAACATGGTCGTTTTCAAGTCCAATATTAACAAATACCTGTCGTAATCAAATAAGTAATCGAATTCTGTTCATCTCACTCATCGTTCCCAATCCTCTCATAGTATTGTTCATCACGAAAAAGAATCGCGGGTTTTTTTTTTAAGTGAATTATTCTTTTCTTTTTTCTTTCTTTATTTTTTCAAACGGAATTCTTTCTTTCTTTCTGAAAACGAACTTTCTGTCTATCTTTCATTTGTTTTATTTTTCTAAACGAATTATTGTCTTTCCAAATTTGCTTTCTTTTTTTAGCTTTTTCAAA
>OY744522.1:92697130-92737130 GCA_963556195.1 Sepiola atlantica | reverse complement strand
GCAGTAAAAAAAGAGCTTAACATATGTGTGTGCAGTTTTAAAGTAACATTTAAGTTAAATTCAAGAAGGAAAAGTTTATATCAAATCGATTTACGATCGTTTTAAATTTCTTATAAATCAATATCTCTATTTATTACAAGAATTCAAACGTGCCTTTTTTTTTCTTTTAAAATCACTTCATTAGAAAAATAAAACCCGGAAAATATATAAAACTAAGAAATGACATCCATACCCAACATAGAAGAATGTCTGTCTCTGTATGTTTGTTACTAATACGCTAAATTACAAATGGCTACCAAAATTTGTTCATTCGTGCATAATTTCATTTTAACTAATTTGCGACCAAACATTAGGAAATTGCCCCTTCTTATTTCATGAAGACAGAAACCGGAGGCAGTCCTGGAAAACGCAAATCACAAAATCGTCTGGGACATGGAGGTACAAATAGATAAACTAATCCAAGCTAAAAGACCAGGTGACATAATAGTTAACAAGAAAAAAACTACCAAATCGAAGACTTTGCCGTCCCAACAGTTCACAGGGTGAAGGTCAAAGAGAGAGAAAAAACAATCAAATACACGGAACTTGTCAGAGAACTGAAAGAGATATGAAACATGAAGAAAGTCAATATAATACAAATAATCGTACGAGCGATAGGAACAGTCCGGAAAACTGGAAAAAAGACTAGAAGAAATTGGAATCAAAGGGAAGACTGAAACTATACAATGGACGGCAATGATGAAAACAGCTTGAAATTCTTCGAGTGCGAAACCAACCCACATAAAACACGAACGTTGACCAATCACATAGAAGGTGCAATAAAAAATGAAGAAAGAAAGAACACCACAAAAACCAAAAGGAACTAAAATTGCAAGAAATTTCATAAACTTCCCCCCCCCCAAAAAAAAACAAAAAACAAACAACACGCACGCATTGTGATGGCACCAGTCTCAGCTGATACCACACAAATGATTGTGAAGGGTCAAGGGGGATGGAAAGACTGAGGAGGAAGAGCACTAACCAGACCTCCACTGGAATTGTGCGGATAGTACTGGGATCTTGGGGAGGCTTATTGCTACCCAAATCTCAGATGACCAATGGTAATTGCCAGCGAGAAATCAATGGTAAGCGGCTGTTGCGATAACGCAAAATAATTTGCAATGCTCATCGAAAGAGGCGGAGAGTACTGAAAATCTGAGGATACTTGTTACTCAGACTGCAGGGAACATTACCGGTTACTGTCAGTAAGCAATAACTGATGATGACCTGTGTTAGAACTCCTAGTGAGTAGTAGTAGTAGTAGTAACAACAGCAACTATTATTATTATTATTATTATGTACTTGCTGTCCACTCCCCACCCAGGTTGATCCCCTCCAAAGAAAAAAGAAAAACATCTGACTCCCTTACACTTCAGTGTAAATATGTAGCAGTCACTACTTTCGAATGCGTAATCACTGTCCTTGTGAGCTGGCTTGTCCAATCAAATCACAGGGCGCAGTAATATCGTTAGTTCCCTAAGGGACTACTTATGTCCCCTTAGGGTTCGAGGAAAAAGATCAGACGACCTCCTGGCACCAGCTTGGACACATCGCAGAGAGCACCAGCGAGGAACGAGGGAACGCTCTCTCTCCCGCCGCCGTCGCACCTTGACGACTACTACCATCTTCACCTAAAGAAATCCACGGGCAGCCCCTAAGAACTCTTATATTCTTCCTCTTCCTCAGACGGACACTGTCCCACTCTCTTCTACCTATACCAAACGGTATAGGTAACCTTGAGTTAATAAAACCCCTTTTTGTTATAGTTACAGAAATACTTTTTGTTGTTCCGTTTCTTTACGAGAAGATAAAAGGATAACTCCTCACCTCTCATCATCTTCTCCTTACAAATATACCTTTTTGGGGTGAATAAAAGTTTGTTTTTTTTTAAATAATAGCAAAAAGTAATGATACTAAAAGTCTAAGAGCGTGTGTGTTTGTTTGAAAGCAGCATCAATTGCGGATTTAGGGCCACAATCTTGGTCTATAAACCAGGACCGGCGGGACAGTTATAAAAGTGGGGGGCTCTCCTAAAAAGTGTGTGTGTGTGGGGGGGTTAAACACATGCATATATAACTTCATTATTGATGACCGTAAAGTGGGGGGGGGGGGCCAGGTCCATGCCAAATTAATTGCATTTAAAATACAGTTAATTATTATCGCAACAATAATGACGTGTGTGAGAACGATAATTAAGTAAAACTAAAAATTGAAACCGAAAAAAAAATAAAATGACAACGAAAAGATCAAAGAATTATTCCAAGAATAACTTTTTTTCTTCAGACTTTTTCAGGGAAAAAATCTAAAAAATAAAAGAAATAGTCTTAAAGAGTTTTTTTTCTTCTTTTCGTGTGTATCTTCGAAAAACAAACAAAAAACTAACAAATAAAATAAAACAAAAATAAACTCCGAACAAAAGTAAAAAGATATAAATGAAAAAGATTCAGTCAAAAATTGTAGTGACGTATAGAGTGCCAGATGTTCACCCTGTAACGTCCAAATAAAAAATGTGTAAAATGGTCCATGCGCAAATGGGTCTATGCAGAACATCCGGTAAAATAGTAAATACAAAATGCTTATATTTTAAACCAATCAAAAGCATATCTGAATAAATATGAAGTTGTATTTTCAGGAGCTGATGTGAATTTATCAAGACAAAATCTAGAAATTATTCAAGAGAAAAATGACAACCCGGACATTTAATACTCCTTTTACTCTACGCTTCCGGATTCACCCACTCACCCACCCACCAGTTGTGACGTCACCTTCAAGGAAAGCCGATCGTAGTTGCTACTACTCACCAGTTTGGATTTCAAGGAACATTTAAGTATAACAAATCTAGCGCTCCCCCCTTTTAATCACTCCAAAAATGAAAGCTCCGATGTCTGTACGTGACTCTTACTTTCTTTCTTTTAGACGTGGACGTCCGAATCTAAAAGTCGCCGTTCAATTTCGCCCACTTTTCACAAAAGATAGATAGAGACGGGCGTCTGTTTTCCAATAGTCCCACAGCGTTCTCTAAACCAATGTTATAACTACAAGCTATCTTGACTCACAATACCATATTATAACACAAGGTGTGAGAATACGCTCGGCCCAGAGAGATGGCGAGTTACTCATCCATTCGACACTCCTTATATATTCTATATCCACACAGTTAATTCATCTCTCATTTTCCAGAAAGCACAAACTAAATACAAATTAACCTTCAATTCTTATTGATACACATGTACACTTTCTCTTTCGCATCTCACACTAAATAAATATTTATTTTGTTAATGTTAAAAATGCTTCATCTTTTCCTCTCACATGCATTCTAATTCTATTCGGCCTTCGGAAGAAGATCATTTCCTTTTCAGTGTCTCTCTCCACAAACTCTGTTTGCATTCAACTAAAGTTGGAAAGATGGTCGCCTTCTCTCCACACATCGTGGGCAGATATACGACCACCGCATACCATCCATAACTTTCACAGTCGTTAGCATAATTATATAGACCTACACAGAATAAAGATATTTGCAAAAAAAAATGAACATTTTAACAAAAGATTTATCTCATAAAAATCTATTAAAATTCAATAGTTTTATTCATTTACTCAATGCGGGCGTTAAAAGAAAGAAAAATAAGTTTTTAGAAACGAATATGACGCTTAATTGTTTCTTTTTTATTCAAATACACAAATCATTTTTGTTTTATTACGTTTACAAATACGACTGAATATAGAGCATGAAATATTGTTTTCTATCAGCGATTAAAATAATTCTAACAAAACATTGCTTATATATCTATAGAATACCTCAAATCGGAAAATCTTTCTTGGTTGATTTTTCTTCAGGAGGGGCGAATTAAACGAGAAGTGGTGTGAGAAGAGAGAGAGAGAGAGAGAGAGAGAGGGGGGGAGAGATAGAGAGAAAGAGGGTATTTAAAATCTAAAGGTTGTGAATTCAATCTCTGTACAGGCCATACATTTTTTTTTTCACGCACACTCAAAAATAAATTGCAGTATTACATAGATTGAGTTGAGACGAAAGGCGGCAAAATGTTATTTTTTCTACAAATCTAATTCATGTTTCATCAATAAATGTACTTTAACAATATCTATTTACCTTCACAATCAATTAAACGTATATGATAATCTATAATGTACTAAAGGGCACACAACAGGTCACGATTCGTCTAGTATTTATATAATACATATGGTACTTGTTCAGATATTGACCCTAATTTCCGTAACTGAAATAAACTGTTTTTTAAACTTTAAAACGTGAAAATAATAGAAACTGTTTTTTTTTTGTAACTTTTGTAAACCATTTTTTTTTTTTGCAATTACGCATTGTTTTTTTTTTTCATTATTTTAGCTTTTTTTTGGAGGGGTTTTCTTTTTTTTTGCAGTAGGCATTTGTTTCCTTCATTACATTCTTTTCCTGGAGGGGTAAGCGCTTGTTTTTCGTTTTTGGAGGGGGGCTTAGTGAAATACAGGCAGAAGAGGAGGATGGGGTCGTCGCCGAGGATGTGGAAGAAAAAAACGTCCCCGATCGCAACGAAATCCAAGCCCGGCATTCCTGGGTGGGGCATCTCCAGGCATATTTCTCCGTCACATTCTTTCGCGGTACTAGCCGGCAAAGTTAATGCACTGCTCCGGAGAGGCAATTGTACGACACAGCACTTCGAAATTCATTTTCTACAAGTGCCAAGCGTCTCTCCTTCAAATCGCTATCGTCTGCAGCCTCGTTTTCGATTTCGGCAGGTCTCGGACGCTTCCGTTAGATGTCGGCTTGCTGCTGCCGGGCAGTCACGGAAATTAGGGTCAATATCTGAACAAGTACCATACATATATATATATATATATATATATATATATATATATATATATATATATATATATATATATATATATATATAATAGTTAATTAAGCAATTTCAAATATTGATAAAATGAACTTAAAAATGCTCAATACAAACAGTTTTATAAATAAACTTTATATAAACATTAAAACAGCCTACACAACAAACTTCTGGACAACCTCAATAGCCTCACCATTCAAATATACTTTCTCCACATCTGAGTTCTCATCCGTCTCTATTGTCTTACACTTCTTGCACACAAGCTGGTTATTATCTCTCAAACTACCTGTTATCCCAGTGCACTTCTTGTGTATCCAATGCTTACAAATACCACAAAAAATTGAGTTGCTCCCAACTCCCTTTCCACAAACTGAGCAGGGAAACTTTCATCTTGCCGGAGTCTTTCCAACATAACAACTGGTCAACACTTTGATAACATTCACTCTCAGATCTTTACTTTCTATAGCTTTCCCCTCCAACTTAACAAGTAGACCTTCCACTGTTTCTCAGGCAAGCACTAACTCATCAGCATAAAGCATCTCTTCCGAACAACCCAGACAAAACTACATGAACAACGTTTCTAAATGAAAAGCAACAGACTCAGTACGGATGTTTGATGTATTCCCACTTCAACATTAAAGCTGTCACTAAATGTGCTATTAATTCTAATGTGGCTTTTAGCATTTTTGTACATTACTTGAAGCACATTCACTAACCACTAGACTGCTCCTTTAAGCCACTGTAATTACTTCTATCCAGAGTTCCTCATTTACTCTTGTAACAGTTTACAATTGTACTAAGATCCCAGTCTTTTAGAACAAATCCTTCTCTTGTGATCTGATTTGTTAAGTTTGTGATCATCTGCAGCCTTCAACATTTCTCCAACAATACCTGAGAGTCCTCCAACCTAACCCTTCTTCATTTTAATCACAGCTTCCCGTACAATTTCTTTCTCAATTTTTATGGTTGAACCACATATTTCTTCTGCAATTTCGAGATTTTCTTGGTTCTATGAAAACTCGGTATTATAACTACTTAACTCTACATTCCTAATGTAATTAATCAAATATAACACACTCACGCACACTCACGCACACTCTTCACCTTATCGCTAGGTTTACCACATTCAAGACACCACTTTGAGCCCCCTATCACAACCTCTAACTAATACACTACATATGTCATAGTTACGATTCACTGAACGCTCATAGACATATTTAATACCACTACATAGTAGCCACACACACAACCTTATAAAAAATTAAATCAAAATTTAACAATTTTAGAAAAGAAGAAATGTAAATAAAATTTTAACAAATGAATTAAAACCTAAATAATGAAAAACATATAGATCTATATATCAACATTAGAAGAAAATATTAATTACACTAAATACACAAATACGTCAACATTTTAATAGCATTATGAGTTAAGAACTACATCAAGCACACATACAAATTAACGCCTGTGATATAAACACAATAAAATGAACCGATCATGCAAGAGACACCACTGTCATCCTACTATTAATACGACTACGATTATATCCCTTCCATACGATATTACAACCTAAAAAATAACTTAAATTCAAACAAAATACATACTATATAATACATAAAGAAGAGAAAATAGAAAAACGAATAAACAAATATACAAAAAATAAAATAAATGAATTAAAACTTAAAATTGAAAACAAAATATAATAAACAATGGATCTCATTACACATAAAACCTACTTCCGGTCAACACATGACGCACATATGGATTCAATATGCACTTACTCTGGAAAGAGATAATTTCCTTCGAAATATTGGAAACATTTTGACATCATATATAACCCACTATTGATCGAAGGTAAAAACGATAAGTAGAAAATAACAAGAAAATGATTACATATTGTCTCTTTATGTTTGTTATCGTCTCGTTTTTCACCCAGATATTCTTTCAAGTCACCCAGTACCTTATATTGCATTGTCACAGCCTGTAAACCTGAACCTCTCTCTCTCTCTCTCTCTCTCTCTCTATTTATATAAAGTTAGATATAAATACTTCTGGGAAACGATGGGTCGGGATGGCTAGTATATATTTATATAATAATATAATAAAATTATTAGACTACGTTACATATGGTCTCTTTATGTCTGAAACTGACATACCAAAGTGTTGGCGCCAGCATCTGTTATACCACACAAAACGGCCATGAAGTGTCAAGGAAAATGAAAAGACCGAAAAGCGAGAGCACCATCCATACCTCCACTGAAGGAGCTTGGAGAGTACTGGAATCCTGAGGAGGTTTAGTGTCACTCAAATTCAAGAGAAAATTAAAAACCGTTATCAGTGAGAACTCAATAGCAAACGGCTGTTGCGAGAATGCAAAATGATTTTCAATGGTGATTGAAAGAAGTGGAAAGTACTGGAAAGCTAGGATGAGAGGAGATTTGTTGGCATTCAGACTCCAGGGAATATCACCTGTTTTGCTAGTGAGCGATCAGTGGTACTGACTTATGTGAGAACTCCGAGTGAGTAAAAAATAATAATAATAATAATAATAATAATAATAATAATAATAATAAATTGCTACTGATAATAATCTATAAAGAATATTATTGCAGATTTTGCTGATTACAAAATTGTTGGTACTTTTAATTATACCCCCCTCCCCTGGCAGGTGATTCTACTCATGCATGTCGTCTTTTCTGTCGCATGAAAAGATGGAGAACGGGGTTAGGGCGCACCAAACAAAGAGGAGAGCTGAAGGATTCAGTACTGTTGCACACAAAGGCTATCAGTGATGAACGCTATCTTCTTCATGGATGTGAACCAACGGTCCAACGACTGAAGTCAAGGAGAAGCTTCCTCAGCCATGTCGAACCCCTAACAATATCTCAGGAAGAGACCAGACTACAGCTGCGGACCAGACGGCGAGAGAATGGATCCCTTCCTACTGACATGGGAATCCCCTCTTCTGAGGCCCTGAAGCACCATGGCTCCAGTGGAAAACACTCAACCGCCTGAGAACGGGAATGGGGGGATTAAAAGTTGCTATGACTAGATAGGGCTACAAAACTGACCAAACCATCTGTGAATGTGGAGAGGGAAACCATACAGTGTAACATTGCCTTGTCTTCCCCTTATTGCCCAACTGGTGCAGCTTGAAAGATCTTGAAGAGTACAACAATAATGCAAAGGAATGCATCAAAAGTGGCAAACTGTTGTCTGACCACATGCTTCAAAGACACGCAAAAAAGAAGTACTGTCGCAAACTCCTTGGTAGAAACATACCTTTCAAGTGAACTGTTCAGATACTTTTTTTATATGGAAGTCGCTCCGGACAAAGCATGAAGCCACTTGATGTAAGGAGCTAAAAAGAATGAAAGATGATTAACGCAAAGACAAGAGATGCCTATTGACCTTGGTCTTAAAAAGACCAAGGCTATAGCTAGGAATAAAACAGTCAGCAAGAAGAGAGTTCCACAAGCCTGCGGTCCTTGGAAAGAAGCTACTGTATAGGAAGATATATTACAATGAAGTAACTGAAGTGATAAAGACCACTAGACCAACGAGTTGGAACAAAGGATGCAAGGGAATAAATCAGACAATTCTGAAGAACACGTGTCATGATAGTACATAGAAGAGGCTGAGACTAGCAGCATCACGTCTGTGAGAAAGAAGATGTAGAGAAGAAGAAAGGGTGGAGCCAACCAACCTACTTCGGGTACAATCGTTTATCAGAGATTATTGACGGAAGGTGATACTGGGATCACCATATAAAAAGTAGACAGTTTATTGGTTAGCTAAAACACATGATGTAGAAGATATTTTAAGATTGAAATTAGATTCAGTTGCTGCCAGAATTTTAACAACTTAGATGTCATGTAAGGTGCTCAGAAAAAAGTCACCAAAATCTCTCTCTGAAGAAGATTGTATAGAAGTAGCGACAGGTAATAAAAGTAAAAGTAATTTGTTAAGAAATAAATTATTTTCACTTTCATTGCCTGTCTTTACTGATAATTTCATTAAGATCGAATAATTCTTTGATTTGGGTAGATTTTTCTTTCAATCAGGGTTATTCTTTTTTTGGTTAAAAACAAATTAATTTCATTCCTATTATCCATCCCTATATAAAAGTAACTCCCATTGGAACTTCATTTAGTTAATCTATCTATATAAATGACAATGTGTGTGTGGTGTTGTTCTCTATAGAAAGAAAGGTTAGAGACTCTACATAAAAACTAAAAATGTATTTACATGTAAAATATTCCGAGGGAGAAAATGGAAGTGGTCCCGAATCTCTAAGAGAACTATGATAGTAGAACCCCTCTTAAAACTTCAAATATATCCCATTTTTTATGAAATGTAAATCATATGTATAAAATTTTCCGGGAAAGACGATCGAAGTGATCCTGAATCTCTATGTGCTCCTTCTAAGGGATCTATGGGGACTTAAAACTTCAAATACGTATATCCGATTTTAGTGAAATTTAAACCATATGTATAAGGCACTCAGAGAGTTTTTCAAAATTTCAGTTTCTTCTGGTGTGAAAAAACCCCAAAGAAAGTAATATGTTGTTATGAACAGAGTGATAAAAGAACAGTATTCCTCATTAAATCCCGAGCAACGTCGGGTATTCCTGCTAGTTAAGTAAATAAAATGTGGTTTAAAGCTAAAAGCATTGTCTTCGTCAAAAAAAAAGAAAAAAAGAAGAGATTAAGAACATCTTCATCATGACCTTACATGATGCGTGGCTTATCTGAAATTCTGGCTCGATGATTGACCGGGATGATCAAAATAATTTATTAATTGGTTAACTTAACCATGTGGCTTGGAGAGGTTTGAAGATTGGAATGAAATTCATTGGCTGCCAGAAGACACAGGTCATGTAAAGTATATCCAAGGAGATAAAGAGGATGCCGAGACCCTTCGTTCCCCTATGAAGATAATCCAGAAACAACTTCTAATTAAGGATTACTATTACTGACATAAATTGTTTTTGACTAATTTTCCCTTTAAAATAATTTATTTTGCTTTACCTACTCATTTATGACTTATTTGCGTTAAAAACTTAATATTTAATATCTAAAAGCAGTTTAAAGCGATTTAATTTGCCGTAAATAGTGCCTGGGCAAAATAATCCGCGTTCAGCGATTACAGGAAGTAAGTACATAACCGAATTATTTTACTCGCAGTCTCAATTTACGGAAATTAAATTTTAAATATGTGTTTTTTTTTTAATGCAAAGGGACTTTACTTATGTAAAGCAAAATAAATTGTTTTTGAATAATTTCCCAGCGGTATTTCCGTAAAATAATTTATGTCGGAAATAGTAATGATTATCAGAATTGGATATCTGATTAAATAAGTAAATAACTTCTAGTTTAAAGTTAAAAATCAACTTGTAGTCTTCTTCAGAAAAAAAAAAAGGATCAAAAACATCTTCCCACGATTCACCCTTGATATGAGATGCTACCAAGATTGTATGTAACTTTGTACTCATTAGGTACAATATAACAGGGCTAGGCATACCTGTGACCCGTTGAGTCACAACCACTACCACAATTTATTCTACTTTGATTTCATTCGAAAATTCATAAGCAAGTCTCTTTATTTCTATATTATCCTGATTGTTATTATTTGTACTCACTAGGAGTTCTCACACAGATCATCGTCAGTGATTGCTCACCGACAACAACCAGTTGTATTTCCTGGAGTCTGAGTGACAACAAGCCTCCACAGATTTCCAGTATTCTTCACCTCTTTTCGATAACGATGCGGTATCGCAACAGCCTCTTACCATTGATTTCTCGCTGGTAAGCACAATTGGTCTTCTCTGGGATTTGGGTGGCAATAAGCCTCCCCAAGGTCCCAGCATTCTCTGCACTTTTCCAGTGGAGGTCTGGTTTGTGCTGTCCCTCCTCGGTCTTCTCATCCTCCTCGACTCTCTACAAATATTTTGTCTGGTGTCAGCCTAGGTCGGCACCAGTTAAAACATAAATAAATAAATAAAATAATATTTTTAAAAAATTAATTTAAAAAATTTTTTTTTAAATTAAATTATTATTATTTACTCACTAGGAGTTATCACACTGGTCATCGTCAGTGATCGCCCACTGCCAACAACCTGTGGTATTCCCTGGAGTCTGAGCGACAACAAGTCTCCTCAGACTTCCAGTATGCTCCACCTCTTTTCGTTCATCACCGCTGATGACCTTGCGGTATCGCAACAGCCACCTACCACCGATTTCCCGCTGATAAGGGCCATTGGTCCCCTCTGGGGCCCGAGTGGCAACAAGCTTCCCCAAGGTCCCAGAGCTGTCAGCGCTCTTCCAGTGGAGGTCTGGTTTGCGCTTTCCCTCCTCGACCCTCTGTCCATAATTTTCGTGGTGTCAGCCTATGTTTGCACCTCTCTTGTGCGGTTGTATTTTCCCCGGTTCTGTTTTCTTGTGCTTCCATGTGTTTGTTCTCCATTCGTTGCTTATGTGGGTTGGTTTCCGCATTCGAGGACATTTCTCAGGATTGTAGCTGTTTTGATCATTACTGTTCTTTGTATGGTCTCAGTTATCCCTTTGATTCCTATTTCTCCTAGTCTTTTCTCCATCTTTTTGGGGACTGTTCCTAGTGCTCCTATGATTATTGGTGTTATACTGACTTTCTTCATGTTCCATATTCCTTTCAGTTCTCTGGCAAGCTCAGTATATTTGTTTCTTTTTTCCGTCTCTTTGATCTTCACTCTGTGGTCCGCTGGAACGGCAAAGTCTACGATTTTGCAGGATTTTTCTTTCTTGTTGATTATTATCATATCCGGTCTCCTTGCTGTTATAGGTTTGTCTGTTTGTACATTCATATCCCATAGGATTTTGTGTTTTTCGTTTTCTAGTACAGTTTCTGGTTTGTGTTTGTACCGTTTTTTTGCATATTCGAAATTCAGTTGTTTGCACATTTCCCGGTGTACTTCTTTCCCCACGCTGTCATGTCTGTTCTTGTATTCCTTTTGGGCTAGCTTGCTGCATTCACTTATTATATGATTTATCGTTTCGTCTCTTTGTCCACTTACTGTTTTCCTGGGTTTTATCTATCTTTGCTTTAATAAAGTTTGTCCTAATCGCATTGTTCTGTGCGGCCGTCAGCAGAGATTCCGTTTCTCTGTTCAAGCGTCCTTTTCTTAGCCATGCCCAGCTGTTTTCATTGGCTTCATCGCTTGTGAGTCTTATAAAGCGTCCATGTAGTTGTTTTTCTTCCCACTTTTCCTTTCTTGTCTTTTTGTTTCTGGTTTCAGTGCTTCCGGAGTTGTTTGTTGAGCTGGTGTCTCTTGCTGTGGTGATCAGTCTTTCCGTGTTCTGGGTTACATATGTCTCCAGCTCTTTTTTGGTGTCTTCCACACAATCTTCTATACTTACCAGTCCTCTACCTCCTTCATTTCTTTTCATGTAGAGTCTGTCCGTATCGTCTTTTGGGTGCAATGCATTGTGCATAGTCATTAGTTTTCTAGTCCTCTGGTCAAGGTGCCTGAGTTCTTCTTTGGTCCAGCCTATGAATGGTCCAGAGTATCTTATTAGTGATACAGCCCATGTGTTTATCTCTTTTACTAGGTTTCTGCTATATAGTTTAGTTTCTAAGAGTTTCCTTGTTCTTCGTAGATATTCTTTTCCAATCTTCTCTTTCATTTCTGTATATTTGATTGTGTCTGCTTCCAGAACTCCCAGGTATTTATAACTATCTTGTTCTCCTAGCGCCCTCATCTCCTCTTGGTTGGGGAGTTCTATACCTTCTGTCGTCTCCAGTTTTCCTCTTTTAATCTCTAGCAGTGCACATTTTTCTATTCCAAACTCCATTTGGATATCCTGGCTGAATATCCTGGTTGTATTTATCAGCTTTTCCAGTTCTTTTTTGTTTTTTGCAAACAGTTTAAGGTCATCCATGTACATCAGGTGGTTTATTCTTTGTTCTGTATCCGTAAACCTGTATCGGGCATCGCACTTTCTGAGTATGTAGTTGAGTGGCATCATGGCTATTATAAACAATAGTGGTGATAGAGAGTCTCCTTGAAAAATGCCTCTCTGTATTTTTATCTCAGACAGGTGTTGTCCTCCGGCTGTCAGTTTTAGTCTCCATGTTTCCATTGCTTTCTGGATGAGATTAATAATCCTGTCTGGTATTTTGTATATTTTTAAGCATTCAATTATCCATATTTGGGGGATTCTGTCGTAGGCTTTCTTGTAGTCAATCCATGCCTTGGTTATGTTCTTTTGTCTGCTCTTCACCTCCTTCAAGATCTTTTGATCAATGTATAGTAGATCATGTGTCCCTCTTTGTCCTTTCCGGCATCCTTTTTGTTCCTTGGGGAGCAGTCCACGTTTGTCTAGGGATTGGTAGATTTGTTCTCTCAGTTGTGCTGTGAGAATTTTCCACATTATTGGTAGACATGTTATCGGTCTGTAGTTGCTGGGGGTCGTTCCCTTTTTGGATTAATGTTGTTCTTCCTTCCGTCATCCATTCTGGTACGTCTGTTTTGCAGATACATCCACTCAGTTTCTGCGCTAGTCTTTCATGCAGGGTCGTGAATTTTTTATTATTATTATTGTTATTATTATTGTTATTATTGTTATTAATTATTATTATTATTATTATTATTATTGTTATTATAGTTATTATTATTATTATTATTGTTATTGTTATTATTATTATTGTTGTTGTTATTGTTATTATTATTGTTGTTGTTATTGTTATTGTTATTATTATTATTATCATATAAAAGTATTATTATTCTTTATTATTCTTATATAAAAGTAAAGAGACTTATGATTTTGCCATCTAACTTACATAAGTGTTTGTGGTATGTACAGACACACGTATGTAAATTAGATGGCTGTGTTGAAAACAAAGTCACTTTTTCTCTAAATGCTCACAGAAAAAAAATATTAGAGAGTGGTTCAATCAACAGAGTTAAAGGGGCGAGATAACTACTGACTTGTTCAGTTAATTATAAATTACAGCTAATTAGAACAATTAAAACAGGTTTTTTTCTCAAACATAATCCCAGAACTAAGGTATATTTTAGAGTGTATTTTCTGTTATTAAAGTTTATAAGAAAAAATCTTTAGGGAAACAAACGTTGATGAACTCGCATTTACCTGGTACATGTATTTTGAGACCATTATTGGCCACCGGTCTTCTGTGGCGACCCCGCTCGTGGCGGAGTACCAACTGAAGAGAGATTTTTTTTTCAAAACGGCCCTCACCGTCACAAGGTGCGGCAGCAACACTTTAAAGAAAAGCAACATTGAAACGACTCGATGTCATTGCTGGAATGATCTGTTGCCACATTCAGTTGGGTTCAATATTTATATTATTACCATTACACTGGTTTGCAAATAAAATAAATTTGCTGTGGTGCAATCATATGTATATGTGTATCTTTTACTAATTTTGATGTAATGAATTAAAATGTTCAAACAATTTTTCTTTTTCATTTCTGATGTTTTATCTTTCTTGTATTCTGTTTTTTACTATAATGCATATATGCATTATATAATCTGTCTATTTCACACAATGTTAAAAAAAAAAAGCACAATTACAGAAAAGTATAATCCTCAATTCTATAATAAAGACTAATGTGTATTTTTTTTATATCTATATAAATATCCATCCCATAATGCAAAAGTTAGGGAGTAAAAAACTGCCAGACAAAACCATTTCAAGCGTTTAGAGGAAGAGAGAAAGCAAATAGCAAGTCAGAAAACCCTCTGTCGTCTGAAATGAATTATAAAAAACAAACATTCCCTTTATTTCACTAATGAGACATTTTCTGTCTTTTTTCTTTCTTCTTCTTAAAAAGAAGAAAAGAAAGAAAAACGTATAATCGGTATACCGATTATACGTTTTTCTTTTCTTCCTTTTAAAACTTTCTAGTTTGAGACTTTTATTTTCTTTCTTTCTTATTTCTTTTTTACATTCGCCGAATGTATATTTTATATAAATATGAATATTAGTGCGAACAGTGACGAAGCATAACTTTTTCCCTGTCATTTTTTATTTGTATAAATGTAAATCACCTGACCGAACTAAATATTACTATTACATATTTGTATTATGGCTGAAGCTCATGCGAGAGTATTGCCATCACCTGATTGTTTTTATTAAACATATGTAGAGTAAATATGTCTTTTGAGTCCTGCAGGTAAGTAACGACAATGGCAAAGAAGAGGGGACAAACACTGGTGAAAGGTTCAAGGAAAGGATGTTTATTTACCATATGGTAATAACAAGTGAAGTGAATCGAGATGGCGTCGCTGGAGTGGTGCAGGAGCTCAGGACTGCAGGGTGCTGGAGCAGGAGACTGCTGGTGCAGGAACTCGGGACTGCAGGATGTTGGATGCAGGGTGCTGGAGCAGGAGTCGGAGCTGCAAGGTGTTGATGCAGGAGTCGGAGCTACAGGGTGCTGGAGCAGTTGGAGCAGGAGAGTGCTGGCATAGGAACTCGGGACTGCAGGATGCTGGAGCAGGAGTCGGAGCTGGAGAGTGCTGGTGCAGGAAGCTCGGGACAGCAG
Source organism: Sepiola atlantica (assembly GCA_963556195.1). Lineage (NCBI taxonomy): Eukaryota > Metazoa > Mollusca > Cephalopoda > Sepiida > Sepiolidae > Sepiola > Sepiola atlantica. The sequence continues at coordinate 92,721,703 of OY744522.1, read as the reverse complement.
GGTGCTGGAGCAGGAGAGTGCTGGTGCATGAACTCGGGACTGCAGGATGCTGGAACAGGAGTCGGAGCTGGAGAGTGCTGGTGCAGGAGTTTGGACTGCGAATGCAGGAACTCAGGACTGTGGGTGCAGGAGTGACTGCTGTCTGCAGGAACTCAGAACTGCTGGGCGTTCGGACTGCTGGGGAGCAGGAACTCAGAACTGCAGATGCAGGAGTTCGGAACTGCCGATGTGGGGTGCAGGAGTTGCAACCGCTGTGTGCAGGAACTCAGACTGCTGACGACTGGTCCATCTTTCGTTGTATTACATTGCCGACCGGTGTCGTGGATGTATTAGTGGGTTTATCGGTACAGTCGGGAAACGCATTTGTATTCCTTAAAGGAGAAATAAGAAATATATTCGCTTGCCGTGTTTTTGCCATAGTGAACAAAAAATGGCGATTTGAAGCTGCTGCTGTTTTTCTCCGAAGGAGTGGCAAACAAAGGAAACGCGACTGCTGCTGCTGTTTACGTTTTTTTAAGATGGCGTCTTTTTCAAACGTAAACAGACGTCGCGGCGTGTCGGGCCCCGACAAGCCTCATGAGACGTTTCAGGTCTCCAACTGAAGCACATTCTTTTTAACATACTCTGCATATAAAAAAAGACCACTCAAATCATAGTCAAAAACTTCCATGCATCTATAACTTCTTCCAAGACCAGCATTACTGCAAAAAACTCTTCCAAATCAGTTTGAGATTTCACAGATTCTAATGAGATCATGACAAACTTATTACATGCATTTCTCTTGAGTTTCTTATGATCGATGCGATTCTTACCAGTCTGAAAAAATAAATTTAAAGAAAACAAAGAACATCACGAAACAAAGAACATAAATGTTATTTTCTGTGAAATTAGGCGGGCCGTTCAGGAAGGCCCGCAGCCTACAGTTTGTCCGCGGCTGATTTAAACTTGGTGTGAAAAGGTAACGGTAAATAAGATCGATTTATTTTTTTAAATTTTTTGTGTAAAACTCTTTGTCCTTTACAGAACAAACACCGTACCAATAGAGTTTTGCTTGCGACATAAGTTCTTAAGTTTTTCTTTACCACCCCCTTTCCCTCACGCCCTACTCTCTCCCTTTGTCTCTCTCCTGTTTGTATCAGAATAACATCCTCCACATTTACCTTCGTTGATTGTAGCCAGGTAAGTTTTACTTTCGACATAAGTGCTTTCCTAGATACTTTCTCGCCCCCCCCTCTCTCTCTCTCTCTCTCTCTCTCTCTTTCTCTCTAACCGTACCCCCTCCCCCAACATCATCATCTCCACAACCCAACACTTCTTTTATTTGTATCCAAGCAAAAAAAAAAAAGAAAAAAGAAAGAAAAGATTAATGACAAAGGAATTGTTGCCCACGAAACACTCTTCTGTTTCCTTCATTTTTTACCGAGTCGATGTGCACACCACCTGTGACCACGTGGTGGGTGACGTCCCATCTTCTGGGCGTGACACGTGGACCATTGACGTCACACAACCTAGGAAACGTGGTCGTGGCAGCAAGCAGAAACCCACAGCTGGCAGAGACAAGCAACCCGACAACGACGAAGGGTGAGGGGTGATAACATCTGGAAAAAAAATAATAAAGGAGGTGGGTGTTCAATAATCGACCATGTTACCGCCTCGTTTTGAGAGCCAAATAAAGAGGTTCTTAATCCTATTACTTTGACTTTGAAGCAGATTACGACAACTTAGATGTTAGCTTTAAACTATATTTTATTTAATAAAATCAAGCTCTAATTTTTGCAGCGCGAGATGTTTCTGAACCATCTCCGAAAAAGAAACGAAATTGAAATAAGTAGAATGTGGCAACGCCAGACACAGATCATTCCACTAGTGACACTAAGCCGTTTTAATGTAGCTTGGACTGTTTTTAATGTTTTATTGTTATACACAGTACACATATACATGTAGTAACTCATGTGTACTATGCTATATACTTTCATATTAACATCTTATTGTTATACACAGTACACGTATACATGTAGTAACTCATGTGTATTATGCTATATACTTTCATATTAACATCTTATTGTTATACACAGTACACGTATACATGTAGTAACTCATGTGTATTATGCTATATACTTTCATATTAACATCTTATTGTTATACACAGTACACGTATACATGTAGTAACTCATGTGTACTATGCTATATACTTTCATATTAACATCTTATTGTTATACACAGTACACGTATACATGGAGTAACTCATGTGTACTATGCTATATACTTTCATATTAACACCTCACCTCGACGGTGTAGCATTACCTACCCTTTTCTACAGACTTACACATATATTCACCAGGGGACGTTTCAGACCTCAATTATCCCCCCCCCCTTGCACGATTGTAGAGGGCGCTCCAATCGGCATATAAAAATGAACGCACAAGAAAATTTTCACACTTTCTTCTGGTTTCACCCCAGATGAACACACTGACAAGCATACACATTTCACAGTATGTAAGACATTTCCCTCAAGTTACACACAAACACGCCCATGCACATCCTTTTCAGACTTTATTGTATACATTTTATAGACACAATCTCAAAGCGAAGTCTGTTAGGTTTGCGAGGAATAAATGTTTTTTGCATACATTATCGTCTCCGTGTTGTTTCTTTGTTTGAATTAGAACATGTAGAAAGGAGAGACGCTGCCCAAACATCGGCTAACTCCCTCAAAGGAAAATAGCGAAGAAGTCGTTCCTGTTCCTTTTCTCTGAAGAAAACTACAATGACAAGTTGAACTTGAAACTAGATTTGATTCATTTAACCAAAAGAACCTCGAATCCCTCAACTCGGAATTGCTTCTGGACTATCTTCACCAGAAGAGGTGAGGAGTCTTAGATCCCCCATTCATCATGTGCCTTAGATAAAATTATGACTTCAACTTAATTTCAATCTTCAAACTTATCCTACGTTATGTGGTTAAGATAACCGATCTACAGTTTACTTTTCATGTTCTATCTTACCCTATGGTAAAAAATTGGGGCATTTTGTAGAAGAAGCCCCGCCCCCTCACTAATGAAAAAAGAATTTTGCAAAAAAAAAAGCCTCACCAACCATGAGCAGTGTGTGCACACGCCCTTGATCTATTTTTGTGAGTCCTATTTAGACATGCGTCGGATCAAGATTACGATCAAATTAGGGTTAAGCTGTACAAAATGTAAAATAAACGCCACTGTGGAAACGTATGGCATAATGGTGAACTACTATCTGCGTGAGTTTATGTGGAGCCAAAAATATAAGGGAAACGATCTTGTTATGCAAATACTCAATTCCATGAATGGATTCCATCCTCTGGAGTAAGTAATAAAACGTAAGATCTACCATGGTTCCGTACACAAAAATGCAGTCGCGAAAGGTATGAACTGCTACTTTTCCTTCAGCTAAGAATAAAATAGTAATTCGTATACAATCGATGGGTGCGGTCGGTTTCATAACATTTCACTTTCCTCTTCAACTTAAAGCCCTATCGAAATGTGCATATCATTTGTGCAAAGTTTTGAAGGGAGGTCACTTTTATGCATATTTTTATAGTAATTCTTCAATAACCATGTTTCAGAGTTTTCCTTAATTAGTTTCCTTGGCACCGATTGAAAGTCAAGTCTACCCTACTATTTAAACCATACTTGGAGGGAGGGGAAATGATTTCATACTTCTCTCATTATTAGTGAAAGTGATGGAATAGTTTCAACAGAACTCGTACCCTGTATACCAAGTTCACAATCTGCACCCGTAACACCTGTATCACTGTCACTTTCATATTATCTCATACATAAAGTAAAGAGAAATTTTTCCCCCATTTCATGGACTACTATACCTCTGTTAACTAATGCAGCATATGCAAATCTGTTTCGGCAACCATTCATGCAAGTTCTTGATCTGTGTTTTCAGAAAATATGTGTTTCCTTTCGTTCGCTTTCAATAATTTTTACATTTTTTTTTATCAGGCAACTACTCCTAACTACTCCATACAGTAAGGCGGAGGTATTTTCACTCTTACACTTAGATCTACTACCACTGTCACCACCTTACACCGTGAGGTCTTATTCATTTCAAAACTATTACTAACTAGAAAGTAGGTTTCTTAGCTAATTAAACAAGACAGTTATGCGATTTGCAAATTTCATACTTCAAATTTTTTTTTTTTACTTTTCCGGTTGCTATTTTACATTTAATATCAATCGTGGGACCTGCGTTCAAGCCGGACAACCATAAGTGGCAAATAATTCAATAGTTCAAGGTTGAAGCCAGGAATTTCTTGAGTTACTCTACTCTCTGGGGCAATGCCGGAACACAGGTCAGCTAGTGATTAAATATTTACAAGTCGTTATTAAGAATTGTGAATAATTTGTTACAGACTAAAGCTAAATCTAACAAAATATTAAGCTTATCATTATATCATGGTGTCCACTTGTCGTCAAGATGCATTGAGCGTTTGTATTTTTTTTTTAAATCAGGCATTGATATAAATCAAGATTAACGAATATATAAGTAATCATACGAAATGGAAAATTTTCGTTCGGATGATTTGCATAAGAGAAAACCCAGAGTGTATGCTTATTAATGAAACGTGGGTGATTAAAGACAAGCATTTAATAATGCATTTCTATGATATACATAAATATATGTACAATTGACATACCTGATTAATGTATGAGCGACTATGGAAACATAACTATTTGCACATAGTAAATATGTATTCATAGTTATATAAAGCTTAAGATTTTAATGTACATACAAATGAATTAACTCTATAATAATACATGTTGTGCCTCTTTTTCAATATATATATTATAAATAGTTATTCCTTTGTGTGTAAAAAGGCAATCGAGTATATATTTAAGAGAACGTTTGCATCAGCAGCAGCTCCCCCTAAAGCGCAACTCTTCCTCACTGTGGTAGGGGTGGTGACAATGTGTCAGTGTCAGAGCTATGCTGCTTGGAACTCTGGTTACTGGCAGGGTCATCTATAGGCGGACAGATCTGATACTGAGCAGTATTAAGGCCACAACATGCCGCTGTGGAACTCTAGTCGCCATTGCATCTGTGTGTAGTAAGTAAAGGCACGCCAGGTGCAGAACCGCAAATCAATGGATTGAGAGTGCCATATTGCTTCTGCGCATTACTTTGTGTATACTTGGCCAAACCTTCCCAGACTTTGTATGCAAGCTTCAACGAACGAGACGGACTTCATGCAGACCATACAATCCGGAGGCATGATCTTCGTGAGCTCTACATAGAAGTCCGACTCGTTTATCAACAGAAACAAAAAATCCGCAACAGCTTTGTAAAGTATTAGTATTGTTTATGAACACGATCACAACCGTTTGTTCCAAGTATAAGTTGTAGATAAGCAATGGAAAATGTATGTCGTCATTTTTGATGGCACGTGATACACGAGTATTGATTTACTCCTCTCCAGGAGTTAGGCACAAGGCCAGTTTTTATCTTACTCCCAGAAGTAAGATGTGACCCACGGTCGGGTCGGGAAAGTGGAGTTTAAAAATTGCCTGGGCAGCCCCGTCGGCATTACCCGGTAGGGGCGCCTCAGGCAGTAAGTAATAAACTTACTCCTCCCCAAAGAGGGGAGGCGAAGCCTGGGAGGGTGGACCTCCTAGAACTGCACAGGACAGACTCATAGACCGGCGTAAATCAAGCCCCGAAGGCCAAGACAATACCAGTCTATGGGATGCAGTATCCATCGGAACAGATACTACACTTTGATCTTAGCCAAAAGGCACGGGATACACAAGTATACATAAGAAAATGTATACAAAGAATTATCGTTATTAAAATCATTTTGAATACATTTTAAAAATAAGTTGATTATAAATCACGTTTCCATCAGTTTGTAACATCAAATCTATTGATTTGACGACATAAAATTAGAAGGGGAAACATTTTGTCGGTAATCAATTTTAAGATTGACTAACATTGTAATGTATTTATGTCTATTTGTATTTAAAACGTTAAACAGAATTTTATTACTATTTGCGTTTGTTTTTCATCCGAAATAAATGTAAAAAAAAAGAAAACGTCAAGATTTAATTGTCAAGTAAGGTTATCTTCTATGGGTCATTTATAGGTGTATCGGGTATCCCCAACTAATCTCGCACTGTAGTGGGTTTCTGAAATAAAAATATCGCTACTAAAAAAGAGGCCAAAATACCACACCACCAGCCGGAGACGTATCCTCGACAATCAGTCTGACAGTGGCTTTGTTGCTGTCGGGTTGAGGTATGGTTCTGCTCAGTCCGAGGAGGTTCACCTTCCCAGGCTTTATCTTTTTCTGAGAAGGGGTTAAATTATCGTTTATCCCATGAGGCGCTCCTACCGGGGAATGCCGATGGGGCTGCTTATCCTAGTGCATAGGCTTCTCAAAATCACACCTGACCTTGTGTCCAACCTCCTGGAGAGGAGGTAAATATACTCTTATTTTAGGGAAAACGGGTTTGTTATTTGTTATTTTACTGGAAGTAATTGAATCTTTTGCGGGAGACATTCGCTCTGAAAAATAGAAACAATTGCTACCAGCGTGAGTATCTCTTTGGTCTTCTTGTTTGATCAAAAGTTCTCTTCTTTTTTCATCGTTACGATAACGGGCCCTCTTGGAACATTTTTTATGCTGCAATTTCCCCACATAGTTAATGATATATAGTCATATAATGTAATTTGATGTAAATTTTTAATATAAAACTGGGTGTACCCAGGATACAAGTGAAGTCACAATAGGTATACCGATTTAGACTTTGCAGTTCAAGTCCATTGTGTTTCGCGTTCCTCTGAAATTTTGTCCGGATGAAACATTCCCTGGCAAACTCGGTTTGATGTTGATGATAGAACATGTTGCCGTGGGCATAGTTCCCTACAGATTACAACATGGTCGTTTTCAATTCCAATGTCAACAAATATTGTCCTGTGAATTAATCATAGTTCTCAATCTTTTCATAGTACTGTTTCATCATCTAACTGAAAATTTCACTAACCCTTATCCTCAAGTAGCTTTTGGCCTAAATGGTGAAACATTAGTATATATATATATATATATATATATATATATATATATATATATATATATATATATATATATATAAAATGCGTACAGAAAGAAAATTAGAAGTAACTAGTTTTAAGAAAAGTTGTTTTATCCCTTAGTTGAAGTTTACGTTCAATTACAACATTATGAAAAATCTTTTAAAAAAAAGTCAAAAGAGATCCTTAGATAAAAATGTAAGAATAAATTGATTCAAAGCAATTTTTAGTCAATTAAAACCATCTTTTCTCTTTTTAATTGGATTTAATTTTATATTATTATTACTACTAATATTACTACAGCTAATACTAAAAACAAACACTTATAGGGTCCAAATTATTGGGCAGAATGGCACATGCAAAGTCTTTGTAATTCCAGTTGTATCATGAAGGGTTCACATTAAAGAATAATACTGTTGACTTAAAATATTCGGGAGTTATCTCTCCAGATCCAAGTTATCTCCATCTTACTTAAATCATTACTTGCAAACGAGAGAATGAACTCTCTACTTCCGGAAACAATTGAATCCCACCCACACAGGGAATATAGAAACCGGATGCAACTTCTTTTTGGCATTAGGTTTAAAGCAAGTCAGAGGTGTTCGACTAGCTCTACGTTTTCACATAGTTTTACACTGCTGACACCAGGTCGTCAAATATCGCTTCTGGCCAATTTCTAAATTGTATCAAAGTAATTTTTATTTACTTTACATGCATTCTCTATAATTTGTTTATCCCTGGCAATATATGCATTTTGATTGTGTTCAGGGCATTTATATAGAATTACCTTCAGTATTTACGTGTGTTGTTTGAACCCTCTGATATGGATAATGTTTTATTACGTCCCTCTTTGTCTTTGACAGACCTTCGCTATTAAAAATCAATGCATGTATATTGATGCAAATTAAACCGTCTATTTATTATTACCGTTTCTTTATCATTATTTTACAGTTTACTTCCGACCTTCATCTGTTCCTCAAAACACATATACAACTGCCTGCTTGAAGACGATACTCCAACACATGATCGCTACACAAACGTAAAAAACGAATATTAAATATCCCTGTTTTATACTAATTAATATTTGTCTGTTTTTCTACACATCTGCCTTATTTTGACTTATTTAGTGTCAAACCAATACCTATTGCGAATGATGCGTTTATTCTTCAACCTTCACCTTTTCTAAATACTCTGTCGTATAGCATACCTAGTTTTAATCAAGCATATATATATATATATATATATATATATATATATATATATATATATATATATATTATATATATATATATATATATATATATATATATATATATATATATATTATGCCATCTGACCATCGCAAAAAGCGTGAAACTGTGGTTATGGCATACTGTCTGAGAAGGCATCGAACACTGTCAAACAAGTGCAAATCAAAAACTCTGAGCCCGTCGAAAAGCCAATATTCAATGTTCTCTATATTATATATATATATATATATATATATATATATATATATATATATATATGATAAATGAAAGGATAAAATAAATCCGACGGTATAAATTAAAAAGGAACAGTGGAAGTCCCAAAACCCAACGTTTCGCCCACCTGTTGCATGGGCTTTATCAAGAGCGCAAAAAACAACACTTTTAGCATTTTTTTTTTGCTCTTGATAAAACCCATGCAACAGTTGGACGAAACGTTTAGTTTTAGGTCTTCTGTTTTTTTTTTGTTTTTTATTCATATATATATATATATATAATAAAGTTGTGTGACCACTTCTCGTGTATCTGTAGGTATTTCTTGCATATTGTAACTTTGATAATTATAAATTTAATTATTGTTTTATTTATTTACTATTAATCGAATGTTTATTGAAATTAAAAATGCAATTGCATAAAATAAAATTTAAAAAATACTATTTAAAAAATAATTTAATTATGAAATTAAATCCACCAGAATGCATTCTGTTTGCTAGCCCTGTCAGTATGAAATATGGCATCCATAGATTAAATATAATCTTATGTTTCTAATTGAACTTATATATATAAATGCTTTAATAATTTGAGTTTTATTGTTTTTTTTATTTTTTGATGTTTTTAAACACGATTTTTGGACTCTCCTTCTGACGAGTTGCACTTATAGACAATTGAAGATATATAACTCTGTATTTTTTATGTTTAAGTGACGACGAAACGGTCCGTCAAGATCTGGATCTTTTTAAAGATGAATAAAGACATGGTTAATAGAATCTAAATTTATATTGTTATATATATATATATATATATATATATATATATATATATATATATATATATATATATATATATATATATATATATATATATATATATATATATAGATGAAAGAGTGATAAACATGTACGAATGTCCAGATTTATTTCAAACTTCAATTGTTCAATGCAAGGTATATTCTGTAATAAAATTATGTTTATTATTCTTTCCTTAAGCCAAGGCTTTTCAAAGATCGAACTCTTATCATCAGAGGAATTATATAGATAGATAAGTTGGCAGTGGAAAAGCCAAAATTCAACATTTGAAAAAATATTAAGAAATGGAGAGTGAAAAAAAGTTTGTGTAAAAAAGATATGGGGGTTGTTTCGATCTTTGAAAAGCCTTGGCTTAAGGAAAGAATAATAAACATAATTTTATTACAGAATATACGTTGCATTGAACAATTGAAGTTTGAAATAAATCTGGACATTCGTACATGTTTATCACTCATCTATCTTTATAATTGCTCTATCTCGTATATTGAGCTGAAACCATTTCACTATAGGTTCTATCTACTAAAAGTTTACTTTTAGTTTCATATTTGATTATATATACATATATATATATATATATATATATATATATATATATATATATATATATATATATATATATATATATATATATATAAGAGAGAGAGAGAGAGAGAGGGGGGGGACACACGTGGTGTAATGGATATCAATGCAGACTCTGGAGTCGGTTAGGCTGGATTCAGATCCAGTCGGTTCTATTGCATTTACCTATATTGTTATACCATTAATGAACCCCCTTCCTAAATGATGAGTAAAATAGCACCTTGTGTTAAATAAGTAAGTTGTGTTTTGTCAGTAAATGATGCACCAACGGATGATGTGCCATAGAAGAGACCAACCAAACGGATCATTAAAACATTTCCAATAGGTATTGTGCTTTCACAGAAGCCCAAAAGAGTTGATATGCCGTAAAACAGATAAACCAATTAAAGAATCATTTACAATAGGCATTGAGTTTTGAGGTTAAATAATTAAAAAAAAAAGGCTGATATGCTGCAAAACAGAAACCAAAGAAATAAATGTACCATTTGCAATTGGTATTATGTTTTGATATCAAATAAGCCAAAAATGGATCATCATCATCATCATCATCATCATCATCAGTTTAACATTCAGTTTACATGCTGGCATGCATTCGACGCCTTTCAGAAATTGATTTCCAAGCTAACCTATCTCTAGACAAGTCTTTATTTATTCCACTTTCTCTCAAGTCCATCATCTGTTTTTCTTGGTGCCCCTGTTCCCTCAACTGTTCTACATCTACTTACCCAAGAACTTTCATCCATTCTTTCAATGTGACCAAATAAACGGAGTCTCCTGTTCTGCACATATCTCCCTATACTGTCCAGATTTAATCGTCCTCTGAGGTCATCAGAACTAAGCCTGTCTTTAAGACTCACATCACACATCCATCGTATCATTCACATATCATTTCTATTCATGAAGCGCATGTTCTCAACCCTCACTTGCCAGGTTTCATTTCCATGCATCATCACACTGCGTACACATGCCTCATAGACTCTTTACTTAGTCGACAGTGGTAACACTTTGCTGGTTAGTAATAGAAGTTCCCTGAACTTACTTCATCCACTTCTAACTCTTGCACTCACACTAGTACCTGCTCCATCTTGTTCTCCAATGGTATCACCATGATGCGGTAAAACGGACAAATAGAACCAACCAATGAATCATTGCAAAACACGCACATTGAATGAACGTATGTTAAGAATACTCGTTCTTGATTATCACTCTCTAAACATGTTGCATATTTTTTTAAATTCATTTCGGTTGCAAAAGTATTTCCATGAACGACTCCCAGCAAGACGTGTTTCAATGACCATTCTGTCTCGCAAGGGTCATTGCTTAAGCGAGATGCAATTCCAATTTTGTGAATGAAGGCAGTTGAACGAAGACCGACGAACCCGGATATTTTATTCGACACAGAAGTAGCAAGAGATAAATATGTATCTACCGCCCCAGAAAATACCCGCTTCCTGATGTAATCTTTGTTCATTTCACGCATCATTTTCAATCCTCTCATAATATTCATCATTCAACTGAAAATCCATACATCTCGTTAACCCTTATCCTCCAATAAGAGGTGACTCATTAGTAAATAAAAAAAAGAAAAGAGCTAAATTAGATGCTATTCTATCCAATATATTGGGAGCCTAGAATTATTTATTTATTTATATTATTATCATTAACTGTAGTAGTAGTAGTAGTAGTAGTAGTATGCTAATTTTAAATCTCCATATGATACACGCAGTATCCAAAATTCTATTCATTTTAAATTTGGCACAATTCTGACTAATACGTTGACGAATAAGTGTTTATTATTATTAATTGTATTATAAGTAGTATTATAAGTAGTAGTAGTAGTATGATTGTTGCCCCCATCGGCATGACACATCTAGCTTTTTAAGGGTGATTTATGCCAAATTTGGTGCAATTTAGAACAATAGTTTTGTAGCCTATATGTGGTTATTGTATTATTAGTAGCAGCAGCAGCATCATCAACGTCGGTTAGTAGCACGGAGAGTTGCCGTGAAGGATATAAGAGGATGGAAAGAACGAGGCAGGATAGTGCCATCAAGACCTTAACTGAAATGACTCAGAATACTGGAATATTGAGGAGGCTGATCACTCAACTTTCAGAGAAAACCACCAGCCGTTTACCATTGAGCTCTTGCTGATACCGGCTGGTGCGAGAACACTAAATGAGCTGAAATGATGATGGAAAGAAGTGGAGAATACTGTAAATCTTGTCATTCAGACCCCAGGGAATACCACCTGTTTTTATCAATGAGAGATCACTGGTAACGAACGACTAGTGAATATGAAATAATAATAATAATAATAATAATAATAATAATAATAATAATACACCAGCATCAGTTAGTGCCACCCAAATTGAAAGACCCAAGATGGAGAGCACCATTCAGACCTCCACTGGAACAGCACGGGGAGTTCTGCAATGCTGAGGAAAACTTATTGCCACTCAGGTTCCAGAGAAAACTAACAGCAGGTGTTAGTGAAGAATCAATGACTATTTCGAGAATTTCAATGGTTATCAAAAGAAGCGGGAAGTGCTGGAACAGACGTGTCGTCACTCAGACTCTAGGGAACACTACTTGCTGTTGCCAGTGAGTAATACTTGTGTAAAAACTCCTACTGAGTATAATAAATAAATCATCATCATCATTATTATTATTGTTATTATTATTAGCATAAAACGGGGATATTCCATTATTGACCAAAGAGAATATATTTTAATTTTTATTACTTTCATGTACTTATTATATATTTTATTATTATATAAATATGTCTCGTTTCTAAATGATAATATAATTTATTTCGTTTCTAAATATCACAGAATAGAGAAGTAGACATCATTTAGAAGTGAGATGTAAAGTTAAATATGCTTTACAATAAGCATTGTTTAAAAGAGAACACTAAATAATATCTGTTGATATAGTAAATTGAATTTACTTTTAGCTTTATAGATTCATAAAAAAAGGAAATTTAATGGCCCAATTAAAAATAACTACTAGACGTTAAAGATCAAATTAATAAAAATAATAGAAAGAGGCGTGAGGCAAAGAGAGAAAGACAGAGACAGACACCGTCATGCTTATTACATTTAGAGGGAAGGTTGCTGTTAGCGCTATATATATATATATATATATATATATATATATATATATATATATATATATATATATATATATATATATATATACTAGATAGCTTTGCTACTTGAAATACTTGAAACCACAATTTTAAATAATAAACATTTCATTAATAAGTTTCTTGTAAACACAAGACAAAAACGTTAGAATTTATTCATAAAAATAGATAAATATTAACATTTTGGAAATTATGATATAAATTTAATTATCTTTTAAAAAAATGAAAAGAAAGAAGAAATCAATTTGCCTGAGCAATGGTGTGCACGGTGTAAGGGGTCTTTTTAAAAAATTTACAGTTTATAAGCAGATGACAACTTGTTGATAATCAAGTCAGTCTCCGTAAAGGCTGGAAAGAAACATTTAAACACAAATACAAAACATTTATCTAGAGGATGAAAACGATCATTGAATTTAAAAACAATTAAAAAAGAAGAAGAAAATGTGGCATCGCTAATGGCGTAGATAGAAAAAGAGATAGAGCAAGCAAGCAAGCAAGCAGCCATCTTTTCCCCTTTATATTGATACTAGCGGGGCTACCCGGCGTTGCTCGGGGTCATAAAAACATATATTTGAAGAAAGATCGTGTGTGTAACATCTTTATATTCAAACTTCTATGTCCGCCCCCTCTCTCTATAGCCGTCTCTTTATCTGCTACCTTTCTCTTCCCTGGTCGCCCCATTTCGCCGCTACTTTCTAATTTTGCCTTTTGCAAAAGCTGTTTCTTCCCCACCATTTCTCCTATTGCCCAGAGTAATAGTATGACATATTTCTATAAAAAGTAACACCTCTATCTGCACCTTCTATATAGGTACTTATCTCCACCCCGGTGTTCATACTATATACGTATCTATCATCACCCCGGTGCGCATACTATATACGTACCTATCGCCGCCCCAGTGCACATACTATATACGTACCTATCGCCGCCCCGGTGCAGATACTATTTAAGTACCTATCGCTGCCCCGTTGCGAATGCTAAATAGTACCTATCGTTGCCCCGGTGTGAATGCTAAATACATACCTATTGCGCCCCTGTGTGCATGCTACATAAGTACCTATCGCTGCCCTAGTGCGAATAATTAATATGTACATATTGCCGCTTTGGTGTGAATGCTAAATACGTACCTATCGCCGGCCCAGTGCGAATGCTAAATACGTACCTATAGCCGCCCCGGTGCGAATGCTAAATACGTACCTATGACCACCACGGTGCGAATGCGAAATACATACCTTTCGCCGCCCCGGTGCGCGTGCTATATATGTACTGATCGCCGCCGCAGAGCGCATGCTATGTACGTACTTATTGCTGCCCATGTGTACATGCTATATACGTAGCTATCGCCACCCCTAAATTCTGAATACGTACCTATCGCCGCCCTGGTGTGGAAGCTAAATACGTACATATCGCCGCCCCGGTGCGAATGCTAAATACATACCTATCGCCGCCCCGGTGTGAATTCTAAATACGTACCTATCGCCGCCCCGGTGTGAATTCTAAATACGTACCTATCGCCGCCCCAGTGCGGAAGCTAAATACATACATATCGCCACCCCGGTGCGAATGCTAAATACATACCTATCGCTGCCCCGGTGTGAATGCTAAATACATACCTATCGCCGCCCCGGTGTGAATGCTAAATACGTACCTATCGCCGCCCCGGTGTGAATTTTAAATATGTACCTTTCGCCGCCCCGGTGTGAATTTTAAATATGTACCTTTCGCCGCCCTTGTGCGCGTGCCATATACGTACCTATTGCCGCCCCGGTGCGCGTGCTATATATGAACCGATCGCTGCCTCAGTGTGCATGCTAAATACATACCTATCACTGCCCCGGTGTGCATACTATATACGTACTTATTACCGCCCATGTGCACATGCTATATAAGTACCTATCACCACCGCTGAATGCTAAATAAGTACCTATCGCCGCCCCGGTGTGGAAGCTAAATACGTACATATCGCCGCCCCTAAATTTGGGCGGACCCCTAAAAAATTTGGTACTGACCCCTAAAATTTTCCCCGACCCCTAAATCTCTCCAGCCCCTAATTTTTCACTCTCCCCCAACCATGAGAAATATTTTGACTTCAAAACAAAAAAAAACAAAAAAATTTGGCCTGACCCCTAAAAAGTTCGGCCTGATCCCTAAAGTTTTCCCCGACCCCTAAATCTCTCCAGCCCCCTAATTTTTCACTCTCCCCCAACCATGAGAAATATTTTGACTTCAAAACAAAAAAAAACAAAAAAATTTGGCCTAACCCCTAAAAAGTTCGTCCTGACCCCTAAAATTTTCCCCGACCCCATAATCTCTCCAGCCCATTTATTTTTCACTCTCCCCCAACCATGAGAAATATTTTGAGTTCAAAACAAAGAAAAAGAAAAAAATTTGGCCTGACCCCTAAAAAGTTCCGCCTGACCCCTAAAATTTTCCCCGACCCCTAAATCTCTCCAGCCCCCTAATTTTTCACTCTCCCCCAACCATGAGAAATATTTTCAGTTCAAAACAAAAAAAAAGAAAAAAATTTGGCCTGACCCCTAAAAAGTTCGTCCTGACCCCTAAAGTTTTCCCCGACCCCTAAATCTCTCCAGCACCCTAATTTTTCACTCTCCCCCAACCCTGAGAAATATTTTCAGTTCAAAACCCAAAAAAACAAAAAAATTTAGCATGACCACTAAAAGGTTCGTCCTGACCCCTAAAATAAACCCCGACCCCTAAATCCCTCCAGCCCCCTAATTTTTCACTCTCCCCCAACCATGAGAAATATTTTGACTTCAAAACAAAAAAAAACAAAAAAATTTGGCCTGACCCCTAAAAAGTTCGTCCTGACCCCTAAAGTTTTCCCCGACCCCTAAATCTCTCCAGCCCCCTAATTTTTCACTCTCCCCCAACCATGAGAAATATTTTGACTTCAAAACAAAAAAATTTGGCCTGACCCCTAAAAAGTTCGTCCTGACCCCTAAAGTTTTCCCCGACCCCTAAATCTCTCCAGCCCCCTAATTGTTCACTCTCCCCCAACCATGAGATTATTTTGACTTCAAAACAAAAAAAAACAAAAAAATTTGGCCTGACCCCTAAAAAGTTCGTCCTGACCCCTAAAATTTTCCCGACCTTAAATCTCTCCAGCCCCATAATTTTTCACTCTCCCCCAACCATGAGAAATATTTTGAGTTCAAAACCAAAAAAAAAGAAAAAAATTTTGCCTGACTCCTAAAGGTTCCGCCTGACCCTCTAAAATTTTCCCCGATCCCAAAATCTCTCCAGCCCCCTAATTTTTCACTCTCCCCCAACCATGAGAAATATTTTGAGTTCAAAATCAAAAAAAAGAAAAAAATTTGGCCTGACCCCTAAAAAGTTCCGCCTGACCCCTAAAATTTTCCCCGATCCCTAAATCTCTCCAGCCCATTTATTTTTCACTCTCCCCCAACCATGAGAAATATTTTGAGTTCAAAACAAAGAAAAAGAAAAAAATTTGGCCTGACCCCTAAAAAGTTCCGCCTGGCCCCTAAAATTTTCCCCGACCCCCAAATCTCTCCAGCCCCCTAATTTTTCACTCTCCCCCAACCATGAGATTTATTTTGACTTCAAAACAAAAAAAAACAAAAAAATTTGGCCTGACCCCTAAAAAGTTCGGCCTGATCCCTAAAATTTTCCCCGACCCCTAAATCTCTCCAGCCCCCTAATTTTTCACTCTCCCCCAACCATGAGAAATATTTTGACTTCAAAACAAAAAAAAACAAAAAAATTTGGCCTGACCCCTAAAAAGTTCGTCCTGACCCCTAAAATTTTCCCCGACCCCTAAATCTCTCCAGCCCCCTAATTTTTCACTCTCCTCCAACCCTAAGAAATATTTTCAGTTCAAAACCAAAAAAAAAACAAAAAAATTGGCCTGACCCCTAAAAAGTTCCGCCTGACCCCTAAAATTTTCCCCGATCCCATAATCTCTCCAGCCCATTTATTTTTCACTCTCCCCCAACCATGAGAAATATTTTGAGTTCAAAACAAAAAAATTTGGCCTGACCCCTAAAAAGTTCGGCCTGACCCCTAAAGTTTTCCCCGACCCCTAAATCTCTCCAGCCCCCTAATTGTTCACTCTCCCCCAACCATGAGATTATTTTGACTTCAAAACAAAAAAAAACAAAAAAATTTGGCCTGACCCCTAAAAAGTTCGGCCTGACCCCTAAAGTTTTCCCCGACCCCTAAATCTCTCCAGCCCCCTAATTGTTCACTCTCCCCCAACCATGAGATTATTTTGACTTCAAAACAAAAAAAAACAAAAAAATTTGGCCTGACCCCTAAAAAGTTCGTCCTGACCCCTAAAATTTTCCCGACCTTAAATCTCTCCAGCCCCATAATTTTTCACTCTCCCCCAACCATGAGAAATATTTTGAGTTCAAAACCAAAAAAAAGAAAAAAATTTGGCCTGACCCCTAAAAAGTTCGTCCTGACCCCTAAAATTTTCCCCGACCCCTAAATCTCTCCAGCCCCCTAATTTTTCACTCTCCCCCAACCATGAGAAATATTTTGACTTCAAAACAAAAAAAAACAAAAAAATTTGGCCTGACCCCTAAAAAGTTCGTCCTGACCCCTAAAATTTTCCGCGACCCCTAAATCTCTCCAGCCCCCTAAAAAATAGTTAACTGCCATAAAACCCTAGAATAGCCCGGATATAGAGGATCATTTTACATTAAATTTATATGCGATACTGATGACCCACTCTAAATTGTAAAATAATTTTATTGTTGTTTTCTATTGCCGTCAGGATTTTCAGGGTATCCACACGATATCGCCTAAAAAAGTAAAATCTAATTTATTTTTGGAGGGGCTAAGGGTGTTAATCTACAATAATACTAAAACTTTTAATATTTTTTTTATTTATACATGAAAAATAAGAGATTCAATTATTTAGATGATTTTAAATAAGTTATTTATTTAATTCTCACGGGAAAAGTAAACACAACTAAACTCAATTGCTGAAAATTAAAATAAGAAAGGGACATCCAGTTAAAAAATATAAGATTTAAAAAATAAAATATGGGTAAATTTGCAGATTAACACACTCCGCTACCCCCCCCCCCAAAAAAAAATTATATTCGGCTTTTTTAGGCTATTACGTGTGAACACCGTGGAAAACGGAAAGAAGGAAAACATTTTAAAATTTAGAGTAATGTATCAGTTTCATATATATTTAACGTAAATTGTGCGTTATTCTGTGGGGTATTATTTGGGGGCGGGGGTAGGGGTCCACTCTTTTAGGCGATTACCTGTGGTTTTACGACCTTGCCAGTCGGACTTAGGTTTAGTGTTAAAAATAAATAAGTTAACTATACCCTCGCCCCAATTAATTGTTGCCCGGAGGGAAGATAGGTTTTGCTAGTGTGTGTGTGTGTGCATATATATATATATATATATATATATATATATATAAGAAATAAGACTATAAAAATCATAATGAATAACACCAAACATTAATTTAAGATAGACTGTTTAAACAATAGTTATGCAAATTAAGATTCAAATTTCTGTCTTAGGGTCTTTCTTTAGTACTACACACACACACATATATATATTATATATATATATATATATATATATATATGAGAGAGAGAGAGAGAGAGAGAGAGAGAGAGAGAGAGATAGAAGAAAAAAGAGTGATAAATATGCGACGATTGTCCAAATTTATTTCAAATTTCAATTGTTCAATGCAAGGTTGTCAGTAATAAACTAGTGTTTATTTTTCTTTCCTTAAGCCAAGGCTTTTCAAAGATCGAAATCTTATCATCAGAGGAGAAATACAGATTTTTTTTCGAAAAAACCAAAGTTCAAATATTTGAAAATTATGAGAATTATTATTAAAAATTATTAAAATAATTTTTGTCAAAAAACGTACTGAATGAAAAGAAAATTTCGTGAAAAAGATATGCAATTGTCCGGGTGGTAAGTTTCCGTTGAAAAAGTTCGGTGAAATTGTAGAAAGTGAAGAAAAACTCTTTGCATGGGAGCAGGTTGGAGAAGGTGCTCAAAAATAGATAAGTCCAGATGCACTTAAAAGAGGCTGAGAAGAGGAAAACAGGCCATTTTTTTATTTACTTCCGGGCCTAGTAAAACGGTAGGATCTCATACAAGGATTATACCGTATTTCAAAGTAGTGTGTTATATTATTGATTTAAATATCAGTAACCCGTTTTGATGATAATATAGGAGTGATAAATGAAAAAGACTTTCGCCTATATTCATTTAGATGCTAAACTACCCGTGACCCGTTAGGTCACAAGCACTACTACTATTCTAAAATTCATAAACACTGATATATCTAACGACGGGTAGTAAAAGTGAAAGTGAAAGTATTTGTTTTAGCAACAAAAAAGACCCGATGTTAATGAAGTTATTTATCTACCTCCCACAAGGTAAGTTGTGACACAAGGTCGAGAAAGTGGGATTAGGTAAGCCAGCGCTCGAGAGGTGAGCACTCTGGCCATTTAAAAATTGCCTGGGCAGCCCCGTCGGCATTCCCCGGTAGAGGCTCCTCAGACAGTAAGCAATAAACTTACCCCTCCCCAAAGAGGGGAGGCGAAGCCTGGGACGGTGCACCTCCTAGAACTGCACAGGACCAGCAACCCCCATTAGACCGGTGTAAATCCAGACCGAAAGGCCCGGACAATACTGGTCTATTAGGTGGGGTAAAAATACCCCTGAAAGTACCAATGAATGCTAATATAGAATATTTATTTTATAAAAACAAAAAACATACAGATTTGTTGTAGACCACTTAAATTACTTTACCCCCTTCGTTTCAAGGACGAAATAGTCCTATTATACCCATAGTCGAAACTCAGTGACCACCTTTACAAAAAGATAACAGCGAATGTAGAAAACATTTAAACAAAACAGCTAGTATTTTCAGTTCTCAAGACATTTAATTTTTTTTACATTCAGATTTTTGATTTATTTAATATCATTTTCCATAGAGAACTGCTTTGATTTTTTTTTCATTCGCACCTCAAAGGTGTTATCTCTTTGGAAGGGTGGTCACTTAGTTTCGACTATTGATATAAGAACATGTATTTTGTCCTTGAGATGAAGGGGGCGGGTAAAGTGATTTAAGTAACGAAAAGAAATCTATAAGTTTTCGTTTTTAAATGAACTTAAATATTTTATATTTTTCATTCATTTACTAATTAATAAGACCATAAGTCAGTTGTGAGACTGGATACCTCCGCGTGACAACGTAAGTATGGGCCAAAGTCTATTTGGGCTTTATTTCTCCATATTGTATCAAGTATTCTCGAAGTTATGCAATGGTAACGTTGATAACTAAAACACTATTTATCTGATCAGGCTGAAATTTTGCATCAGATGAATACATGGAATTTGGAAAAATCGGAAGTTGAAATTCTGTAAAACTTTCAACTATAACTAGGGGTGGGACGTAATGAGTTAAAATTTCAGATTCATGCGAGTAGTATTTTTTGTGTTCATTTATACATAAATAACACTAAACAATCACACATTTTGAAAATTTTGCAAAATTCAGAAGGTGCAGTCCACTAGTTTTTGGCTATTTTACATTCATGAAAACCCTTTCACAGCCTGAAAATGGTCCTAAATTAAAGTACTATATCAGATTTAACCATCTATATCCATTCATAGCTTTTGAGGATGTTTTAGGATCTGCAATGTCGCATGAAACCACTTTTTCACCGAAAAATGATGGCTTTTGAGTCCCATGGAGCCCTAACGGCTATTTTTGGCCTGCACCTTCTGAATTTTGCAAAATTTTCAAAATGTTTGATTGTTTAGTGTTATTTATGTATAAATGAACACAAAAAAATACTACTTGCATGAATCTGAAATTTTCACCCATTACGCCCCACCCCTACTATAACCGGACTTTCAAGGTGAAAAGTCAAGGTCAGATAAAATGCGAGACTTCATTGCCTATAATATGGGCCAAGTAGGCCAAGTAGCGAGTCTACAATTAACAGAAACAAAGTTATCGCTAAAATGTGACTTTCACCTTTTTCCGTGACCTTGACCTTTGGGTAAAAACGTATTGTAGTATCTATATTTTGGGAGGCTCTGCGCATGCGTCAGATTCATTCATGAAAAAGTCGTAGTGAGTGATTCAAACATGCGCATGCGCACACTATTCAGTTTGTAGGAAAAAAAACGTGTTTCATTTTTTGTTTTAGATAAAAAAAAACACGTGTTTCTTTCGTGTTTGTTTTCATTTTCAGTTGTTTTTATTCTTAACTCCTTTCGTTTTCTTCACTTTTAGCATGTTTATTTTCAGCGATAGTAACTTAATTGTTAAAAATGCCAACTTTTTGTTTTAGCGTGTTTGTTCTCATTCTGTTTCCTCTGCGCATGCGCATGTTTGAATCACTCACTACGACTTTTTTATGAATGAATCTGACGCATGCGCAGAGCCTCCCAAAATATGGATACTACAATACGTTTTTACCGACCTTTGACCTAGATATTCCAAAATTAAATCAATTTTAAGTTAGTCAAAATATCGGTCATGGTCTAAGTTTGGTGACGATTGGTCAAGCGATGTGGACGCTAGGCTACACACAAACAAAAAACAAAAAACATAGTGACAAACAAATTTGAGGTAATAAATACTGAAAATTTCATGATTATTTATGGACGTTTTTTTCAATTATTTTTTTGGTTAAAAAAAATTACTTTTCCATTATTGCCTATTCTTTTATATATATATATATATATATATATATATATATATATATATATATATATATATATATATATATATATATAAGACAGAAATTCAATGTAACATCAGTACCGTCGGTTTCAAAGCGGGAGGTTGATCCCGATTATCGTTAGCTGATAAACATATTCAGGAATGGTGGAACTTATTCGGTCACGTCTGAGATCACGTAGGACGTGATTTGTGAAAAGGGGGGGGGGTTACATGTGTGTGCGTGAGGGGTTAAATTTAGATTTTAATATTTACATTTTTAATGTATATAAAATGGTTATTAAAATGGTTATTAATTTAAATAAAGCAGAAGAAAAGGTTTTTTTTTGTAATATATATAAAAAAATATTTTTTTATATTTTTTATATTTTTTTATATATTTTTTATTAAGGTATCCACCCACCCCAAGCAACCCCGATTATTAGTATCAGACACCTACCTTCATCGATTAATCATCTTCCCCCCCCCCCCCTCGACGGCGAAGAACTACCTGTTTTGTAAACATCACCTCTTTGTAAACACCATAGATAGCCGTTAGACAGACATCCAATTTTCATTAGACTTCTCCCGTGCCGGACCCTTAAATATTTGATCTTTTTAATACACCCTTAGAGCCAGATCCACTATCAACAAGTTCGTAGCAGGCCCTCTCGGACCGTCAATAGCCGAACTTGTTGATAGTGAATCGGTCAGTTAAATCCGAGGCTTATTTATCGTTCTATAATTTTTCTATAGTATTTCCATATCCTCTACTTTCCATAACGTCCAATTTAAGTCCTCTAACCTTTAAAATGTTCAAGCTCCTCAAATTCATTCCCTTATACCTCTCCACACTCCACTCAGAATGACATTTTATTACCCGCTTTACACCCGGAAACCGTTGCACTAAATAGCCAGTGCTATTTTAATAACACGCTCATGCCTACAGTATTTTTCCCTGCCACGCGGGTTTTTTATTTTTATCCGGGTATCTTTCAGAATGATCAGTACAGTCGCGGACGGGGTCCAAAAAACTAACGAGAACGGGGTTATAAAAATAAATATGCAACAAGTGAGTTTAACCTACGTCGAAGAGATATTTGTCTACTTACCTATGATATTTGTTTGTATTTTTACGTACTATAAATGGGTTTTTATTAGATGTAAAAAAAAATTCTTGTTCATTTTCAACTAGTACTTTTTTCTATACAAGATGGCGTCTTCTACTCACTCTCTTACGAGCAAACGCCATTTTGTATTTGCAAGTTTGTGTTACAAAACTATTGATTTCTACTAAATAGCAGTTGGAACGGTTTAAAAATACAAACAAATATCACAGGTCAGTTTTAAATTAACTTTTATCGACGACAGTTACTTTTATTTGTTGTATATTTGTTTTTTTGAGCGTTTTCAGCGTACTGATCATTCTGAAAGATACCCTTTTATCCTTATTATTTTTTTATTTTTACTATTATTTTTATCTTTTAAATTCGCCGGGCCACCATTATTATTATTATGACTATTATTATTAATATTATTATTAATAGTAGTATTATTCCCTTCTTTGCCACTCTTACACTTTATGCTACGATATGGGGTCGAAAAGTTAGCCTGCGGTGCCGAGCCTTAAAGCCAACGGCTATCAATGTTTACTACGCCGCACCTAGATCCTTCCTTCTCTCCCCCCCCCATCTCCCCTCGGCGTCTCACCCGACACCTGCATCCCTACTTCGTCTTTCCCCTATACTTCCTGGCCCCCAAACCCCGACCTCTACCCTACAGAAATTCTTACTTTTTTTTATATATATTACAAAAAAAAACCTTTTCTGCTTTATTTTAATTAATAACCATTTTATATACATTAAAATTTAAATATTAAAATCTAAATTTAACCTCTCACGCACACATATGTAACCCCCCCCCCCACCTTTTCACAAATCACGTCCTACGTGATCTCAGACGTGACCGAATAAGTTCCACCATTCCTGAATATGTTTATCAGCTAACGATAATCGGGATCAACCTCCCGCTTTGAAACCGACGGTACTGATGTTACATTGAATTTCTGTATTTTATAAATATTTACGCTCTTAATCCTTCGAAATCTCGGATTTCTTAATTAATCGAGCACTCTGGTAGATTTTGCCTGCCCTACCACACAGTACTTTATATATATATATATATATATATATATATATATATATATATATATATATATATATATATAAAGAAATTCTTCCCGCATAACTAAAAATAATGAGTCTCTTTATTTCTATATTATCCTTATGAATAGATTTTATTATATAGAAGTTAGGAGTCCTAATATGTTTCTATCTAATTCAGATATGTGTTTACGGACACATTGTGTAAATTAGCTGAAAAGAGTGAATTACTCTTTCTCTGAATGCTCACAGATGCATCAAAAACTATTAAAGAGCGGTTGAATCAACATAAAGTGAGAATAAGAGAGTTATAGTCATAAACTTAGTAAGATATGGGCCATTTGCAAATTGCAAATTAGAGGAATTAAAATTGATTATTTTCAAACTAAGGAATATTTCAGTATAGATGTATGATATATATAGGCAAAAAAGCCTTAAGGAAACAAACTTTGATGAACAGCTTTAATATAAGTACATATAATAAAACATTGTTAAAAATAACAGAATTTTCCTGCTGAATTATACCATTTTTATTTTTTCAATTTTTCTAATGATTTCTTTTGTGTAAAAAGAAAATGCATGTTCCATATGTATCACAACAGTTTTCGATTCTTCCTCGAATTATCTTCAGGTGA